>JAACJT020000031.1:3551089-3566474 GCA_009936485.2 Gymnarchus niloticus | reverse complement strand
CCCGCACGCACGCACACACACCCACCCACCAGTGAGCAGTAAATGTTCCTCTGGCTGCTCACTTGTGTGTCTTTAAGTGTTGTGAGGAGATAGAGATGCTGTCTGAGCAGTAATGGACACTCCCTGCAGGTGAACCTCCATCTGCTGCATCTCTGGGTGTCCTTGCGGGTCGTAACACAGGATGTTGTACCATCCATTATGACTCGTAGGTCTCCTGGTGGCTGAGTGGGGTACTGTGTTTTGATGGCACCCAGCAATTTGATATTAGCTCAGACCCTCATGCAATTGCAAATTTTGAGAAGCAGTAACAATGCTTGTTCAAACATCAATATCTTTCTCTAAAAGTTTTGTAGACCCATGCAAGACACTGAAGCAGGACCTTTTGTTTTCCAGTCGTGTGGTAGAGCCATCTCTAAGCATCACAAGGTCTCCTCCTCCTCTTCCGCCAGAGAGCACCCCTCGGACCTCAGCTAGCTGCAGCCCAGCCCCAGACTCCCCCCTGAGCTCCAGTGATGAATCGGTGAGGAGTGTGGGCGACTCGGCAGGTCGTGACCCTACTCCGGAGCCTGGCGGGGCATCAGATTCCCAGCCTGGCCTGCTGCCACCCCCGACTGGACACCCGGGCCTCAACATCCAGGAGATGGTGGCTGTGTCTCCTGAACTGGACACCTATGCCATCACCAAGAAGGTCAAGGAAGTTCTAACCGACAACAACCTCGGTGAGCCGCCACAGGACCGAGCTGTCAGGCTCTTCGCAGTCCTCGCAGTGCCGTTTTGTAGATCACAATTGACGTCCTGAGCAGGGCAGCTGTGGTGAGTCAGTATGCCAGACTCACAGAGGTATGGAAACAGCCATCCCATAATGAAACCTGTTAATGAGCGGCGCACTGGACCAAGCCCACCTATATCTTGTCTCTCCTGGAGAAATGGAGGGAATAGTGGTTGGGTTTTACCCAGAAAATTGATTCACGGTCACGAAAAGCTTGCCATGTATGGCATGTGTCATTGTGGACCCCCCCCCCCCCATGGAATGCTGTGGCTCCTTACCATGTGACTTAAAGATACAGCCACATACATGCCCATCACTCCTCGTTTCTCTGACCCTCATCTTGGTGCCTGCTCTCCGCAGGACAGCGGCTGTTTGGAGAGAGCATCCTGGGCCTGACGCAGGGCTCCGTGTCGGACCTGCTGGCCCGGCCCAAACCCTGGCACAAGCTGAGCCTGAAGGGCAGGGAGCCCTTCGTCCGCATGCAGCTGTGGCTTAGTGACCCGTACAATGTGGAGAAGCTCATGGACATGAAGCGGCTGGAGAAGAAAGGTGAGGCTGCCCACGCTGGTGCCGCAGCTGCTTTCCTTCTGCTACGAAGAATGTCAGAGGCCTAGCTGGTGCATTCTGGGATTGTCCTCCCATAGGCCACTGTCAGCATATGAAATGTGCATATGTCTGCAAGATATGCAGGTCCCCAGGTGATGCAAAACACATCTGGGATTTAACATATAAGTTGACTAGGTTTGGTGTAAAAGCCCCCATCAGCAGATTTGTCATGTTAGGTGTTAGTGCCTACCACTGAGACAACAGCGGAATCTCGTTAATATGTGCCCTGTGGCTGATCTGTGTGCTGGCAGTGCCCTCTGGTGGGCATGAATTCACATCCGCTTTATTTGTAGTGGCTCACTATAGATCTGTAGGATTACAGAAGTATAAGCGCCCTAGGCCATTAAAAGGTCCTGATTAATCGTAAATAAAAGTTCTGCTTTGGTGTAGTGAAAGTACTGTGTGGGTGACTGTTCAGGGTGAGACCACCAGCTCAGTCCTCCCCCCAATTTCTACAGCGTATATGAAGCGTCGGCATGGCTCAGTGGTGGAGCTCCAGACCATTGACAGCGGTCCCGCTGGGAGTGATGCCAGCCGGGGTAGCAGTCCCCAGCACCAGCTGAAGAAGCCCCGTGTGGTTCTGGCCCCTGAAGAGAAGGAGGCTCTAAAGCGGGCCTACCAGCAGAAGCCCTACCCCTCACCCAAAACTATTGAGGAGCTGGCCAGCCAGCTGAACCTGAAGACCAGCACGGTCATCAACTGGTTCCACAACTACAGGTGAGGGTCCGCCATCCCCGGGTCCCACCTTGCGTGGCAGGATGGCCGAGTTGGCTCCACGGGTTGCTGATGTGGCTGTGCACCCCCATGTTCCAGGTCACGCATACGCAGGGAGCTGTTCATTGAGGAAATCCAAGCGGGAGTTGCAGGGGGCACCGGGGAGGGCAAGATGACCGACGGATGCGAGGGCATGGAGTCAGATGGCCGGCAAGCTGAAGGACGAGGGAGCGCTTCTGAGGGGGAGGGTGATCGGAGAGACACCAGGGGAGATGTTGCCGTGGGGACACCGGGGCCATCACCAGCCCGGCCGGATGCTGCCACCTTGGACCTCGGTGCACCTGGCACCAGTGGGTCCCGTGGAGGTCCCACTGGGGGCAACCGGTTCAGTTTGCCAGAGACAACTCCCCCTCCTGCCCCTGAACGGAAGCCACGGGACAGCACCCTGCGTGAGAAGAAGGCAGCCAACCTCAACAGCATCATCCATCGGCTAGAGAAGGCCGCTAGCCGCGAGGAGCCCTCTGAATGGGAATTCTGAGGAGGCAGAGAGAAGCGTGATGCTCCCCCCCCCCCCCAGGAGTAGTTGAACTACTCAGAGAAGCACTTGAAGGTCCTGCTGGCCACACGGTGCATGCGCCATCCCAGCTGGGGTGGAAACACCAGCCCCACAGAGCATTAAATCCTTGGGAAGAAATGGCTTCAAGGATTCAAAACCTGCCAGAAGAAGCTATTTTTCCCTCTTTAGATGAGGGTCGTTTATTGCCTCTGTGTTCTGGGTCACGTCTTTTTCAAGTTTTTCTCACCATTTCCCACTGTTTTTGCCTTTTTCTTTATGCTTTGGTTTTTTCATCGATTTTTAGGGGCGCTCCATCCGTCTTTCCCCCCGGTGTGTGTTCTGTTCAACTCTCTTCCAGGAGGTCTACGAGGAGGTGAAGTCTGACTTCCGAGGATCATCCTGTCCAATGCGAATGGACGAATGCACCGCGAGAGATGTTCCTGGTTCCTCTAACCCTTAGACTGCCATCTAATGGTGTGGAAGAAGGCCTTACACTCTGAATTCGAGGACAGATTTTACTCTCTTGACTTAATTCCTTGGAAGAATGATTTTATAGTAGATTGGCCGCCACTTTGAGATTTCAGTCTGTTGACTTTAAATCCGCACTAAGTGTGGGTCCCTAGATAATCTGGGAGTGAAAATACAGAGGAAAGCGTGAACAGCCACTGTTACAACACGCGAAACTGGATTATCCCACATAGTTTAACTTTACGTCAGGAAATGGCAGGAAATGTGTTTTGTGGGTAGCTGGTGACGAGCAGTCCCCAGTTTATTCTGCTTGTCTCTCTCACCAGGTTAACCTGATTTTGTGTGTGTGCGTGTGTGTGTGTGCGCGTGCGCTGGCATTGTGCCGCATCATGAAGTTTTATTGAGACGGTGGTCCTGTAATTTGTATTTTTCAATGTTACGTGGAGCTGTTTGGACATTTCACCTGAAAGTTTGGCAGCATAGACCTCACAGCTACACAGCCAATGTAGCCTGGGGTTGTAACACTATGGGGGGGTGGGTGGACCTGGATCTATGGGAGGAGACTGAACTCGACCCTCTTTCCTTCTCTAACTCCATGGCCCCTCAAGTCTTCGGTTCAGTGTGTGTCTACACGCACAAAGATATTTCACAAGCACAAGAGAGGAGACCATGTCCTGTATGCACTCAAATACAATCTCCCCCATTTTGCTCTGAGAATTGCATTTTATATTTTTCTGTTGCAGAGGCCTATGGGTAAATGAGTTCTACCTAAGCACGTCCACACCACCTTTAAGTCCGTTGTGGTCTGGTGGTGGTTCGTGAATCATGATGCTTAGGCAAACAGATAACAGTTGACTCTCCTCTTGTAGTCACCAACCCCCTGTGTGTGTGGTGTCACATTCTGAAGCCAATTTCTTTGCCTGCTGTCACCTCGTGTGTATGAATGTTGTTGGTTGTTTATTATTATTATTATTCTCCCCTTGATCTCTGGTATCAGTTGTGTTGCTCCTGGCCAGCAGCTGATTTTTACAGTTTGCTTGTTTGAGTTTGACACATTTTTATTCTTGATTATTTATCAGCACGTTTAATCTGACTTCTTACTGGCATTGGTTTTTATTATGGGATGGATGATGATGATACTTTTTAGACTGAGGGACTGCAGGCAGTATTGGGTGATTCACAGTGATGTACCTGTACCTATTGTATAGGTATTGTCATGACCTGTTACGGTTATTTTTGCTATCATTTGTAGAGTGTCACGTTTGCCGGTCATGCTAACACAGCTCCCCGTGAACACTTCACTAAGCTACCATCTTTTCATTCCGCTACCCCCCCCCCAGTCTGCTTCCAGGACTGCCCCACCCTATGGTGGTGGTCTGTTAGGTGTTTCTCCTCCCTGGTGGGCCCCCGGGGCTGGTGTTGGTGACCCCAGGAAGCCTCTGAGTTCACACAGGCAGACTGACATCACGCATGCTCATTGCCAAGCCAGCATGCTTAATGACGACTCCCAGTTCTGTAGGGCCACAGCAATGTCACCAGACGTCAGCTGGCCTGCTGGGGTAGCTGAACGAAGGGGGGCTACACTTATGAAATACCTCTTAATGAGACCCATTCAAAGTCCAGCAGAGTACTTAATTTTCTTAACTTGTGTTGTGACCATGTGAATTAAAAAAATTTTTTTTTTTTTTTTTTTTACCACCTTTCCTGTTGCTTGTTACCTGCTCAGTGAGGCAGCTTTGCTTCTGTTCTACTGAAAGCATTTCTAAAGTAAGCTACTTTTAATGTAACACTCCTACTATGGTTCGCCTCGAGTGACTGTTTTCGACAGATTTTACATGCCAACTTCCCAGTTGTGTAGTCGAGATTCATTTAAGGCTGTGCTTAGATTCACTTCGGCTGAGCGAGACATGAGGTGCTCAGAGTAGCCCTTTAACATGACTATCACTTGTAAGAGATCAGCACGAAGGGGCAGTCACATGTCCTAGGACACACCTCCATAGTGCTTAACCACTATGTGGTACCCCCCCCCCCCCCGGTCCCTTGAGCCCAACATCCCTGCTCTGCTGTGCAGGCAGGTGATCAGAGCTTCGGTGTTCACCTGAGACCACCCACTCTCTACAGTTGGTAAAGCATGTTACATGGTACACAGTCAGTTGTGAACCCACTCACAGTTTTGCAACCGAAATGAATTGGCATGGGAGACTTTGGCTGAGCACTTACTGCTGCAGCAGACTGTGAAACAGATGCATCTGGGCCCTGTCCGACTGAATTTGGCTCTGAGATGTCACTAAGCACTTAAGTGGGTGGCCCGGTGACTGGTTTCCAGACTCACTGATGTCATCCTTGTCTTTGCGACAGCCTGGATCCCATGCTGCTCTCACATCCTTAATTGAGACTGGGCATGGGTCGGTATGAGAATCTGACGGTATGATGACCTTAAAAGGAAAAATGTCATGGTTTCATGGTATTGCAATTACAGCTCTAAAATGAACAATTTTTTTTTTTAATTGAACACAATCTATTTTTTATTTTTTAACAACATATAGAATATTTGGAACATTAGGAGATGTGTTTTACATTAATTGAATTCTTCTGAATAAAATAAATGCAGTCCCTTAAGGAAGCCTAAACCTGCAGCTTAAAAAGCTCTGAACATAGTTGAATTCTTTTCTGTAAAACACAAGTATAGACGTGATACCAGCTAAATTTAATTAGTACTATAATTTCGTACTTCTCTGCTCTGCTGATAGCTTGTTAATTAGCAGGGTTATCTGCCTCAGTAGCTATTTATTTCAGCAATGCTAGACATGCTAATTCTTATAGCTGGTTCCAAACGTTCATTTCAAGATAGCGTCACAAAGAGTGATGGGTGCTGCTCCCGTACATGTGAAATCATATTTGAAGTATTTGCCTCCTCTGGCAGCCAGCCACCCTTCAGATTAGCTTCCCCCTCCACTGCGTGGTCGGCTGTGTTTCTTCGGTACCTGAAAAACTCCCATACAGCCGACTTCGTCTTTTTCGACGGGAAAAAGTTCAGGCGGTTCACCTCTTTTGGCCGTCATTCACAGCTGACTGACTGCTCGCACCAAACAGAGGGGGAGGGGTTACTTTACGTCGTACACGACCTGAGGGATTCCTGCACTTTGAGTCAAAAAACAGTTCATACCACAGGGACGGTATGACAGAAAATTTTAGTGGTTTTGAAGCCGTGACTTTTTCAAATCGCAGTATACCTTGAAACCGGAAACCGGCCCATGCCTAATTGAGACAGAGCTTTGAGACTGTCGTCGGCAGTATGGTGGCACAGCCCTGCCCTGCCCGGCCGACGATGACGTCCTGGGCCGAACTGGCATGCTTCGGTGGGTGGGTTTAATGCATGATAGGCCATCCTGCCTTTTGGAGAAGGCGGCCTCTAAACTTGGAATATTTGTGATTTTCTTGTGACGGTGGCTCAGCTGGAAAAGTGGGAGTGTCACAGTCAGAGCGGTCACCCACATGGAATTCCAGCTGACTGTCAGTGTTCGAAAAGTCAGCCGCAGAGGTGGGCAAGGACCAAATCATTTATAGGTGATTAAAAAAAATCCCTCTTAGAGACTGATGACACTATGTAACAAAGTTTTTACTTTATCTTGTTTCTGGGCGGAAACTGTTATTTCCCAGTTGCTTATGCCTAAAGTAAATGGGGGCGGACCTATTTTTCTCTTCAAGCTTTGCTTTTGTGACCTGGGTAATGACATTTTTAAATGTACCCATTTTTCAGAACATTCCAGATTAGATTTTGTGTTAGGGATCCCCCAAAGAGACATGGGCAAAAAAAAAAAAAAAAAAAATTCTTTACAGTGTTACATGAGTACGAGAAAGTTTCAAAGGTTTTTTTTTGTTTGCCCATGTCCCTTTAGGGACACTGTACAGTACTGAGTAGCTGATAGAGAATTTAAGAACCTTTTAGAACTTTCCATTGTAGTAAATATACTGTATAGAGGGGCTCAACACTCACCACTTCAGTTTAGAAGCAGCTGCCTAAGTAAACACACAGGTCTATTTGAATTTATCAGTGATGGCATTAAGAAGCTGCAAGCGTTCTCCAGACGCATTCTGATATGTATGTGGCCAGTTTAGCAAGACGAGCCAACAAGTACTCTGTGACAGCATCTGCTAAAATGTGTAAAGCCTACAAGGCAAATCTCAAACTATTCACTTCTGAACATTTGTTCATTTTTGTATAACTTGAGTATAAATACATGTAAATCTCGATTCATATCTTGTTTTATTCAAACCTTATGTAAATGAAAATGTGCAAATTTGTCTATTTTTACATAGAAAATAGGTTAATTTAAGTTTCGTTATCCAGGTCACAAAAGCAAAATTTGAAGGAAATAATTGCCATTTTCTGTACTTTTACAACATAAGCAATTAAGAAACAATACTATCCAGGAACAAAATTTGTGTTACATAGTTTTAGTATTTCTTAAACTGCTTTTCATGTCTAGGCTCTTGTAAGCCATCCTCACAGGTCAGCGAGTGTGGTTTTGTCCTAATCTGTATATTTAGAAATAAGAAATTATCCTTGAAGTTTCAGCCCATTTCAAGCATGCACTTGTTGACTAGTTCTCTTAGCTGCCAGTTGAGATTAACAGAAGTGGTTCACACATTTCTGCGAGGGATACCTAAATTCCATGTTTGTTTTGGGTCTAGACTCTAGACCATGAGTATGGGCAGAACGGCTCCATTCATGAGATGAAACCCATTTTTAAGCTTTTGTGTTAGGATGTGTGTGCCTCCAGCTGCTCCTCTACTGAGATTTCTCTCTGAGTGGCATGGGTTCCCAGCCGTAGCTGTGGTGCCGGGTCAGACCCTTGCACTTGCATGCAGTCTTTGGCTGGGGGTGCTGTTTGTATGTTCTGCACTGTTTTCACTCACTGCCCCCCAGTCCTGTCACCTTCTCCCCCCTCCATGGTCTTTGAGTGGCAGCCCCGGGCAGCTTCTGTACTGACTGAGCTCCTAGTGCCCTGGTTACCTTCACACTTCTAGGCAGTTGATGAAATGGATTTTGGGTTGTGGTGATGTGTGTGTGTGTGTGTGTGTGTGTGTGTGTGTGGGAGAGAGAGAGAGGGAGAGGGAGAGGGTGGGGGGGGGGGGGTGGGTGGGTGGGTGTGGGGGGGGGGGGGGGTACATGTTTGTGGGACAGGAGAATACATGGTCAAGTCAGATCTCTTTCAGTCTCAAGATGTTGGTTTATGAGTAACGGGAATGTAGGGCTGTTTCTGAGGCAGCACATTGACAAGGTAGAATCTGACTTTGCTCTAATCTGGTTTAACTGAGAACACACGTGCAGTGTAAGGTCAGCCTTCAATAGTTTGATCCTGTGACGTGTACATGTAGTGCTCTAGCTTTGAACATACCAGCTTGCTGGGAAGTAGTCTTGTGACACTTGGTTAAAAACTACATCTCTCATAGTGCCTTGCTGCTCCATAAGTCCTGCTCCTTCTGAAGTGCTGTTTTTGCAGCATGTTTGATGCTGATTTGTTTGGTCTCTCGCAGTGCCATTTGGTGCTTCCCATGAAAAGCTGCATTAGTCACAGGTTTCTTCACTCCTGTTAAATTGCTTCATCTACTCCTTTGTTACTCTGTTAGGGATCCCCCCCCCCACAAAACTTGTCAAGTAGCTGACTTCTCCAGCAGATGGTCTTATTTTTGACTGTATGACACTGAGTTTTAGGAAGGAGGGAAGAGGTTGTATGCAGAGATTCCTATTTGCAGGTTTTAATAATACATAATATTATGGGGATGGAGGCACCACCTGCTGTTTAGAGGGTCTTCATGCTGTATCACTTTATTCTTTTACCAGGTTTATAAGCAGTTTTTTTGTAGAGCACCTTTGAGCAGTCTGTGTGTTTTAAGACTGGTTGCCTCTGGCTTCTGATGCCAAGGTTGATTTGTGGATGTTTTCAACTGATATGTTGGCCTCTCTGAGATCACACCTGTCACCTTTTCCAGTCCGAAACGTGGTACCTGTTACATTTCATGTACCTGCAGGTGATGCACTATGTTTTGTCTGATTTCCAGAAAGGGGAAAAAAGTTACCTTTTTTTAATAAATGGTGGTGTAGCACAATTTTATACCAAAAAGTTACCAAAAAATTGCTAAGGGGTTTTTTCCCCCCATATATAATAGCTATTAGCCGTTTTAGATGCGTTTTAATACAAGTGCTTAGAGGGCTGTAGTAACTCAGCCAGTACCTGTACTTCTCAGGAGACCTCCTAAAACAGAAAAGCCCTCTTACTTTGCTTTGAAGCTGTTGTACTCAGATACCGGACTTCACATTGAAGTTCCTTAATTGTGACGTTACAGAAAGTCCCAGCACAAACTGTCTCTTCCCAACCAAAGTGGCAGTCCTGTTCTTCTACAGAAGGTCCCGAACGACCGGGGGCGTGGCTTGTCGAGCTTGTGCGTGCATAATGGCCACCGGCCTGCAATGTGCGTGTCATCATGGGAAGGCGAGTGACGGCGTGGTTGCCACCCGGTGATTCTGGCTGACTGTGCCCAGTCGTGGTTAACCCTGTCTTACAGGATCGGGCACCCATCACTTTGCAATGTCCGCTGGTTTTCCTCCGGTAACACCTCTTTCTTTTCAGCGACACTTCATTTTGGTTTTTAAATGTCGTTTTAATGTTGTGTAATCTGTTCCGAGCACTGAAAGACAGTCCCTCTAAAATATGGATAAGCAATATGACTGTAAGAAACTCACGCTGTATCATGATTTCTCTTGTTATTCACTAGCACCCTAGGTGTGATAACTGAAGTAAATATCTTTTATACAAACGCCAACTGGCCGTGTCGTCCTCGTTTTTCCTCGCTGTGTCGAGTCAGCACTTTTTCTTCCTGCTCAGGAAGGTCTGTAGCTGCTCTCTGCTGCCTGTCCGGCTCGCGTACAGAGCTCACCTTATGTCACGCCAGTCTGAGTGCCTGTCCCCTCCTGGGCTTCACGTGTCGGTCCGTCCGGCCCACGAGCAGAAGCTGGCTCTGGCCTCTGGGCCCCATATGCTGGTTAGTGTGAAGTAGCATCGGCATCATTGTCAAAGGCTGCCTCTGGGATCTGGGTCTAGCAGCTCTTGTGCTTACCTGGGCGGGGGGTTCACATGAACAAATGGTCTGCACACATGCCAGCTCACCAGTAGGGGGAAGTTTCTTGTCAGACTGTCGGGATGCCTGTTGGGTAGAGAAAGTGCCATCGTAATTTTTTCTGATTATCTTGTCATCAGTGTTTAATGCTTTATTTACTGAGGCATTCTGAATTGGTGGTGGGGGGGGGTGAGTGCTCATTTGGTTTCACTGCTTTTCCAATACTGGTGTGTCGACCTTCTGTGTGTGAGTGCTATATGGAGCAGGCTTTCAAGTGAAGTTGGGGGGGGCATGCTGGTGGAAGGACAGGCTGCATGTGGGCCCCCCGTACTTTGCTGCTTACCTCTCAAATGTCAATCCTGAACAGAAGTGGTAAGTGGTCCTGTGATGCACCGTACTGATAACACACCATCTTCCTGTGAGTGATGTACAGTTCTGGCTGTTAAACTGTGTAATGTATAGCCTGGCAGTCGGGTCTCGGTCCCCTAATGCTTGCTGTCCCATGTCTGTGGTCCGGTCGGGGTCCGCTGGCTCTCCAGGCCGCTATGCAGAGCTGCAGTTGGAGTTCTCTGAGGCAGTGCGGACCAGTGCCGAACAGAAAGAGTTGATCCTCAAGCTGGAGCAAGACCTGAGCACCGTGCAGGCCATGTCCTCCCTGCCGCGCCCCGACGCTGAGGTAAGCACCTGTCCTGACACCGTGTTGCCTGTGAGCAGGTCTGATTGCATGTGTAGAATACATCGGAGCATAAGTGTAAATGCCTGCCTGTCCTACTTGTATGGCTGAAATGTGGTGATAGGCGCATAAATGTTATTCCTTGGCTTAATGCAGACTCAGTTTAACTCTTCAAAACGGCTAATTCTGTGTGATGTGGTGTGGTAATTGTGTTGGCTCGACATAGATTGAGCTATGCCAAGATGAGGACTGAGAAACTCTGGCACATTCTATGTTTACCATATATGTTTTTTAGGGGGCAGACTTCAGTCACCTGGGAAGGGTCCCTGATCCTATCAAAGAGGCTACAGCTCTGTTCCCAGGTAAATCAGCCTCACTAATGACTAAATAGAGGCGTCTGGCTACCCTGGAGAACTGACCAATGAGAATGTACACCCTTGTTTGGTGACCTGGTGAAGGTTTGCAGATGTGCCAACCTGTCTGGATTCTGACCGAGGAGCCTGCTTCCTTAGTGCCGTGCTAAGGGCTCTCTCTGCTCTTTGCAGGCTCTGCTGCCCCTCCCCAGGTGGAGCTTCCCCAGGGGCAGATGGATTCCCTGCTCTCCATCATCTCTAGCCAGAGGGAACGCTTCCGGGCCCGGAATCAAGAGCTGGAGGCCGTGAGTCAACGTGCCAGTACTCCCTCAGTGATGCTGACTCGTTGTGCATAATCATAGCTGTGCTATCCCATGGTGTGTTTACTACCCCCCCCCTCCCCCCAAAGGAGAACCGCTCCCTTCAGCAGACCATGCAGGCCCTGCAGAGTGAGCTGGACAGCCTACGTGCCGATAACATCAAGCTTTATGAGAAAATCAAGTTCCTGCAGAGCTACCCAGGCCGGGTATGTAATGCCCCAGATTTGCGACGGGCTGCCAGTTTGGTGCCATGTGCTTGAAACTCTCCGTCTCCCCCTGCAGGCCGGAGGCAGTGATGACACTGTGATGCGCTACTCATCGCAGTATGAGGAAAGACTGGACCCTTTCGCCACCTTCAGCAAGAGGGTGAGGGTTCTCCTGGAACCGTGACCCCCCTGCTGCTGTCCCTCTGAAAACCCTATCAGAGGGTCTATTGGACTAACTACTGTGCCCTTGATTTCATCACAGGAGCGGCAACGCAGGTACCTGAGCCTCAGTCCATGGGACAAGGCTACCCTGGGCATGGTGAGTATGTCCTCCTGCATGCAACGCTCCTGGGGCCTGCCTGTCTATGCTGATTAGCCTAATCAGCCCAGCCCTACTGCACAGACACTACAGACCACAGACTTACTCATGGGGGTCTGGTGTTTTTTAGGGCCGGTTGATCCTCTCCAATAAGATGGCCAGGACCATCGCCTTCTTCTACACCATCTTCCTGCATTGTCTGGTCTTTCTGGTCAGTGTTGGCACAGTCCTGTATCTTAGCAACACATTCTGAATGTTCAGGTCAGGTGTTTTCATTGGACCTGCACACTCACTCTGGCTTGGTGGTGACTGGCATTGGGTTCTCGTTGGCAGGTCCTCTACAGAACGGCATGGAGTGAGAGCATTGGGCGTGACTGCAGCACCTACTGTGCTAAGAAGTGAGCAGTTACCTCGTGGAGATGCGTTTTCCTCCTGAATGATGCAGTCCAGGGGCAACAGCTGGTCTCTCTATGGGCTGCAGACTCCGACTCCTAGCTGTCAGGTGTCGGGTCTCCTGGGGAGACCAGCTTCTTTTTGTTGAGACACCGTTCCTTCAAAAGGAACTTGTTACCTCACTGTTTAATTAGATAAATCAAGAATTTAATTTTCCCTTTATCTTATTAGCTGACTGATAGTAATTTCTTTTTTCATACCTTTTTTTTTTTAGGTACTCTGATCATCTGCATCGTTTTCATGAGAACGGGGAGAATGGCGATATGTGGCAGTGATCACTTGTGAAGGCTCAGACACCATGAAAACTTGTCACTCCTGATTCTTGCAGTGACTACTTTGACCCACTAGTGGGAGCATGCTGGCCTCGTCATATTATCATTATAGTTATTGGGAGATCTTAATTATCAAATCTTTGCTTCAATTAGTCACTGCTTTCTGCTGGGACCTCAACGTATAATTATGTAAACATTGTCTAGTTTTAAATCTCCAATTGTGGGCTTTTTCTGGGTAAACATCTTTCATTTGAGGAGATTACAATGACGGGGAACACAAACATACACAAATTATATTTAATCAAACGAATCATTTATTTCTAGTTTACAACATTTGTTTGAACCAGAGTAGTACTGATTTGATCAGCTTGAAACCTGACTGTGCCGTGTATACACAACTTAAAATTCCAAGTGCGTGTGTGTGTGTGTGTGTAAGTAACTGGTGTTTACTGCAGTGAACTATACATGCTATCTGATGATCAGGAATAGAATGGGTTTGCAGTGGTGTGTCAGGTTATTTGGGTAACCCAGTAATCACACTGTTAGTGTAAGATGGGTTTTGGGTCTCAGTAGTGCTGTTGTGATGGTCCAGTCTGTTGGCTCTCTGTGTCATAATGATGTCATCTTCCATGTGGATTTCCTTCTTGGTTCTTAATAAACTTGGAGCATTGACCATGTGTCCTCCAGTCTCTTCAGAACCCTCATTTCTCCCAGGTTTTTTTTTTTGTTTTACACTACAAAACAGCCCCAAGTTAGAGGTATTATGGGCTTCAGGTAATAGTCCTGAACACCCCATCAATGAGTTTCATAAAATTTTAATTTGATTGGTGCCAGCGCACAGCGTTGGCTGTGAAAGGACTCCACCTACAACGTGTTTTTGTCTGAGTAGTATATTACTCACCAAGGGTAATTGTAATTAGCAGTTTTGTTTGGCCAGCACTTCCAGATAAATGATCCCAGTTGTCTTGCTTAAACTGTGGGTAACAACCGGTGTTTCTGTAATCCTTTTCTTGGGTCCCAGCATGGTACCAAGATTGATATTTGGGTCCTAAGATGAAAAAGTTGAATTCCTGGTCCACAGGTTTCTCAGGGATGGACTTCCACAGTATGTCCAGTAGGGGGCACAAGAGATGCTTTTTGTGAGGAGGTGAATTTCAATGCTTTGTTGTTTTCACTATACACTTTAATGCCAAATATGTGTGGACACTTGCCTAAATTGGAATTAGGTCCTTTCTTTGCTGCTATCATAGCCTCCATTCTTCTGGAAAGGCTTTCCATTAGATTTTGGAATATTGTTGGGATTTGCTGCCAGTCAGCCATAGCAGCATCAGTGGAGTTGGGTATTAATGTTGGGCAATCAGGTCCCTTTTCGATTGTGTGAGCTACCACATCATAAGCAAAGCCATGTTGCTTTTAGAAGGCTCTACGTCACAATTAACTAGGGCAGACGTTTCATACTGACTTGTTGGGATGGTGGTATCCTATGATGGTGCTTCATTGAAAATGACTGACCTCTTCAGTTGATCGTCTGCTGCCAGTGTTTTTTTGCTAGACATTGCATGGCTGTGTGCTTAATTATACACCCGTGTCAGCAATGAGTTTGGCTTAATTAGCCAAGTCGAAATGTACAGGTAACACTTCTTTTAATTAGTGTTCACATAACTTTTCGGCTAAAAGTTATGTGGATCACTATTGCCCAGAGAAATCCTGCACCTCTTTGTGACAGGAAGGTTATGGAAACATTTATCCTGGGGGTGGCATAGTGCAGTGTTAACCAAGCAAAGCTAGAGTGACTCAGCAGTTTGCATGAGTTCAGCATAACCATTAATGTACTTTCTAACGTGGTGAATGAGCTGGCGTCTGTTAGGCCATGCAGGCTTGTGGAGGCAAGCTGCAGGAGTGACATCATCCTGACCACAGAGGGAGGCGAGCAGGCTGCTGTGTTAGCAGTGGTGCTAATGTTAGCGTACTCTTGCAGGTATTTAGTTTGCCTTGTACCCTATCCAGTTTTTGGGTGGCTTTTGATAATGTGCAATAATATTAAAATATAAGACTGAAAATTAATACATTTGAGTGGCTAATAAATTTCTGTTTAAGAGCACACTCCGAAGTTGTAGCAATGAGTTCCCCCATCAACTCAGCTGTGTACACATCTTAGCATCTGAAAATCTGGGCCCAGTTGTTCAAAAGTAATCTGATTGGATTTGGATAATGGATTGGATCAAATCTTGAAAATGGGTTGTTCAAAACTAAAAACGGATTCTAATATCAGATTAGATCACATAATCCAATCTTGGTTTTAATTTGGATCAAACCCTTAGTTTGCGTTGTTCAAAACTTTTTAGTAGGATTGGGATGATTTTGATCCCACCTGTAGGGAGGATTTGGGCTGGATTTCAGGAACAAAATGTAATTTAAATTAAATTGGTCAAATAAACATTTATATAATGGAGTATATATACACATTCATTTATACCCTGCTCAAAAAAATTAAAGGAACGCTTTTTAATCAGAGTATAGCATCAAGTCAATTAAACTTCTGGGATATTGATCT
>JAACJT020000031.1:3530687-3550989 GCA_009936485.2 Gymnarchus niloticus | reverse complement strand
TATAGACATCCAGCATGATTTTTCTTCCCATTGAGATCTGATGTATTTTCAAAGTGTTCCTTTAATTTTTTTGAGCAATTTTCCACTTGATTTTTTTAAGCATTACAATGATAAAGAAGATAAAGTAGAAATTTTTAGACCTAAATTATTACACCTCAGTACAGTAAGGTAAAAAAGGATTTTGTCCTAAAATAATCCTCCAAATAGCTGTCAAAATCAAACAAAAATTATTCAATTTTAACTTTCATTTGACACTTTATATTAATTACAATGGCAAAACGAAAAATAGTTTCTAGCAATGGCATCTCTTATGTCATGTCCAGTCAGTGTCGCATTCTCAGAGAAAGCCATAGGTGTGTCTGAGTTTTCAGCAGGCTCAGGTGCATCATAAACGTCATGACAGAGACGGACATTCCGCTTGGTAGCAATATCCTGCAGGACAATACAGGAAAGTACCATGTTGCACGCTCCTTGTGGTTCCACTCGCAAGTAGTTAAGGCATGCAAAGTGCCTCTTCAGAGCTTCATTTAAATGCTCAATAGCACATCTTGTTTTGCAATGAACAGTGTTGAAGCATGCCTGCTCAGGTGTGTTTGGTGCAAGAAAAGGGGTCATCAGCCATGGTAGGAGTGGGTAGGCGCTGCCCCCTAATATTATGCCATCTGGGCAGTTGGTTTAGAACTCTCTGTATAGAACACTTTCCCTCAGGATACTCGCATCACAAACAGACCTGGGCCACATCACAACACAGTGTGTGATCATGAGGTCAGCATCACCCAAAGGTTGTATATTAATATTGTGCCTCCCCTTTCTGCTGATGTACTCCCACTATCTCTCCCATTCGGTGCTTGTATATACACACAAGTGCAGTCGATAACCCCAATAGTATTGGGCATGTTCCCCAAAAGTAAGAACTTGCGCTTGGTCTGGGAAATCAGTTAGATGAGGTCTGACTGTTTAAAAGACATTGAAAATGGGAAGGGGTGTTTGTATTGCTTTCTGTGCTGTTTTTTGTTTCTTCAAATGAATACACTTTGAGTGACCCCATGCTGGCTATTCTTTTTTATTTTCAACATAATGTACAAGTCAGGAAGAAAAAACATACTGTAGAGTGAGGTACCAACATTTTACGCAAAAAAGGACTAAACAAAAATTGAAGAAAAAAAATAAATATAAGGCAGTAACCTACTAGACATGCTATGTGCTACTAGTATGGGGAAGACAGGGCTTGGCCAGGAGGTTCAGGGTGTTGTTGTTGTTGCAGTACAGCGGGGTGCCAAGTCAATAGAGACAGCTTCCAGCTGGAGGGACCTTCTCCTCTTTGAGACAGCCCGGTTATCATCAGGGTTTACACAAAAAAGGTTGCCAGATTTTAGAGAATTTTATGTCAGAGCCACGAAGGGAGTGTTTGATTTTCTCTAATTTCACAAAGGTCATGCACACCTGATCCGTTCATGCTGTCTGGCACTGGCTGTAAGTGACAGCAGTCCCAGCATGCTCACCTGACCACACAGTCACATCTCGCAGCATTCCAGCTGTTCGCATCTTTAAATTTCCAAGTCAGTGTACTCACTTCTCTCATCTGTGTATTCAATGTCTCCCTGCTCCTTCTCTAGAACTGACAAAAACACTTTCTTAGGTGAAACTTAAGCTTAAGTCCTACAGCTTTGTGTTTTGCAGGTTAGTGATGTTATTCTAAGGTATTACAGCAGGGCTCTGCTTGAGACTCCCACCAGCAGCTTTCACGTTGCTAGTCTGTGTATTTAAGTGCTGCGCCCCCTGTTGCCCAGATGCAGTGGGAGAAGTAGAATACTAGGGTTGCAAGCCAGGCACCTGCAGAATGAGGCCATGTGTCCTCTCATGTCTCGGAGGTGTGCGTGTGTGTGTGCCCGCCTGCCCACCCGTTTCACCTGCAACTAACAGCGGGTTGCGTGCTAACGTCACTGCAGCTGGTGGCCAAAGGTGTGCAGCTGGAGATAAACAGCTGACATTCACCTTCAAAGCAGAGGAACGGGAGGCGCACGCGGTACTTGTCCTGGCAGAAAAGAGCTTCCACCACCGTCATCTTTCTTGTGGAAGTCCCCTGTATCATCTGAGTTGCAGAATGTTATTTTGAGCAGCTCAGTTTGATCTGCTGGTGATGAGGGAGCTTCAAAGCTGCATCCAATGGTGGGCAGGGCTATTTCTCTGCCAATCACAGCCCCAGGCAACTGAACAGGATCCAATGAGGTAACCGTAAGGAAGAGGTTCAAACCTGCATGTCTCTTTTCGACATGCAGGTTTGTCCACAGACATGGACCAGATCTGCAAACCACTCATGTCAATCAGGCCTGTGGTGGGGGCAGGGGGTTCCCAAAACAGCTGTCAGCTCAATTAAGCATAATGGAACTCTGGGAGTTCCTCCTGACCCTGTTCATTGGGTCAGCTTGCTTCTCCAGCAGGGACATTCAACCGGGACCACTTGCATCCGGGCCTGGCCTGGAGCCCTCCCTCGGTGTCCATTACACAGGCGTCGGGCTGTTACTCCTCTTTTATTCAGGCTGATATCATCATGGTTCGGTCCCAGTCTTTAATACCATGCATTAGACAAGTGACTTCGTTACGCTTTATTGTTTTTCAATTATTCATGACTTGGTTACTCCAGCCAAGCCTTTAATATAAATTGATTCAGGATTACAGTAGTCCTGCTTTTTCTCCTTACTACTGCATGTTCTTATGGAAGTAATCCATGTCAAGGACCACCTCAACTTCCTCCTGAATTTACACTGAGTCTTGTAATGCTTGTGTGAAACATCAAGCGATGTTGTCTATGTTTGTCTCCCTCTGGAAGGCTAGGCAATTGGTGAGTTTTAAAGCCCACCCCTCGCACAGGAAGAGTTGCCTGTCCACTCCCCACTTTGCCCCTGCCCCAGGGATATCAGGAAGCATCCGGCGGAAAGGACTGATATATGGACTCTCAAGGTCTCCCAACTGTGCAGTTGTACTTGCAGTACCAAAAGTGGGGTGAGGTGACGGTTTGTAGTTTTCTCTCTTTTATGGTAAACTACTGCCAGACTGATCAATCATTCACACAGTACAGAACAGAAGTCTGATCATTGAAAGTTTCATTTTCATTCTGAATAAAACTTTAAGTCACTGACTTGAAGTCCATTTTTCGTATATTTTGCTATTAACAGACTGTGTCTACTTATTATCCTGTTCATTTAGGTCACCTATGGAAAAATGCGTATTCTATTTTAACAAGTTTGAAGACCACAACTTTAACATATAATTTGGGCTATAGGCTAACAGTTGCAGTTGCATGTAATGCCCCCCCCCAAAAAAAAACAAAAAAAAAATTGGAGTTGTACCATTTGTATAACAAAATGGCTGCTCCTAAGAATTTACCACGATGCCGGGTACCAGCAACAATCCTTGCACATCTAGTGCCCTAGACGAGATCTTGCCCGAGCGTAGTGACGAGTTGCGGGGTGGGGTGGGCTGGGATGGGCATGCTGCCCAAGGCATTTGCCTGTGTCGCCAATGCCAGAAACTACCACTGCCGGTAGGCGGAAGTCCTTGCATGGGTGCGTAAATTGGCCAAAGCAGCGTAGTAAATACTGAAGTGTTGGTTTTTGCGCGTTACGTTATACATAGCGAAACATTATAAAGTTCTATGAGATGGTGAACTTTTAATCAGAGTGTATGAATATGGTTTACTTGAAATTATCCTGAATCGACATGGCAATAGCAGCCTGGCTGAGTAAAACATACCTAATCAAACTATGATGTTGCTGAATTGTCTTTTGAAGTGGTACATTGCGCCCAGCGTATACAATGTCTGTCCATGATTTTGGTTTCTTTTTACTCTGCTGTCCCATTGTGGCGAGCACTTTGTAACATGGTTTTTATGAACGTCTTCCCTTCTCCGTGTCAGAAAAACACAGGACGGTGTTAGTGGGGTACCTTTTCAGGCTCCGGTGACGTGGGTTACACTCTGCAGTTGGGTTGTTCAATGTCATTTGCCTGCACCACCTAGTCGCCCGCTGGGAATACGAGGGATATCGTTTGAGGAGTCACACTTCGCGGAAGCTTGTGAATGGTCGCTGACTAGGGGCCCAGGCGTAGGTTCCCATCTTAATTTTAATGTCAATATACTTCTGAAAACGATGGCGAGTGTCTGAAGGGATGCAAATTACAAGGCAGAATATACTGTGTAAAGCAGTTAATTTGGAATGAATTGGACGGGGAAAATCAGTAACATTTTTAGGTCAGTTATTAGATTTATAAAGTGAGTACATATGGTTTTGTTGCTAAATATGATGTTTTGGATCAGTGTTTGACACGGTTTATTAAAAATATATATGCTGTTATGCCTTTGTAGCAAATATCAGGAACTTTTCTTCGAGGAAGATTTCTGTCTTGCTGATGCAGACACCCAGGATGACATCTGGAAAAATACTTATAGACGGTTAAATAGACTGTCAGACATGTTTTACGGTTTTCTAGTAGGACCCAGTGGTCAGGAGACCAGTCCAAATCTCTCCAACATGAGCCCTACTATTATTTCCCTTTTCGGGTCCGCGAATGACGAGACGAGCGGCCTCTAAATCTGAAAATACCGTAGCATGTTTTATGATTTTTTTTACAAACTCTCACAGATATGTACAGCATGCGGCGGGTTACAATGACACTCATAGCCGAGGACCGCTGGACATTCCTAAATGACGATTGTCGATGAGGAGATATTAGGGATGGGCGATACTGCTTCATTTGTTTTCGATACGATACCAAGTAATGCCGCAACTAGCATCCCAATACCGATACTTTTTAGAAGTCTACTGATGTACATGAAAAGGAATCTTTCTCATTAAATATGTTCATTCTAAATGATATTCTAAGTAAATGTATTAATATTAAATAAAGCAACAAACACCAAATTTCTTTCTTAGGGTTAGGGTTACTGAAAAATGCATTAAAACCTTTGTCTTCTACTATAGAGACTGGCTGGAGGTCTCTCCTAGGCTTCTTGTTACCGCTGTAGCTCTTTAAGAGTAATGTTCTGTCAAAATTGTCTATATTTCAGAAATACTAGTTCTTCTAAAAACAGACATTTTAATGCAAGGCAGGTGTATTCAGAATAGATTATACAAGTCTAGGCTACTGGAAAAATCTAGGCATTATTTTAGTCTGTGTTGTGCATCTCTAAATATAACACACTTCCTGCGTTCTGTTCAAACGTTAAAATAACCTTCGTTCTGAAATACTTGGATAATTTCTGCCTCACCGAAGTTACAGAACTGTCTCATCCGGCTGCCAGATACAGGGGCATTTGTCAGAGATACCTCGCTCTCTTGTTTTGTCCTCTCCTGTAACTCGTCATGCTTAAGTGACTTGTTTCCAGGTGTTTCAGCAGATTTGAGGTGTTTCCACAGGAATGTACTGACGTTTTACACATACCAGTATATATTGTTTCATTAGTGTTCAGTGGCGCAAAATGGCTCCAGACTTGGCTGTCTTTCTGCCGTGTTAGAAGTGCTCCGGCCGGTCTCTGTTTTCATTCAGTGGTCATGTATCTAAGCACCTGAGTGCTAATTGTTTCACAGCATGCGTGAGTTCGCAAAGTATCGATGTTTCCCTGTGAGGATCGATTAACTAAATCAAACGCAAGGGTCGAAAGTACCGATAATTAAGCATCGATTCTTTTTCCAGGAGACAATACAGCCCAGTATGTGAACACCCGGGTGCGAAAACACCCCGGTCTTCGTTGTCCCTTTGAAGATGATCGAGAAGGAAGGGTCACTTAATTTTTACCGGGACCCACCTACCCGCCGGGTGATCGAAGCCGCAGACAGCCCGGCTTGGTAGGCGAATGTAATGAGGTTAAGATAATGAGATCTGCGAGTGATGCTTTCAGCTTTGAAGGTCTAGTGATAATCCGTCCCTCTACCTGCAGTTAAAGTTTGATGAGGTGAATGCAATGAGAACCTGTGACGGATAGCCTGGTCTCTGACTTCTGTCTCTCTCAAACCGGCGTAGAACTATTTATTTCTCAGGTGTGATATCTATTAATACCAAAATATACTCTAGATTCTAAAAGCGTGCACCAACTGACTTTCGTTAGCTTTTGGTTGGAAAGGCTGAAGTGAGCTTTCACGGTCCCCTTTAGTTAGATCTCACGGAAGATGGTTGTTATTCTATACCGTAGGGCGTTGAAACAATACAAAAACCCAAAAGGGGGATTTAATTCTGAATATTATTTTACTTGCCTCCTTTGACAGCTGGAATGCAGAATGAATGCTTTAATGCGATACAGCTACGGAATTGTGCATTAAATTGTAAGCACAGTGGATCGATGCACTTTCGGTAATGTATTCAGATATAAGATCCTAAACGGAAAAGCGGTTGGATGCGTAAATGGCATTTTGTTATATATTTAAGGCACTGCAGGCTTACATGGAATTCAGAGTTTATAGTTATGATGAGGCAGGTGAAACAGCAATATTATTAATCTTTATAATTTAAGGAAGAAGTCACAGTTATATAACGTTCACCCCAAAAATCTGAAGGCAGCTTGTGCTTAAGACTAGTATGCACAGTTTAAGGTCGTTTTGAATAATGAACGTCGAAGGTCTGTAATTGTAGTATTTCCCTGAGAAATTTCGCTTCGTCTCCAGATGGATCTGGTGAGTGGAAGGAACTCTGAGGTTTGTGAAGCAAGCGGTAAGTACGTAGGCTACATGACTGTGTTAATCTTTGCTTTCAAGAATGAAAAGGAAGAAAGACTGAAATCACCCATTAGTGCTATACTAATTCGTGGTCAGTATCGGAAACTTTCTGCTCCTTTTTACACACCCTTTATTATTTTTGTCTTTAGCCGGGTAAGCGTTCACACGCTCCCATCGCTGGCGGCTGGAGAAATGCTGCGCGTCTCCTTTAAAAGGACGCTAACGTGCACAAAACAGATGACAGTGACAGACCCCCCCCCCCCCTCCAAAATATGAGCAAGTGTGTGAATGTTCCTCCAAAGCCCACGGATCCGTATGCGCAGGACAGAAGCATGGGGGGGGGAATGTAGCGGCTCCCCGTCAAGGAATTTCCAACCCCGTCTGCGAGAAGGTGTTACATCGGTATGAAAATCAGCCTTCGAACCTCCCATAATGAACACGAACGCCGTGCAAAGATGCACACTTCATTAGGTAAGTAAGTAAGGACCTTCATTTCTCTTGCATAGTGGTGAAAGGTACTGCACACGTCCCCGTCAAAATGCGCTCGGTTCAGCGTGGCAGTAAATGTGCCATGGCCGAAGTTTTTAGACGCGTCCGGAGTTCTCCTAAGCGGTGCGGGTGTTCTTACGCTCACCGAGCATGGTAAGGGACACCGAGTATGTCCATAGCGGGTTAGTACACAGTCCATAAAAACTGCGTTTGTGTTGTGAAACGTGATGTTGTGTATGGTGAGTTTAAAATTGGGTGGGAGTCGCTGGTTACTGGAGCTTATGGGACTCCTACTGTATGAAAATCGGAATGTGATGCGATGTTGACTCCAAAATGACCTCCTCTGAGGTGCGACGTATTAAGTATTGTCAAGTTTCGGGGAGCTACAGCGTAGGTCACGCCGGAACATAGTTTGATACTTTATTCAACAAGCCCCAAGCAAAGCAACAGCCTTAACAGCTTAACTTTCAAGACGATGTTCCTGTATTATATCTCACAAGCCAAATACACCGAGCCTCTTTAGGCTAATAGGGGTATAACGTTGCTCAATATATCAAACGACGCATCCCAGGAAACCGTCACCGAGGATCTCCAATGTGCGGTTCTGCTGCAGGACTGAAAAACACCTCCGAACTTTCAGACAGATACAAGAAGTCGCCTGACTTCTGAAGTATTTCTCTCTAGGTTCAGCGGCCATATGCACAATGCATTTAGTTGGAGGAGAAACGTTGGTATGGATCAGACCAGGTCACCTGGTCAAATCTGAGGCAGGGTGAGGCCCTCAGGGAAGTCTTGCCCACCACGCCCCACCAGGCAACTGTTGCACAAATCTGTAGAGTTTCCCCCCCAGAAAAAATGGCTGTCCCTCATTTGCCCCCCGCCCCACACACACTTTTACAGACTTAGCTGTGCCACAAAGCCTTTTATTGTACCCTGAACAACGTCAGCTGAAGGTCTCCATTGTCAACAAAGTGACAGTGAGGTGATGATTCGATGCTTGCTGGATTGACGTGTTGATTTCTCATTTTCTCCTAAATACATTTAGTACAATGTTTCATTCCCGTCAGAAGTTCCAGAAACTTTCATCTGAGTTTTAATGTAAGTAGTTTCATAGTGCTGCTCATGGGTGCTGCAGTGTCTATGTGTGTGTTTTGTGTGTGCGTGGGTGTGCATTAGCCCGTTTGCCTGAGCAAGTGTGATGTCCTCAGTCGTTTTGCTTTTGCCCAAAATGACACTCAGAGCTGTGACCACATGCGACCTGGACACCTCAGAGGAAGTGGGGCACCACTTTGGGGGGGGAAGGGGGCTGTCGTCTATCCTTCAATCTACTTGCCTGCACACTGACATGTGACTCGCCTACACATAATTTTGGACACTACTTCGCCATCAGCGTCATCTGGTGAACAAAAAGCATAACCAGAATGGGTCCTGTGAACAGGCGGAGCAGTGTTACTCGAGGGAAGGTGACGCACTAACCTGAGTGTGTGTTTTTAATCAAAGCCCCAGAGGTCAGTCATTCCCTTACATGGAGCGATGTCACGCTGCCCCCGTCACTGTTTGTGCAGCTCTGCTGTACAAAGCATCGTTTCACTGCGAATAGCACAGCCAGTCAGTGCCAGGCAGTTCATGGAAATGTTTTCTTCTTCCTGCTCATGGTCTCAAGGGGTGGGGTGGGGGGGGTTCAGTGGGGCTGAGGGCTCAGTGTGTCTTTGGGCCGAGGCGAGGAGGACCCTGCTTCTGCTTGCTGTCCTTCTCATTTCTCTGCTCGGCCGGAGCTGGTTTACACAGGCCTGATTGTTTTAGCAGCTGGGCTAAAAGAGCCATCATTTGACCCCTCCCCACACTCCGCCGAGGCCGGGGGAGCCTCAGCTGCGATGCCTGGCCGGCTCTTCCCAGGCAGAGCAGGAAGAAGGGCAGTGCTGGAAACCGCACCCCCACATGCTGGGTCCAGTCGGTGCATCCCTTGCATCATGTGTACAGAACCCAACAAAGATCCCCCAGTTGGCCAGCTTCGTGGGCACCCAGCACTGTTCAGCCCAGTACCATATGAAATCATTTCAACAAGCAGGTTGAGCAGTCATTTTGAAGCATGTATTTGATGTTTTGGTTCAGCCTTTGGGAGCTGAAATCAAGTTTAAACCTCAGGGCAAAACAACAAAAAGAACTGAGACTTTTCCTAACCGGTTCATTTTCCTCCGTATTATTGTTGTCCCCCTCTGATATAGAAAAGATGAACTGTTCAGTAAAGTATAGTCATTTTGCCAGGAACGCGAGCTGAATGTAGTGAGCATGGCACTGTGGTGACCACGATCCAGAAGCTGGGCTGCAATTCCTGCAGGCGATCTTCTCAGTGCTGAGACGGGGGCAGCATTCACCCTCGTGCCAAGTTAATAAAGCGGCTCTCGTACTGATGGGCTCTGAAGCCCACAGCAAACCATCTATGAAAGATTAGAGACTGGTAAGCCTAGGTTGGTATCAGAAGCTTAGGTCAGTGCTGTATAGACTGGGTGAGTCTGGCTATAGTGAACAGCAGCCAGGAACCAGCGGGAGGCTTATAGTTTAACCAAACTATACATGAAGCGAAAGCCCAAGTTTGACTCAGCTGCTATGGACTGTGAAAGTTGGAGCAGCCTGGGAATGGGAGCAGATAGACCAGTGTTTTCCCAGGAGACTGCTGGCTGTCAACTCAGTGGTTTCCTGTAAAGGGGATTTTAAAAGAATCCCATCCTCTTTTCACAGATTCTGTGCTGCTTCAAGAAACACTTGCTGGTCTTCTGCTGAACGTGCAGGAAATTTCTAATTTCTTTATATAAAATGTCTTAGTCATTTTGGCAAATCATACATAATTTTTTTGCCCATAGGAGAGTGCAGAGAACCGTGTTTTAATTGTTTGACTTGTTTGGTCTGTCCAGCCCCCTTTCTACGTGGCAAGTGACACTATGCAATGGCTCTCTGTAGCTTGGACACAGAGGTTTCGTAGCTTGCTGGCACCACAGGTGCAGGATGTTGGCAGAAAGTAGTTGGCTGACTCAGGGCCACGCCGCTGAAGACAGAGATGGTCACTCGGACTCAACCCACTGGCTGATGTGGACAAGTTCTCTTTACTCCCGAAAATGCAGATTAGCCATCTCAATGCCCCTTAACCTTCTTCCTGGCACACCCAGCAGCTCAGTACGTGCCTTTGACACTGCAGCCCTGACCCCAGCGACATGCAGGATGCGCTCTCATGCGTTTTCAAAGGACTTAAGTAACATTCTCCTCCTCATCCGGCTATCTCTCTAAAGAAGATTGAAACTAGAGCTAGAGAGCTCTAACTGGCTCTTGTTGCCCTGGATGCTGCATATACACCATCAGGTTGTTCTGTTAACAGCGTATGTTGCTGTTTTCTCATAAATTTTCGGTGTTTTTATTTCACTCCACCAGCGTGGCCATATGCCACAAGCCTGGCTGGCAGGAAAGGGAATCTGGCTGTATGCATGTTGCTGCCGAGCAGCTTGTTTATGGGGGGAGTTCATTCTGGGTCAGCACAGCAACACCAAAGGCACTGGCAGGGAAGCCAGACATTTAGGAAAGGTACATCTAATGCACAGGAAAGACACATCCAGTCCACAGGAAAGGCTCATTTTCTGCCTGGGTCGCCTGACGTGTATCTGGCTCTGGGTGGCACAACTTGTTGATGGCCTGCAGCAGCATTGACCTCTCACACCCTGGCTGCCGATGCACAGGCTGAAGTGTAAAAGATGCGATGGACACTCCCTAGTCCCCATGTTCATATTGAGTGAGAGCTGGCCCTCTCGAACACAGCTGGACTCAGGGAGGGAGTTGGGGCATTCTCAGTCTATAATACTGTCCATGTGTTCTGCACTGTGGGTCAAAAAGGGCGTTTTTTCCAGACAGTGCAGCTTGTCGAGGGCTTGGAATGGGACCGGCAAAGAGATGCCTTATTGTACCAGGTTGGAGAAGAGACAAAACTTCCAAAGAGCAGTGGGGTGGGTGGTTTGTGTGTTTTTATTTTCAGGACGGTGCAGCACTGTGTGACACTGGCTCTCCCTTGTCCCTAACAGCCTGTTCACTCTAGTTGTGGAATGGAGCAGTGATGAATGGGGACACCCCACCCAGCGATCCGGAGCTGCCCTCATGCCCACTGCCTGACTGGAAGGAGTTCTGCGAGCTGCACGCCCGTGCCTCTGCATCCGATTTTGCCCAAAAATTCCGCTGCTTCGTGAGTGAGAACCCCTGCTACGACTCTCCTGGTGCCCATACCACCTTCTCCCGGCACTTTGCTCGCCACTTCCTGGACTGCTTCTCAGCCACACTGAGCTGGGACAACAGCCCTGGCTTGCCCGGTGCCCCCAGATATGGCATTGTACCCTTTGCTGGCCTCCATGGCTGCTCACCCTCCCATGGCCACCGGCTCTACGGGAAGCACAAAGATGCAGAGGCATCCAACGAGTCCCTGGACATCATAGATGGCAGGGCAGGAAGACCTGACACTCGGACCAAGCCATTGGTGCACAAGGCCCTGGCACTGGGTCAGTCACGCAGCTCGGAGGACGTGATGGCTGGAGACCCTGGAAGGAAGGGCTTCTCCCTACGCAACATAAGTCTGTGCGTGGTGGACGGTGTGCGGGACATTTGGCAGCGGCGGGCCTCTCCGGAACCTGGCTGTGGCCACAGGTCCAATGGGGATGTGGGTGAGCCCAGGACTCTGGGGTTACGCTTTCCTCGTGTTCTGCATGGCCACCGGGCAGAGCCGCTGGAGGTCCAGAGAGAAGGGACACTGCGCTATATGGTTGCTGACGACACCACCTGCGTCAGTGCTGCTCAGTGGCAGAAGTGTCGGCTGCTGCTGAGGAAGGCAGTGCTGCGGTTCGAGAGGGAGCGTTTCATATTGGAGTTCTACGTGCCACCCAAGGTACCCTTAGTCCCAAATCTATGCCTTGGTGAACAAGAGACATGGTTATCAAGTATGCAAACGCTACACATAGTACCTTAAATTAACAGATACTAAAATGCTTATTTCAAAATTGCAAACATTTCATTGTGAATTATGCATCGTATAGAAGATAAATGTCTGTTAACTGTCCTTCTCTGCTTCTTTCAACCTATGCAGTCCTCCAAGCCCAAATGTAGCATTCCACTGACGTCCGTTATGGAGGTCAGGACCACCATGCCACTGGAGATGCCCGACACGGACAACACCTTCGTGCTGAAGGTACACTTTGCATGTAACGGCAGTTACCATTTAGGGAACATGACATGCACAAAGTCTCGAGGTTGTGAATCTATACCCAGTTTACAGCAGCTGGAATTAATTGAGACTGGTTATCAAGTCATATCATCTAGTTTGCTATTTTGTAGTTATAGCTTGCGATATCATACTATTGAAGTCTTCGTATTGTACAGGTGGGTTTTTAGCACGGACAGAAATAGCTGGATTGACGTCAGTGGGGTTCAGCAGGAGTGAGAAGATGAAACAGTGGCACATCTATTACCAGACCAGTAGTCAACAGGAACAGCTGCTTTGAAATCTGGAGGTGACTAGCAATGTGCTGTTCCTGGGGCAGGTAGAGAATGGCACTGAGTATATTCTGAAGACTGTTGACTCTCTTCAGAAGAATTCCTGGGTGGCAGACCTTCAGGACTGCATGGAACCTGGGTAAGGAGAGACAGCGGCTTGTTCCCACGGTAACTGGGGGTTTCCAGTCTTGCTGTTGTCTTTCTGGAGTTATATATTCAGGTGCGTGTGTGTGTGCGCTTCAGGGACAGTGGTGATGACATCGAGCTGGCCCCTCACCCCCATGGGCTTTCCCCTGAAAAGGTTCCCCAGGCCACCTCGTATAGCTGCGAGCTTCTGTCAAGAGGTACAACTCCCACCGGCACCCTGATGCCATGACAAAGCAGCAAACGGCTATGCATCTGAAGTGCTTTGTCAGTGATTCTGCGTGAAGTGTTCCTCGTCAGCCAGAGAGGAAGGCATTTGGAAAAGACATTCAATGGAGGGATTTGACAGACCAGAAGCTGATTTGATTCACACTTGGATATGCAGTGGAAGTCTTTCCATCCATTTTCAAAAGCTGTTTGTTCATTTAGGAGTGTCATGATCTCTGGAAGGCTAAGTTAGGCTTAGGAAAGGTACACCTTGCACAGTATGCTGTGAAACTGACACATGCCTGCGCTCACACGACATTTACATCGGAGTTGTGTTGAGGATTTTGGGTTGCTGACTGATAGTTTTTTCTCTTTTGTTCAGAGGTAGATGGAGTCTCTCTAGGTCCCTGCTCTGCAGCAGCTGACCTCTACAGTGCCCCCTCTGTCCGCTTCATGCAGCACCCCCGCCATGTACCCCTGGAGTCCTTCCTGCAATTGCTGGAGTGTCAGACCCCGAGTCCCAATGCAGGTTGTACCATAGAACTGTATGCGATAGGTCTGAAAGTGGTAATAAAGGCTTGTTTTAATGCTTTGAACATTTGACCCCACCCCAGGGGGTCACGCAGAGGGGGCGGTGGAGACAAACACTAGCCTAGCTGGCTTCCCATGGTTCCACGGGACCCTAACACGGGTTCGAGCAGCTCAGCTAGTCCTATTGGGCGGGGCAAGAAGCCATGGCTTGTTTGTGATCCGGCAGAGCGAGACGCGCCCGGGGGAATACGTCCTGACCTTCAACTTCCAGGGCAAGGCTAAGGTGGGCAGAGTTAAGAATGCTGTCCTGGGGTTCGGGAACGACATTAGGAGGATCCACAACAACAGGCCTCTCTTTATCCATGCAGGAAAGCTGTGCATAACTAAGCATAAAACTTCTCCTAGCTAATTTCTAATGGTCTGAGAATGTAGCTATGGATGACACACTTTCATTTAGAGTTGTTTTGATCGATGTGACCCTGAGTGACCTGCACAGCTCAGTATTTATTTTTTTTGTTGTTATGGGATATTTTAGTGAGGAATTCAAATGCCCCTCATTTCCCACTGTGTAACCTGTCTCCATATCCCCCCCAGCACCTGAGGCTGTCGGTGAAGGACAATGGGCAGTGCCATGTGCACCACCTGTGGTTCGAGACGGTGTGTGACATGCTGCGCCATTTCCATGCCCACCCCATACCCCTGGAATCGGGGGGTTCAGCTGACATCACGCTAAGCTGCTACGTTCAAGCTCTGCAGCCTTCTCCAGGCATGTGCGCCCGCCGTTCACACAGGGATGTCACACAGATGTCACTCATCGCATCGATTGAAATGTCACATGACTGGCAGTATTACAAAACAACTGGTCTGTAAAGGTAGGGTGTCACTGTGTTAGTGAAGTCTGTCAACAGAGAGGGGCAGGCACAGATAGGCAGTACACCTAGGAGTCTGTCGACACACACCCACTAGATGAGTGTTTTCCATTGGTTGCTTAAACTGGCACACAGCAGTGTTTTGCATGCAGGTCAACTGACACCTCCTGCTCTGGTCCTCCAGCACACAGTGAGTCTGCTGTGTCTCCTAAGACTCGGAGAAAATGCTCGCTCTCTCTCTCTCACATGCGCGCGCGCACACACACACACACACACACAAACACTCTGCTCTGGTTTAAACATTAAGGCAAACACATTATATATGGTCTGCGTCTTCCTGTAGTTTATATAGTCATGCTCGGCTGCATGTGTGTATTCTTGTTCGTGTAGCACGTGAACATGCTCTGCATCGTTGGGGAAGGGGAATTGGCAGATTCTGTGGCTTGTGAAGGGAGGGGGGGGTAGTCAGATGAACAACAACTCAGTATTTGGGGGCGCTCCTTTCTGTCCATAAAACATACATCCTTCTCTGTTACGTCTTCTCCCTCATCTACGCTCTGGCTTCAGTGATCTCTGGGGTCCTGTATACTATTCAATTCAATTTTATTTATATAGCGCTTTTAACACGGAGCGTGGTCACAAAGCGCTTTACATAGTCCCGGGCCCACAGTCCCCAGAGAGTAAGCCAAAGGCGACAGCGGCAAGGAAAAACTCCCTCAAGAGAAAGAAACCTTGGGAGGAGCCAGACTCAAAGGGGAAGCCTGCCTACTGTTATGCTAACTCTTTATTTCCACCATTCCTCGATTCCTTCTTCAACAACTCCTTTACTTTGGGCATGGTGGCTCAGTGGTTATCAGTTGCCTCACACCTCCAGGGTCTGGGTTTTGAATCCTGGCTCCCACTTTGTATGTGTGGAGTTTGCACGTCTTCCCCGTGCTTTGCAGCTTTGCTGCAGTTCCCTCCCACGGTCCAGAGACATCCATTGTAGGTTAATTGGTGTGGCTAAGTTGTGTGATTGGGTGTGTGAGTGTGGGCACCTCGTCCTGGGAGTGCCCTGCCTTGTGCCCTAAGGCTGCCTGGGATAGGCTTCAGGTTCCCTGTGACCCTGAATAGGCTTAAGTGGTCAGGAAGATTGATGGATGGTTCATTCTCAAAGAGCTCATCTCCAGTTCACTCTAGTCTTTCACAAGAAATCTTGTGTTCTCCTGCCAGTTTTCAACACTCGTGTAGTGTGTGAATCCAATGCATCAAAAATCGGATCAGTTGAGTATTAACCATTCAGTCTTTTCACAATCTTAAAAGTTTTGAATAGTCATGTGGTGGGGAGGAACCCTTAGTCACAGGCAGAAATATGGGCTGACTGCTTCTCATTTTACACACAGAATCATATTGAGTCATTTCTGTTGCTTGTTGCATGTCATCTCATCAAAGCAAAGGTTTTTGTACCTGGACCTGGGAGGGTGGGCTTGAATTGAACAGCCAACAATCCCATTACTGTGGGAGGAGCTAAAACTATTCTGCGCCTGCTGAAGCCCATCCACAAAGGGGCAATGCACATTCACTAATCCAGATTGTCTATCTGCAGACATCAGGGTGGCCCAGCACCCTGCTCTGCTTAGGGATTTCAGCTGCCATGGTGAGCCTCAGCAGCCCCCTCATCACTACCCCGCCTCTCCTGGAGCCCCACCCACCTACACTAGGCATGACTTGCTTGGAGTTTCAGGCTTGCAGAGCCGGAGCAGCAGCTTGGAGCGAGTTCTGGAGCCCTATGGCACTGCCGCTGCGGAGTACCAGGAAAGCGATGGTATACAGAGGACCAGGGCTGTGGAAAACCAGTATTCCTTCTATTAACCTCTGGGGGTGGCCTCTTGAGTCCATACTGGCTCATCCACCAAGAAGCGCAAAGAGAAAGACCTGCCTTTAGGCTGTAAAAGCACAGTGACCATCCGAGACTTCCTCGTATTAGTTCATTTGTGATCTGGCAGCACAGACAGCTGGGACTCAGAGGTCATTGCCTCCATTTTCTGTCTTACAGGCAGATGTGACATGATTGGATTTGGACTTGAGAGATTCTTTAGGATTCAGAGTGCTGTCCTCCCCTGGCATTGCATGTGCAGCAGTTCGATAAGATGCAGTTGGCTGGCTTCACGTGCCTCAGAGGAAGCATGTGCCAGCCTTCGGCCTCCCTGGTTGGTCGTGGTGTGTGACGGGGGTGACTACCTGATGGGTGGGAATTGGACACGACTAAATTAGGGAGAAAAATCAGAGAAAAATCAAAAAAAAAAGAGGACCCTACTCAAGTTATCAAAGTAGATTTAAACCTGATACTGTTAGTGAAGTTTAAACTTTAAAAAGTAACATGGGAAACAAATTGTTACTAACATTTCTTACTGTTGTTTACTATTCACACCTAAGAAAACCGATAGCACAACACTGACTATGGTGATTATATCGTGGCCCGAGGACTGTCTGGCAGTCACGTCTGCCTTGCAGTCAGTGAGGTAACCATCGCTCAAGCAGCAGCTCTAGAAGTCAAAGCAGATACAGCTGCAAGACAAGCTGGCTGCTATCGCTACCCATTTTCCTGTCTGATCCATACTCTGGGTGAACTTGAATGAAAACCAGGTGTTGGTGCAGATGTCAGAATCCACAGCCTGAGTCACAGAGCTGTTCTATTACCAGGACAGGTAAGAGCATCAGGGGAGTGGGCTGGTGCCTGTTTACCATTATCGCACAGCCCACCTTGGACTGTATGAGGAGAATGTGCCAGTTTGAAATGTCTTTTTATGAATATTTATTTATCAGTTATGCCCTATTTTCATTAAGAAGACACTCCATAAACCGCGTGTATAAAGACACGGCGGTCAGACAACAATTACATTCTGTGGAAGAAAATCTTTAGCATTGTTATAAACATTTCCCCTCTGTTTTGTACAAGAATGTTTTTGATACTGAAATGTAAGTCTCACGGGAGCTGCACATTTTTCTACAAAGTATATGTACTGCTTTATAATACTGTGAATAAAACCATTTTAAAACTTAATGAAATAACCCAAACCTATGCCTTTTTTCTCTTTGGGTTTTGGGTTAGGGTTACTGGTGTTATGGTTATTTTATTTACGTTGATGTTCTTCCATAAAATTGGGCTTACAGTTTTCTCAGGTCAAAGCTTGAGGCTGACCTCAGCAGCAGTTTCAGAATGGCAATCATTTGTTTGCCTATAGCGGCACCTGCAGGCACAAACGCAGAAGGACAACCTCAGCTGATGACAATGTGAATTTCTGCAGGATTACACAAATTAGCAATTTTGCATCACAGTAACACCTAGGGGACTGTATTAGGATATTATAGAAACCAAATTAGGCAACATAATGCTGGTCCTGTATGTCTGTTAAATACAGTGAACACCAGAAATATTGGCACCCTTCATGAAAAATTACAAAAATTAATACACAAAAGGTACCACACATGCAATGGGTGATATTTTGTACTTAAACAATAGGGTAAGCCTTATGATTTTATTGTCAAACAGACTGCTGGAACAAAAAGTTTTCCTTTAGTAACACAAATTTTCATAAGGCAGATTCCAAAAATATTGGCACCCCAAATGTCAGTATTTGTTGGAGCCTCCCCTGGCGTGAATGACAGTACTCAGCCTCTCACACAGTATGACGTATGCATTGTTGCACACGGTTACGTTTTGTTGACAGTAATGTCAGCAGCTTTTTTAAATTTAAAAATCAGCCTGGTGATCTGATGATCTCCATGCTTCAGTCATGATTTGTAAATGAATTTTTCCCTGCCCATACCGTATAAACAGAAAACACCCACTTTCATTACGCCTGTATCCCTTAAACTCAACGCATGAATCAACCAAAGGAGAAGTGGCTTGTGAAATGGATCCTTGCATTATTTAACGCATTTCAGTCTCACTGAAGGTTTCCTGTCAGCTCAGTCTCCAGTGTGTAGGCTGACAATGATGCCCAGGCCCAGAGTGAGCAGCCCAGCCACAGACAGTTCCGTCAGCTTGGCCCGCTTCCACTTGCGGAGGCCCTCCTGCTGCCACTGTCGCACCTGCTCCCTCCTCCAGCGGATCTCCTTTTCTCTTTGCAGCTGTTCCCCGTAATGAGCCCGGTAGAACTCGTCGAAGTTGAAGATGGGGTTCCTGTCAGCACCCACAGCCCAAGAGTGCCGAGCCCGTTTCGGGGGGGGGGTTGGTTCACCAGAACCCGGCGCCTCCTCTACAGAGGGAATGCCAGATCCTCGCAGGTCGGCCGGAGTCAGGAAGCCGCGGTCGTACTTCCTTCGGAGAGCGATGTTCCCCAAGACGCTGTAGGCCTCGTTGATTTCAGTGAAGCACCGTGCGGCCTCCTCGCTCCCGCCATTCCGGTCAGGGTGATAAATCAAAGACTGTTTATAGTAAGCTGTCTTTATCAGAGCCTGCGTGGCACTTGGGGACACCTGTAGGATTTCATAATAGGCAGTTTTACTTCTGTGAAGAGGCTGACCTGAACTGCTGCTGTTACCTCTCTGGGCCTGGCCCTGGGCAGCCGACGCCACCACAACCCAAAGCTGCAGTGAAGAATTATCTGGGTTCCTTTGCTTTGCACTCAGACTCAGCAAAGTGCAGATGGATCTCACCTGCTGCCAGCCTCTTCGAAGCATGCCAGTCAGACACTCCCTCCTTCCCCAACCAATGACCCAAGTCTGAGTCTGTGATTTAGTTTTACTTGGCTGACTGGGGAAGTGACAGCAGACTAGGAAACGAGCATGTGTTCCCAGGTCAGTTTCTGTGGCAGGCCATGCATTTTGTCCAACTCTACCCCGTTTGAACAATTCAAACGGTGGGAGTCTTTCATCAAACCAGATAAAATTTCCATCCAGTCCTACGCAAAAGCTACCTTTTAAAGTGCTTAATTGTTCCACTGAACGTTCAAATAAAAGCACCACACCAGCGCCAGTCAACAACAACGGCGAGAAACTCTCAGTACTGTTTCTGGGCCCCCCCGAAAATAATCGAGTGGACCAGGCATTTCTGCCATACTGACGTTTATAACCTACATTCGTCGGCTCGCAATTTTGTGTTTCGGGTGTTCGACCAGTGCTACTCAGTGCTACCACAATAACCGCCTGACTCCGCCGATTTCCTGCCGCTATGGGAAACTGGCAGCGTGACCGACTTTGTACATGTCTAAGAGACCGAACACTTCTACCCACACAACATGTAATCTCCATTATTCTCGGTGGCGGAGGAAGAACTTGGAACAGAAATACAACTTCCGGTAATCTCAAAAGGACCAATCATAAACAAGATCCGCTAAGGAGCGGGAATTACGAGCCGGAAAGTGCTACGTGAAGCTGTGGTGTGTGTCACTATATGACACTAATATAATAAACATAAACAATAATATGTCACTATATGACACACACCACGCTATATGTTTGTTTGAGGTGCCTGCTGCCTCGCCTGGAATGTCAACGAAAGTAGGCAGCAGCAATCCCCAACCAATGACCCAAGCTGGGAAAACCTCAGCAGAAGTGGTAAGGGAGACAGATAGAAAGGTGCCGGGTGTGACATCTGGTCAAAGGAAGGAGGACAAGGAAAACTGGTGGTGGGACGAGGAAGTACAGGAGAGTATACAGAGGAAGAGTTTGGCAAAGAAGTGGGATAGTCAGAGATGAAGAAAGTAGACAGGAGTACAAAGAGATGAGGCGTAAGGCAAAGGGAGAAGTGGCAAAGGCTAAAGATAAGGCGTATGGCGTATGGTATGAGAGGCTGGACACTAACGAGGGAGAAAAGACCCTGCACCGATTGGCTAGGCAGAGGGACCGAGC
>JAACJT020000031.1:3507092-3530587 GCA_009936485.2 Gymnarchus niloticus | reverse complement strand
CCCCCCCACAGAAGATGCTTCTGATAGGGGCCTGCCTGGCCATGACGCTGACTCTGCTCATCATCGCCCTAGCAGCCACACTCAGCTAGCCATCCTCCCCGGGAGGGGTCATGTGATGGAGATCGCAGTGATATTGGGGGGTGGTGGCTGCTTCCTCAAGCTCGGTGGAACGTGCGTTTTTAATTAAGACATTCTTCTGAGCAGCAAGACGATGACACTTCCCTGTAGCCCTGACAGGGTGAGGTGAAGCTGGACAGGGTGAGGGGTGGTGACTCCTTTAAATGGCTCAGATTGCATTACCTACAAAAGTGATACTTCTGGGTTTTAATGTGCAGAGTGAATTATGAGGAATCCAATGTTTGCTGGTATACTTGGATGAGCACATGGGTATGGCTGGATTAATGCTGCCAAAATACACTACGTTCAGCACTGTGTCCAAGCGCCTTAAGTCTGTGTTGAATAAAGTGTATTTGAGCCCTGTTCCTGCTACTCCAGTTTCTATGCTAACTTTTATCCACTAACCAGTGACTTGGAGGCTCAGCTGGCTCCCTGGCTGTCTAAAGTGATTCAGTCAGGTGCATGAGTAGTCAGACAAACTGCATGCCTGCACATGCTGCAGCTTGGCAAGCCTACTGCAGAAAACTGGGAGGCCAGTGTGGTTTTCGGGTTGACTGTAGTGGCAGTGGGGAGATTATGAGATTATGGTACCTGTACTGAGTGGGCTGATTGCGGAACTTATGTAATTCTCATTCTATCGCAGCCACAAACTGGCCTAAAATGAACCTCACTCTGTCATTTTGCCCTGCTTGGCCTGTGCATGGAGATGCCCTTTTAGTTCATGTTATGCTTTGTCCTTTTGCCCCTCCCCCAAGTCAAGAAACAGCATGTTATTGGAGGAGGGAAAAATTTTAGCTTTTGGCATGGGGGGGGGTCAGCCTTCATACCATCCTGTGTGAAAACTGTTTCTGCACGTATCCAGTATTGTGCCTAGTTCAGATTTTCAGGTCCCAGTTTCAGGGAGACATTTTTAAAATTAAGGGAACACAACTTTGTAATGCAAAAATATAGCAATTTAAACCCAGTGAATCCTTTTGTTTATAATCAATATTACCACTTTTAATATTATCACTTGTAAACTTTAAAACTCAAAATGAGCTGAAGCAGATATAAATTGCTGTTCTCAGTCGTCAGTGGAAGCAAGGAAAGCTGTTTGTCAGTGAAACAAAGATGGACATCACTAACTTACTTTGTAGAGTACAGCTTTCTCTCATTTCCACACTGTTAAAGCTGACTGGTTGTCATATTTTTTTTTATTTCAGCTTCTGTTTACTCGTGGCTGTTTGCGTTTTCAAATTCTGTGGAAATGTTTTAACCTGCGCCTTTCTCTTTCTCTCTCTGCCCCACGCTGCCTGGAATATTTTTGGTGCGGTATGGTCTCTCTCGATCTTATTTGCTGATTTATTGGCCACGCAGAAGAAAATTCTGATCATCATATGCTGCGTGATTCTCGGGGTTATTATTGCGTCCACGATTGGAGGAACTCTGGCTTGAGATGAGCGCTGGCAGTTATGCCTGAAGGGAGGTCAAACACTCAAACGCATGCACGTGGGTATGTCACCCACCACATGGTGGCAGATACTATTTTGTTAGGCATGAGTTGCGTTATTGTGAAGCGCAGTCCTGCAACATGTTAAACCTGGGTGATCAGTGTTGTTAAATGACTGAGTCTCCAAAGTGCTCTTTGTTTTTTTTTTTTGGTTTTTTTTTTGTGTTTTTTTTTTTTAATGGACATCAGATGTTATTTTGGGAAAGTCTATACTAGTGGTGTTTTTATTTGAGAGAATGGATAAATATGCACTTCACTTGAAACTTCCAGGTCCAAACTTAGAGTGTGTGTGTGTGTGTCCACTCGTGTGACTTTGGTGGGTATTTATTCTTGTCTGAAATGAACCCAGTGGTGGGTCTTTGAGTGGGCAGGTGGTTCGGGTAACTTCTACCACGGTAAGTCCTGCACTGGAGCGCAGCCGGGTGTGTTTACTAGAGGACATTCCGTGGTTGATTTAGCAGAACTGGGGTCTGTTCTGTTTTTTTTTTTTTTTGTTTCTTTTGCATGGCTATATGTATGCTTAACTGATGTGGTGACATTCAGTGGTACAAACCTGATAAACACTTTGTGCCATTTTGATTCTGTTGTAGGGTTGCCCTGTCGTTTCAAACCGGTTAAGCGTGATAATTACAGTCCCCCCCATCACTGATTAACAATGGTAACTTTCTTTCATGTTGCCTTGCATCTGGTTTTGGCTGGTCTGTGCACGTCTCATCTGCCTGCCGTGTGTTATGATTTTTATTGACTGTAAACCGACATTTTTGAGTGATAACGGTAAATGTACCCCAATCTCAGCTGAAACATTTTTCCTCTTTATACAGCTGAATAATACATAAAAAACTTTTGATTATGCCATACATGTTAACATTCTATACCACTCTTGAAAGGTTGTATCATTTGAATGGTGTACTTCATCCCTGGATCTGTGATGATTAAAAAAGAGCTATTTTCAAATTAAAGTTTTGTGTCAAAGTCATCTTATCTGTAGTGAAAATAAGTTCTCCATATACCATGGGATTCTGGTTACACAACAGAATAGGAGTATAAATCCCATGTACATGCCTGATTTTTGTTGTCATTGATGTTGCCTCCCTTTCAAAAGTCTGAAGGTGATGTCAGAAGTTCTGTAAACATCTGTATGCACTTGCCAGCCTTTTAAATATTGTATTCATTTTTTTTTTAGATCAAATGAGAATAAGATGACAATTATAATAAATGTATTACAATATTTATTTGCATGTATTACTTACCTTCATAACCATATATTGACTGCATTCTGAGATGGGCACAAGTGTGTGTTTTGTGTGGAGAGTTTTGCACAAGGGTGAGTACAGACATGACTAGTTTTTGCTTTTTATGTCCATTATCATCTTTATGCCTTAGGCATCATCAAGTATCTATCAGTGGGGTGTTCTCCGTATGACTTTCTTAGTCACTGTTTTGTAAGTTTGTAAACCATGAATGGGTACCTCTACTAAAAAGGGTTGGCCTAACCGTGGTTCCTATAATGAAGATTTTTTTTTCATAAAAATGAAATGACACCTGTATTCATCACTTGACTACATGCTATAAATCTAGGAGGAAATGAAGAAATCACTCCTCTCCTTCCCTTGAAGATCATCTCCACTTTTGCAGGGTTACAGGTTCTTATTCCTTGCAAACCTTCTCTGTAAGCTGTCCTTTTCATGATGGTCAAGCTTCTAACTGAGGGTCGCTGACTTTGCAAATGCCTGTATGGGCTGGTGAAATGCACAAGGTGCTTAAACGGGAGGAAGACGGTGTACACGACAGTGGTCTGTGTGGGTTTGCCGCTCCCAGACTGCCATTACCATCATGTGTTAGAAGGCAGCCTGTGCTGGCATTAAACTGCCCCCATTTATCTGTAGAAAGTTAACCAGAATCATGTGATTCTTTGGCTATGCAAGAATGTTTCATGGTCCTCCATGCACATATAAGAATTACATTGCTCATAATTCAGTTTATTTAACACTGTTACCCCAAGGCACGTAACAAGCATGTGTGGTAATTACAATGTACAGGGTCGTGAAAAAGTATCTTCCCCCTTCCTGAGTTATTCTATTTTTAACATTTAATTTTCTAATTTCCAAACAAATTTAGTATAAGACAAAAGACAACCTGAGTAAACACAATACACAGTTGTCAAGTGATCTTGTGATTTATTGAAGAACAAAAACTCCCAAAAATCTATATCACACGTGTGAAAAAGTAATTTCTCCTTAGTCACTCAATGAACTGAATTTGATTGATAAAAGGTATAAATTTGACTAGCCACGCCCCCAGCCCTTTTGAATCTAGACATTACTTAAGTACAACCTTTCCAGCAATGCGAAGTTCGCTAAAAACCTCAACAAACAGCACACTATACCTCGATCAAAGGAAATTCCAGAAGATTTGAGAAAGAAAGTTGTTGAAATATATCAGTCAGGAAATAATTACAAATCAATCTCTCGAACTCTGGGACTCTGGCGAACCACCGTGATTGCCATCATCTCTAAATGGAGAAAACATGGAGCAGTAGTAAATCTGCCCAGGAGTGGCAGGCCTAGCAAAATTACCCCAAGATCGCATGGAAAACTCATTGGAGAAGTCACAGAAGACCCCAAAAGAACATCTAAGGAGCTGCAGGCCTCTTAGCTCAGTTAATGTCAGTGTTCTTTATTCCACCATCAGAAAGACACTGGGAAAAAATGATATGCATGGGAGAGTGGCAAGGTGAAAACCACTGCTAAGAAGAGGGACATAAAAGTTCATCTAACATTTGCCAGAAAAACTCCTTGATTACCCCCAAAACTTTCGGAATAATGTTCTGTGGACTGATGAGTCAAAAATGGAACTTTTTGGAAGACCTGGGTGCCGTTACATCTGATGTAAAGATAATACAGCTTTCCACAATAAGAACATCATGCCCACAGTCAAACATGGTGGTGGTAGTGTGATAGTGTGGGGGTGCTTTGCTGCTTCAGGGCCTGGACGACTTGCCATAATTGAGTGAAGGATGAATTCAGCTCTCTACCAAAAAGTCTGAAAGGAGAATATCCGGTCATCAGTCTGTGATCTGAAGCTCAAACGTAATTGGCTTATGCAGCAGGACAACGATCCAAAGCATAAGAGCAAGCCTACGTCTGAATGGCTGAAAAAAAAACGAAATTTTGGAGTGGCCTAGTCAAAGTCCTGACCTGAACCCCATTGAGATGTTGTGGCAAGACCTGAAAAGGGCAGTTCATAGTTGAAAACCCTCCAATGTGACTGAATTAAAACAATTTTGCAGAGTGGACCAAAATTTCTCCACAGCGATCCGGAAGACTGATCTGTTATCAGAAGCATTTAATTGCAGTTGTTGCTGTTAAAGGTGACCCAACCAAGTATTAAGCTTAGGGGGCAATTACTTTTTCACATGGGTGACATAGGTTTTGGGGAATTTCGTTCTTCAGTTAATCACAGGATCACTTGACAACTGTGTATTGTTTACTCAGGTTGTTTTTGTCTTATACTAAATTTGTTTGAAAATCAGAAACAATTAAGTGACGTAAAACAAAATAGAGGAACTCAGGAAGGGGACAAATACTTTTTCACGGCCCTGTACAGTGGTGAAAAAGGGAAAAAGCAAGACGACAGACGAACCAAAAACTCCTCAGTGAGGATGGGGGGTGGGGTTATACACACACACACACACGTACGTAATAGTGGGAGACTGTGCTGATTTTGCGACACTGTGGATCAGGGGTGCTCCTGCTACTCACTCTGGGTTTTCCCTCTCTGGCACAGCGGACACTCAGCCGCCAGGCCTGCTGCCATCTCTCCCTCACCTCTCTCCCACACTCCATAAGCACGCAGGGGTCACGCCATGACCGTCGGTTTAAAAAATGTACCGTGCCACTTTACCAGAAGCGAGAAAAACCCCACAGCTTTGAGTCTCCATGTGGTGCCATTTCTAAATGTAGGTAGATAGGTCAATCTCATGTTTCTGTGTTGACTGCATGAATGTACCATATGCAAGTGTCCTGTGTCGTCTGACAGGATGGAGGGTTAATTCGGAAAATAAAGGAACATACATGCTATACCACAGTGTCTTGGAGTTTATTTTTATCGTTCAGTTGCTTAAGTATCAAAGGTAGAAAAAGTAGAAATTGCAGGTTTTTGGATATGCAGTTGCACCTCCACATGTATAACGTAAGCAGTGCATATACATGAATGAATATGCATTTCATTTAGAAGCAGCATTTAAAAAGACATTGTTTAGACTGCTACGTCTGTCAGGTAATGTGAGCATGAGGAGTTTTCAGCATTTCAGAGCCCAGGGAAGAGGTAAAAATATTTGGTCAAGCTGACTCTGTCTTTACATGGCATCTGTTCAGGGAAGTCTTTGAATCTGTTCATGACCTGTTGAAAAATATTTTGTAGAGTTTAGAATAGCATTGAAGCATTTAATATGAAGTTGGCTCCTGTGGATTGTAACAGGCAACTGAGAATTACTAATTACAGCAATAGAAGTATGACTGTCATTGAGGGACCTTACCTTTCTGAAAAGCTCTTCAATATGGTCTTCGTGAGCATAGGTGTTGAAGATCTCCACAAGGCGTTGGATGAAAACACTGCCATTTGTCACGTGTCTATAGGACTTGGTGTCTGAGTACCAAACAGATGCTGTTACTTTCCAGGTGGACTCATTAGTGAGATGCTCAATCTCCTGAGATTTCACTGCTGAATAGCACTTGGCCAATTTTAAGACAGGAAGTCATTGGGGACTGACCTGGAGTACATGACATGAGGCTGGCGAAATCTTTCTCCTTGTGGTCCATCTTGAGGCTATCATCCTCCAAGGCTTTAGATGGCTCAGGAATATCATCGCAGACCCAGGCTGAACCAGATTCATCTGTAAAGACACACCTTAAGTTAGTCTGTCCACCTCCACCTGTTTCCATAGGTGACCTTAGTTTGCCGATCCTTGTGGTACATGAGTAACTCTCCCAGGTCCTGGTCTGTGTTATCATACAGGTATCAAACTGGGATAGTAAGGTGCTTTGATGAAATCAGGAATTTATGAAAGCCAACTCTGTGGTCCTTAAGAAGGTTCGATCCTGGTGTAAATGGAGGTGCTGTAGTTGAACTTACCTCCCCTGCAGGCCTGGATGAGTATTATTTTGGGTTTATTGCGCAGCCCTGCACAGTTCTGATTGTTAAGATGAGTAAAGATTTTGTCAATGCTGAAGACGTCTGGACTGTTGTCTTTGTGGTGTATTCCAAAAATGCCATCACGCTTGCCATGGGACATGATCACCACGAAGGTGCTGTCTGACAACATGTGCTCCTGGCGTGTGGCAAACTCTTTCACAGCCTTGTCCATGTCCTGTACCCAGCAGTTAAAAACACCATAGTGAGAATTCACTCTGCAGCTTTATTTACTGGTACATTTACATATAGATAAACTATATGGAATAGTCTAAGACGACTCTTTTATAAAATGTCCTCATCTTGGCTAGCCAGAAAAAAGTTGCCAGTTGTGTACCATATTAAGTTACCCTAACAGTGTAGTGAAATCAAGGACAGCCGTGGTTGGATCCACTCAACATGTACCATAGCAGAAATGTCCCTGAAGATCTCCACATGATAGCCCAGGCCATTAAGTAGGGTTTTCATGCTCTCTAGATCCTTATCTGCCCCTTTCCTTAGCAAATTCTTCTGATCGAATGTGACATTGTTGATGAGTAGAGCCAAACGCTGACGGCCAGCTTTCGCCATGGACGGGTAAATCTGACAGAATAATGGGTTGACACCAAGTGCAAGAAAAGTCAGAGATGGCAACACTGAATACAAGAAATAACACATCATCCATTCTCCTCTTTTCCCTCAATGTGTCTTTGGCATTCTGTGTAGTGTCAAATTATTCTGTAGATTACGTGTAAAATGGCCACATTTGTATCACAACCCTGACAAATGTTATGCAGCTGGTCACCTTCAGTTAAAATCAACTGAAAATCTGACTGAAAAGTTTACATGATTTCTGAAATGGGGGGGTGCTAAAAGTCTTTGGTGATCACCATCATGAAAAGCCATTTCACAACAAAAGCCTTACTGATTCTGGTGTCTTCTGTAGTATCTCCCTCTTGAATCTTTCCGTGGATTGAATGAGAACATCAGACATTGGCTGTTCCACTGTGGTCTCTGAACTGGATGCTGAACCATAAAAACCAGTTTGAGTCCTGATCCAAGGCTGCCTGAAGGCCCATTCAGCACTTTTCTGTGCATTGTCACGGACCACGGACAGTCAAGACCTTTATACTCATGTTACATTTGACCATGTAGGTTCGTGGTCGACAGCGATGAATTTCTCCACGCAGAATGAATGAAACTTTAAGCCAAAGCTTAAGCACCGACACACGTCAACACTCACACAATGGTGACTGAGAGCAAACTGGTTTTGCACAGTAGCTCGTTGGTGTTCATGATTGAAATACTCTGGTTTACTCTCTTCGTCTACTTCTTCTTCATGGATATCTAAGCTTTTACATTTTTTTGCTATCTACTGAAAATTCTCGGCAGTGCACTAATTTATTCTTTGCACATGTGCAGTTAACATAGAATAACACGCAAAATGTCCGCTAGATGCACAATCTTGGTTGCACGTGTTCAGTGCACACGGACACCCGATGACGAAATTTACATCACTTACACTGTCCGTGGATCATAATGAAGTGCGGAAAAGTGAAGCATGAATAGAGCTTAAGCCTTTGGCTAATCCAAGCATTATGGACACTTACTTGTGCTGACCATAGCCGTAGGGCTCAGGTGGAGCTTCTTGTAGAGGTTGGCATCCCGATTCTCCAGCAAACCGATGAACTTCTCACTGGACACCCTGCCTTTCTTTCTTACCATGTCGATGAGGCAGCGGGCCTTGTCTGTCGTTTTGGGGCACCCATCATTCACCTCCTCTGCTTCTCCATCATTCAGGATTTTACTCTCCAGAAGATCGTCGACTAGCTGCTGGATCACACCCTTGGACACGCCCTCCACAAACGTGGTCCGCACCTTTGCTAGTTCCTTATCTATATGATGCATAGTAATTAGAAGAATGATTCATTATAAATACTTTCTTCAACAGGGTGAATACCAGTCAGCTAATATCGTGCTCTTCCCCTTCTCCCCCCATATTAAGCTCTGTAGAGCACTGTTAAGTAGAGCATTTAATAAATTGAAAGGAAACAAGGAATTTCCAAATGACAAAATTGTGGTAAATGTGGACTCCTCAATGAGTTGTTATGAATTCTGGTTGGCATTCTCATAAAATTCATAATTATGCTCGATTTGCCATTACTATTGCGCTCATCCCAGGAATATAAACACCTTCCCTCTGATTAGATTGTCTAAATAAACACCTAATAAGTTGTTGTTTTTTGTAATTTTCCTAATTTCTTAAACAAATACAACTGAGTGTGTTCCAGTGGTGGTTCTAGATCATTTCACGTAGGGGGTCAGGCTGGTGCCTGCAATGTATGCTAAAGAATTGTCATGTGCATGTGTTACATGAGACAGCTTATTTTGTGTATTAGCAGCAGGAAAAAAGAAAATTCTCCCTGTATATTTGTTCCCTAGTTAAGTTGTATAGCCAGTGTTAGCAACACGGGTACCTACTGTATAGTGTTTCTAAACTACAGCAGGTACTTTTTCTTACCCTTATCTTGTTTTCTGCTAAAGTTTACCTAGTTTTTTACTAGATGTACTTATACAGTGTAAGTATACACTTTATCATGTATATACTGTATGTATACACTTTGTCATGTAAATACTTCAACAAATCTTGGTAAATTTCATTTTTGGTTTAAACAAATCACTGGGGGGGGGGGGGTACAGTGGTTAATACTGCTATTGCACACATCTAGGGTTGGAAGTTTGAATCCCACCTCCCCTGAGTGGAATTTGCACATTCCCTGAGCTTTGCAGGTTTCCAAAGCATACTCCAGTTCCCTCCTGCAGTCCAACGGCATGTGGTTTAGGCTCATTGGCTCCTCTAGATTGTGTGTCTGTGTGAATCAATATGGCCTAGCATCCCATGCAGGGTGTACCCCAGCCTTGTACTCTGTGCTACCTGGGATACACTCTAGATCTCCCATCACCCTGCCTAGGATAAGCAGTTTGAAGCATTGATTGATGGACAAATCATGTGGATTTTAGCATTTATAAGGCCATGAATACAATGCAATTTTTGACGTGGAATTCTTGAGCATTTCATTCAGAGCTCCAGACTAAGGCATTCAAGAAGGCCTGGGGCCAAAAAAAACTATTTGTTTGTGGCCCTGTGTGCACCTGTGCTTTTTTGTGTTGACCATATGCAGTATGGTGCTTTTGAAGTATTCCTATAAGTGATCCTGTTCATCAAACGAAAATTTAGAGATTTCTGCAGCTAAATGAATGAAAACTGAAAATTTTTCATGTTTTATATTTTAATTATTCTTAAAGCATCACAAATGTATATTTTGTCTGTTTCGTCACAGTGCACAGATTGAAAACAATATAACACACCTAAACAGTAAAATGTCTTGGTTGTACTATGTAATTTAGCTTCTTTTCTATTTCAGTTACATTCAGTCATCATTGTCATAGAATGATATGATATGGTCTGATAGTCGGTGACCAAGTGAACAACTACATTAATTCTAATAATTCTCATCCAGCCAACTGTCCTTGATTTCAAAATACAGGACAATTCTATGTGGCTGGCTAAGGCCTGGCTAAAAATTCTATAGTCTGCTCTGATAGAATCAAAATTTGGCAAGTTTGAAAATTAAAAGCTATGCTTGAATATTAACTTTCATTTTGAAGTTTGATATATGCTTCATATTTGATTTTTAACGGTACATTTTTAAAATATATAAACCAAGCTGGATCTGGAAAATGACCGTAACTCATCTCTGAATCCACATAGGCCTAGAGCTACTGATCAGAGCACAGTCATGAACTATTCATTAACTAACCAAATAAGAATATTATTGAACTATCAACAGAACAACCTAAGCGTCACAGCCACGACCAGCCAGCCACAGAAGAGATGCAGTGGCGTGTCTATTCGAGATGAATCACGGACAGCACACCACGTCTGAGCATAAGCTGGAGTTTAGGACCCGGTCAGCAGGAAGTGGGTGGAGTGAACTTGCTTTACTGACTGCATACCAAGAGGCCTCATCATCACCTTCAGAATGAGTTAGCTTGCCACGGGGATGAAAGATGACTAGAAAGATTCATCTCTATGTCTATCACCATGGACAATTTAAGGACAGACCGGAAGCACAGTGTTTGAGGCCCAGGGTTCCGAGCTCCCACACTAGCTCCTAGCAGCCAGCCTGAGAGCAAATCTATGCAGCTGGAGAGGACCCCCCTCAATCTCAAGGAGCAATAAAAGCAGCTCAACTGTGGCTCTGCTTATACTGTGGGGAAGCTGGACACCTCCAGCCTGATTATCCAGTGTACCCAGCTAAGAGAGGCAATCAGCCCAGCTCCTAGGTGAGTCCAACACTGTATAATGTGACTGATGGGAAGTTCACAGTCCTGGTGCAGATGACTGTTGGTAAAACTTTGTATGATCCACCCTTAATTAACTCCGGAGCCCCAATTCAACCAGCACGGTTCTGGTGCAGTGCCAGTTCCCAAATCAGTTGGTGCACGGCCTAACTGATATTGCATTAATTTAGGCAATTTATGCATTTACTGCCATATTCTGCCGTCAACTTAAGTGAAAAAGCACGTGCATTTTTCAATTAAGTATACTCTCCCAACTGATTTAAGCATGGACTTACACGCCCCGAGGCGAGTAACGCGCTGTGGATGGAGAGAGACCAAAATGTGGTTGTGTTGCATGCAAATTTACATTTACGCGCATCGTTGCCGAGAATTAATCCGATTTACCATCGTCTTAGATTTACGTGCTCTAAGATCTGTATTAAGTTAACAGACATCCCACCCCTCCCGGAAAGTCCGGAATTCTCTCGCGTGTTGACGCCTGCACATTATATTAAATATCGGTCTGCCTCCTTGCCGTCCAGCTCGCTCGTTCTCAAAAAATCGGTTTCCAGAATATTGAATACAATTTGCGGGCGCGAGTGAGCCACTATCCGGAATTGGTGGGATGTCTGAGTTAAGCGGCACTGCAGGACAAAACAAGGTCTTACACTGTTTTTGTTAAAGAACGCAACAAATTGTGGTGCATCGAATTAGATTTTTACACAATCGACACTTTAAATTCACATAAGACTAGTGTAAAACCCTTGCACGGTCCACACGCAGTCAAGGTTTGGGGTCGACGGCGATGATATTCCACCATAATAAAAGTTTAACTATAACATAAAGTCAGATTCCTCATATTACCACGCAGTAACACGTCGCTACGATCGACTGGCTCTCATGTTCAAACAGATAAAACGATCCCGTTAAGAGAAAGGATTTTTTTTTTCTAAAACGAAAGTGAAATTAACTCTGACATACTAGTATGGCTGTAGCACAGAAATCAGTACTTAGATTTACATTACAAGTTTGTACTTCAGTAATACTTCATTGCATGTATTGCAGTCTTACCAGCCATTATTCAAATAGACCAAACAGATTTCAGCAGTCGTCTGATGCAACGTCTTCAGAAGTTTAATATCCTCAGTGGCAGGACTAGGAGAGGTTAGGTGAGGTAATTCCTCCGTTCTTACAGCAGTGTTTTGAAGTCGTCTTTATGGTGTACTCAGTATCGTATCTGTATGCGTCCCTATAACTTTTGCCACCTAGTGGATATAATAACATCCCATACCAGCGTTTCTCTACCACTGGCCGCGGTCCACAGGTTTTACATATTTTCCTAGCGGTCTGTCGTGTATGATATAATCAGCGATCAGTAAGTGAAGCCTCAAGTCTAATTCCTTTTGGTCTTGGTGACCGTGATGGGTAATTCAGGTTTAATACAACAGGTAAATAAGTCATGAGATGATGCGCAGTAAATGTGTGGGGGAGGACATCTGTTTTCATGTGGTGAATACTGGGTCTGAATAACCTAATATACTGATGGGTAGACTATTTGTTTCACGCAAGTCTAACGTGATTTGGCTCCTTGCGCATCATTCGTTCTAAAAAACATCAATTCAGTCTTTTATGCAGCACCGCAAGGTGGGGACATGCTACAGTACCATACATCATGGGGCAATGCTGTCCTCGGAGCTCTTATTTCATTGCCTCGTATACGCTAAAAGGACAGGGGTTTAAATAACAGTTATTCAGCTCCTTTAACCAGCAGCGAAACTAGACACATCTGGTGTGTGTGCATGCAGCACAATGGACTTGGCGAGGGCTCCACCGGGGGGAGAGCGCTGGCTTACAGAGCGATGGTGGCACCTTCACGCTCCTCGGAAGGACGGCTGCTCCCGCAGGACAGGCGAGTGGTCACCGAGCCCGGAGTGACGGCGGCGTCGCTTTCGAGCGAGGCTGAGCCCGGAGAGGCTTGCGACGCCATGCCGACTTCAGACTGTGCGGCGGAAGACGCCGGGAAGCTGTGTGTCCCCATAAAGGACATGAAGCTAGGCGTGCGACGCCCCTCTTTTAACACGTCCCAGGAGGTGAGTGTTACGGGCTGTCATTACGAGGTCCGACAGGTTCACGAGAAATCGCGGCAGCATTGGGATATGTCATTTTACAATACGAAGTGCTTGCCGATATTAATATTTAACGATAGTCCTTCCATATAGTGGTAGGTTTCCCCTTCGATTATAAATTGACACTTATACTTGACCTATTAAAGCACAAATGGAAATTGAATTTCTCATATAATTTATTTGAATTATACTGCGGTCATGTAGGCCTGTGCAGTCGTGAATGAACAACATAGTCATCGTGGAGCGTGTGTACGTCTTTCCGACGCAGTAGCCTATATTGTAATATAGCTCCCAAGATAAAATTACGCAGATTAGTATCTCGTTAAAGGACATGTTCACTGAGGTATACATTCAGGCTCCTGTCCGGTTGAACAATGTGACACGAAACGATGTGACAGTTTGAACTATGGGTAGACTTTGTGAAGGAGTCTTGTGCCTTAGCACCTTTTTCTGTCTCTTTAATTCGGCTTCACGTGCGGTGTTCCGTTTAATAATGAATCTGGGTCACCCAGAAGTTTGCCTGTTTAAGTCCCAGGAGCAATATTTAATTGTTCAATCAAATCATCTAAACTCTCGCTAAAATGGGAATCAGGTGGATAATGTGGGAAAAAGGGGATAATTCTTCTATTTTCAGTTACTAAGCTAGTTTTCCTCTCTCAGGAGGCATGGCTTTCGCAGGGCCTCACACACCCAGGGTTCGGGGATTTGAATCGTGCCTCTGTTCTGTGTGCGTGGAGTTTGCGTGTTCTTGTGCATCGCGGGTTTCCTCGTAGTGTGTGAGTGCGTGTGTGACTGTGCCCTGCGATGTGCTGACACCCCATCCTGGGTGTCCCCTGCTTTGTGCCCTAAGCTGCCTGGGATGGGATAGGATACAGGATAAGCGGTTTGGAAAATTGGTGGATAGTTATCCTCCTAAGAGAGCAATGCCAGAGAAGTTATTTGCCTTTTTTTAGCTTTTTTTTTTTTTTATAAAAGTATAACAATGAACTATAAAATAAACAGTGCTTAATAAGTATTATAGGCCTACAGCAAAGCTCCTCAAGTAAAAAAAAAAAAAAAATTATATATAGGCATGTAAAATAAGCAAATGTATTAAAATTGTAAAACTGATGCTCGAGAGCTGGCGAGGCAGACCCGGTCATGAAGACAGAGAACCCAGGGAAACAAGATTGGTGGGCAACAATGCAGTTTTTAATGCAGATTAGAACACTGGCAGGGAGAAGTGATGGTTACAGGTGGTTTAATGACAAAACAATAATTATAGACCTGGTGGAGCTAAGTCAGGCAGGCAGTGAGGCAATCAGCATCAGGTGAGCAGAGGTAAAACCGAGAACAAGCAGGGACATATTGGAGGAGAGGCACCCTCTGGTGGTGGTCCAGAGGGCAGTAGAACAAAAATCTACTTTTCTTTCAGCTGCTCCCATCAGGGGTCGCCACAGCGGATCAACTGCCTCCATCTCCTCCTGTCCTCTGCATCTTGCTCTGTCACCCCAACCAGCTGCATGTCCTCTCTCACTACATCTATAAACCTCCTCTTTGGCCTTCCTCTTTTCCTCTTGCCTGGCAGCTCCATTCTCAGCATCCTTCTCCCAATAAACCCAGCATCTCTCCTCTGCACATGTCCAAACCAACGCAAGCTTGCCTCCCTGACTTTGTCTCCAAACCGTCCAACCTGAGTTGACCCTCTAATATACTCATTCCTAATCTTATCCATCTTCATCACATCCAATGCAAATCTTAACATCTTTAACTCTGCCACCTCTAGCTCTGCCTCCTGTTTTTTTGTCAGTGTCACCGTCTCCGGTCCATATAATATAGCTGGTCTCACTACCATCTTGTAGACCTTCCCTTTCACTCTCAAAAATCACTCCTGACACTCTTCTCCACCCATTCCACCCTGCCTGCATGCACTCTTTAATTCACCTCTTTTCTGGACTTCCCGTTACTCTGAACTGTTGACCCCAAGTATTTAAACTCATCCACCTTCGCCAACTCTACTCCCTGCGTCCTCACCATTCCACTGTCCTCCTCCTCATTCATACACATGTATTCTCTCTTAAGCCTACTGACCTTCATTCCTCTCCTCTCTAGAGCATACCTCCACCTCTCCAGGGTCTCCTCAACCTGCTCCTTACCCTCATTACAGATCACAATGTCATCTGCAAACATCATCGTCCACGGGGGCTCCTGTCTGATCTCGTCTGTCAACGTGTCCATCACCATTGCAAATAAGAAAAGAAAGGGCTCAGAGCGGATCCTTTATGTAATCTCACCTCTACCTTGAACGCATCCGTCACTCCTACCGCAGACCTCACCACTGTCACACTGCCCCCGTACATATCCTGTACCACTCTTACATACTTCTCTGCCACTCCCGACTTCCTCATACAATACCACAACTCCTCTCTAGGCACCCTGTCATATGCTTTCTCTAAGTCCACAAAGACACAATGCAACTCCTTCTGACCTTCTCTATACTTCTCCATCAACACTCTCAGAGCAAACATTGCATCCGTAGTGCTCTTTTTCGGATGAAACCATACTGCTGCTCGCTAATCATCACCTCCCTTCTTAGCCTAGCTTCCACTACTCTCTCCCATAACTTCATGCTGTGGCTAATCAGTATAGAACAAAAATAGGACAAAAAGCAGTAGAACAAAAATGATAAGACTAAGGGGGGCATGTCCGTCAAATTCACAAACATTGTATGCACAAAAGAGGATACAATTTGCACATAAAAGAATAATACAGCTATGGTCAACATGCATCTGAATGAATGGGGATAAGGTAAAATCATCCCACGATATTAGGCAGGATTCCATTTCTTACAAATTTCTCTCTCTGCAGTCTAAAGTTTTGCGTAATTTCTTCCAGTGGAGTTCCTACAGAAGATGTACCCAGGGCGGTTATCCCTTTAATGCCCACTACAAAAACATCTGAAGGAAATGTATTTACATGAGAACGTAATCTACAGTTTCCAGAAGTCATCTCCCTCAACGTAGGAGGCAGATACTTTACCACACGGCTTTCCACCCTGCGGCGATTTGAAGATGGCGTCTTGGCGGCCATGTTCAGTGGGCGGCACTGCCTGCCCTTGGACACTGAGGGGCGCTACTTCATTGACCGGGACGGGACATATTTTGGGTGAGGATCAACTTGTGCCAAGATGGAAGAGGGGTCCTTCGTATGTAATTTGAGTCTGGTTTTGAGGTGCATTCTTTACATGTAACCTGTGTCTGGATTCAAGGGACATCCTGAACTTCCTGCGTTCAGGAGAGCTTCCGCAGAGGGAGCAGGTGTTGGCAGTGTACAGGGAGGCCCAGTACTATGGCATTGGAGCCTTGCTGGAGAGCCTGGAGGCGACCCAGCCCCTCACTGGGGAGAAGGTGCGGCAAGCCTTCCTCGGCCTCCTGCCCTACTATAAAGGTGAGGTGTGTGTCTTTGGGGGGTTGGGGGAGGCTCTGTGGTTCTGCTCACACCATCCATTCAACAAGGTTCCCAGGTAAACCTTTTCTAGGAAACATGCAGATGTACAGTACTATAGTACTGTGCAAAAGTCTTGAGCTACCCCTCATTTCTTCATATGTTGCTTCGAAAGAGCCAGACTTGAATTTTTTTAATATAGTCTTGAGGAATAGTTCTCCAGGCTTCCTGAAGGACTTTCAAAGGTTTTGGCTCTCATTTTCAGTCCAGTCTCTGTACCTGACCAGTTTCAGAGGAATTTTTTTTGTTTGTTAAGCCACACAGTGACCTACATATGAATCATTCAAGCATAACAAAGCCATCTAACTTAAGGCATGAACCAGTGAAGAAACAGGTGTAGATGATTACAGATGATCAGATGATGTTGCAAAAAATCACTGTACCTATTGTCCAATTGTACAAGCAAAATATGAGGAAATGAGGGGTGGCTCAAGACTTCTGCACAGTACTGTAGAACACAATAAGCAGCAGCGGAGTTAACGATTATATAACTGAGCAAGTTTGAGTAATAACATTGAGCTTGTCTGAACATGATCTTACATGAAGGTGTCTTATTGCACCAGTTTGGATGCAGTTCTGATGAATGACTGATTACATTGCTGTTTCATGAATCATTTAGTGGCATTGACCCAATCACCCCACCCCCCAGAGAACCTGAAACGCATCATGGAAATCGCCAAACTACGCGCTGTGCACCGCAAGGCGCGCTTTGCCAAGCTGAAGATCTGCGTGTACAAGGAGGAAATGCCCATCACGCCGTACGAACGCCCGCCCTTCACCACGTTGCCACTGGAGCGCTCGGAGAGCGAGGCCAAGCTGTTCAAACACCACTGCGAAGTGGACGTGTCCTTTGGGCCCTGGGAGGGTGTGGCCGATGTCTATGACCTGCTACACTGCATCGTGAGCGACCTGGCAGAGCGGGGTGTGGCGGCTGAGCAGCAGTGCATTGGCGTGTGTGACAAGCATCTCATCAGCCACTACTACTGCAAGAGGCCCATCTATGAGTTCAAAATCACATGGTGGTGAGGGGGGCGGGGCTTCAACCACAACCTGCCTCCCACCTATCTGTCACTGAAAAAGCTCAGTATTGATCAAAGGCATCAATCACAAGTTGAGACTGCTTCTGCACCCATTCGAAAAAATAATATATATCTAAAGTCACAGACAAGTGTTTTCTAGAGGGGGTCTGAGGACTGACAAAGAAACTCAGTCTGGGAGATTCAGAATGAGGCTAAGGTGAACTCCTGGAGTATCAGTCAGGTTACTTTGGAGTTCTTGTTGAAAGCACAAATTGTTAGCTAAGTAGCTTCTGGCCATAACTTCGGTAAAGCCCTTCTGTTTACTTTGAATAACCCCCTTATTGGGTCACGCCCACAGATGTCTGGATCATTCCCAGAAAGCACAGGGCACCCACATGCTGTAAAGCCTCCAGACCTGAACAGCACTGTTCAGAAGGAATGTGTGAATTCAGACAGAGGCGTGCTCACTCGGCAGCATCTGTCTGAGGAAGTGTTAAATGCATATTAGCTCCATGCTAATACTCTGCTTATTTCATGTCACTAAAAAGCTCTACAACGAACTATCAGCTTCATGTCTGTGGTGCAGATTAATGAGAGCATTCATTCTGAGTAAGCGTATTTCTTTAGATTTAGATAATGCAGGACCTAATTAAGGGAATGCTAATTTTGTGTCTACTACGGTTGATGCTGGATTGTTTTCCTTTATAAGTGCAAACACTGAACATCATAGACCATCACTGGAAATAGTTTAACAACTACTTAGGGGTCTTCTAACAAAACCATACCAAGTTTATTTCCTGTAACATAGAAATTTAGTATATTTCCTCATTTGTGTATCATTTCTATACAGAGCTAGAAAACTTTACCATTAAAATGATATTACTCAATGATTAAAATACATGAGCACAGCGGCTAACATGACGCGTCCGCAGGGGGATTACCCATCATCTATACCGCTTATCCGTCAGGGTCGCGGGGAAGCTGGAGCCGATCCCAGCTGACTTTGGGCGAGAGGCGGGGTACACCCTGAGCAGGTCCAACACAGAGACAAACAACCAAACACACTCACATCTATGGGCAATCTAGAGTAGCTAACTGATGTGTACATGTCTTTGGATTGTGGGAGGAAACCCACGCAGGTACGAGGAGGACATGCAAATGCCACACAGAAAGGCCCCAGTCGGTGTGTGAGGCGGACGTGCGAACCGCTTATCCACCGTGCCACCCCAGGGGGATTTTATAAAATAATAAACGAGACAACAAAATGATTTTACACCTGTGTTCATGTATTTTTAATGTGGTTATACGTAGAGTTTTAATATTGTGTAACAACCAACGTTACGCCTGCTAACGACGTTGCTGTTGCCTTTTTTCGTTAATCAGCGTGAAACATTGCGGAAATGTTAGTTACAGAGACTGTATGAAGTTGATTGAACGATATACATAGGAGTAGCTACAACGTATTTATTAAAATAAGGGTTTGGTACACAGCTGTACTATTTGAAATGTTGTGGGGGATTTAGAAACTCAAAGGGTGCTTTCGGTATACGACTCAAACCCAGCCGCGCAGTGACGCTAAGAGCGGAGGAGGAGGAAGACAATAATGTGGCGCAACATGTTGTGAACCGAAAAGGAAGCAGCAGAGGAAGACGTTTGCCCAGGGCCACGGAAGCGATTGGGGATTCGCCGGTGGGAAGCCGGGTAGGAACGGGAATGGGAAAAGGTGTAGGAGGTGTATGGCACTGTCGGCTAGTTCTTGGATTTCGGCTTTGTGTGTGTAAATAACAAGTTGGGTGTGCTTCCGTTCTGTTGATCAGTCGGGTGGAGCAGGCTTTACTACTTCGCTAGCTGCCATACACTTGAACTTCTCCAGTTAAATAAAATCGTATTTGGCCAAGGCTCGGTTGTTATTAAAATATACGATTATGCACCGCAGAATTGCTGTACAGATACTCTATAACAATATCGTTTTTTTTTCGCTCTGTCGATTGTGTCTTTGAATTGTTTAAAAAGTCCGTCTCGGTACAAAGAAACATCATTGCGAGGAATTGCAGATCTGTCACCACAGCAGCCGAAAGAGACGGCAGATGTTACTGACACACGGCAAATAATACGGTACCAAAGTAACGATTTACTGGCTAGTTCTAAACCTGGGTTGTTTCGCCGTGGGAGTTGTTATGATTAGCCTATTTCAAGTGTTCATAAATGTTAATTTTAATGAAAAAATTTAACTTTCAGAATACGAAGTGGCTGTAATGTGAAATAAAGATTATTGTGGACTGCACGATGGCGGTTACTGAGCCACGTTTGCGTGTCTGTTCGTCAGTCGAACTCTATTGTATAAATTACACCACGGGTGAACTGGATAGACTGTGGAAAGTTTTAAAGTTTGGCGTCCCCAATTTAATTACGAGCCGGACCTTGGGTGTCGTCCTACTCAAGTAACTTTATTGCTGACAACTTGTGCTACTGCACCTTAGCTGAAATCGCTAGTAGGTCTTTTGAATGTATTCCAGATTATGGATTCCATCGTCATGGTAGCATAGAACGTGTTAATTCCCTGCATAGCAATTTAACCGGTGCCCGCATTACAAAGCTAGCTAGTGCACAGCATTGCAAACTCCAAAAATCAGAACTTATGTCCTTTCTGAAATTTCCACTTGCTGCTGATGTTACCTACAGCAGAAGATTATTACAATAGATTCTATTGCCTAAACCAACCCCCCCTTCTTCCTCATGTACTCAGGATTTGTCACAGTCACGCTGACACTACAGGGAAAACAACAGCAAAAGCACCTTATAGGCGTCAATGATTTCCACTTCATCATCAGTGGTAAATTGTTTCAATCTGTTTGGTTTTCACAAGATTTTCTTTATCATGATAAAGAATGTTGATCATTCTTTCTCACATTTACTGGGCCTCCTGCAGTACTGTGATCTCTCTGCAAAGAAATGAGTCAAAAATCAAAGCGCCGAGGGATCCACGTGGATCAGTCGGAGCTGCTGTGTAAGAAAGGATGTGGTTACTACGGCAACACAGCCTGGAAGGGCTACTGTTCCAAGTGTTGGAGAGAGGAGTACCAGCAAGCCCGGCAGAAGCAGATCCAGGAGGACAGGGAGCTGGCAGAGAGGTGAGGAGGTCCATGGCATCATCCAGTATGTCTAAGACTAAACGTCGCCATCCAGGCTTTCACTGAGTCTCCAGACATGAGACCTATGAATTAACGTGATTTCAGACTGTTATTATTTATAGCTATAATGTATTCCAGTATGGAGTTTTCCTGAACTGCAGCATCTCTAGTTGAAGTTTCTGTTAAGTAAATTGGAAGTCCTGGGTTTGAATCCCAGCCCAGCCTCACAGGTGGAAACCTACACATCTGTTGTAGTTCTAGTAGGAATCCTGCTTTTGTACCCTAGAAACTGGAAATACTCATCTGTACTGCTGGGTAAAAATGTCTCCATTGAATGTGTCTCTAAGCAACTTTGAGCATATTTTGTCCAAGATGCAGGATTGTATCCGTACCGTGATACATTTCTGATATTCATTATAATTGTGGATGGACAGTAATAGCTGATTTTGGTGCAGAGCCACCTCTAGCCTTTGCTGGTGTGTAGATGCTGATCGCTGTCTAAATAGTGTGGCTCCTGTCCAGGTTACAGAAGGAGGAGGAGGCTGCTGCCTACAATGTTCCTCGGGGGGCTCCAAGGCCACCATCTCTAGTACATTTTTCTAAGTTTGAGGAGAAAAAGACCAATGAGAAGGCACGAAAAGTGAACACCGTGAAAAAATTCTTCAGTCCATCGTCTCGCACTCCACCTAAAAAAGGTACAGCGGAGAATAGCAATCTATTTTTGGGGGTGGTGCATCCCCTCCAGATTCCAAGCTTATTCCTCTTTGAAAGTCCAACTTTAAGTATATTTTAGTGATGGGACAAAGGAAGTTTCAAAACTCATGGTGGGTGTGAGTATCTTGTACTAACCAAACAATGTTGGCACTAAATGAAGCTTTTTGAAGCCTCATTTGTCTCATCACTAGTAGATTTACACTGATTTATTTTAGATTTCATTCTCAAACTTGTGTTCACTGAATGGTTCACTGACTTTACCTGAAAGTACTTTGTACATACAGAGACATCGTCTTGAATATTGATAAGCCTTCAAAAAAAACATACAGTGGGAATTAGTGATGTCTATTTTATTTTTTCTTTTCTTTGCCAATTTTGTGTGAAAGCGATATCCCGTGGCAACATTTTTCTAATGAATATGGGAAGTCTAGGTTTGTGTGCAAACTGTAGTGTGTTTGTGCGAGTGGCCTCAAGTTGCAATTCTGGTCAGCAGGGGGCAGTGTTACATACCCTCAGAAGGAATTGGGAATGCTGTGAACACATTCAGTAAAGTTGCCATGGATGATAGCGTTGCAGCCACTCAGCTGCAAAGACAACCTTATCTGCTTTTGCAGCTGTTTGTAGTTCTTTGTCAACATCTCCCTCTGCCTTCATGCATTCCCGTGTTACTCTGTTTCCGTGTCAAGCTTTTCCCCCAGATATGCACGTGTCTGGCAACATTTTCCTGGAAAAGTTTCCACGATTGTCTCATTTGAGAATGACCAGACTATGAATGACTTGCAAAAAATCATTGATTTTATTGGCTGATGGTTGGTCTTGGCTGATGTCTGTTTGCAGAGCTTTAAAAACAAACAGCTGTTCACCTTTACCTTGTTATGAGTAAAATAATACGAGAGGAATTGTATATAACGTTTAAATCTAAAATAATAAGCACAGAAAAATCCCTGGATAACGTAAGCTGAGAATACAACAGAACAATGATTTTGCATTTGAATAAATCTGCATATTGTTTTTTTGTAAATATGTGATGGTACGGAAGACACTTACTGGTCTGGATCCACAGGATGCACTCTCCTCTTGTGATGCAACACATTTAAAAACGTGATTCCGGTGATTCCCACCCTGAAGCTGCACCAGCATTTATCGTGGGTCTCATTAACCCTAAAGTACTAGTTGACTTGTCTGAACTGTGTCCAGTAGTTTTAACAATCGCAGAAGCATGCATTCTGTGACATCTTAAATTACTGTTTAGCATAACCAAAGCGGTGTTGTATTGCTTTTGAGTCAATATACGTGATGCATCATGAGATTAAAGTCTTACCTGCAGGTGCAGATTTGCTGCTCAAATACATTGGCAATGTAGAAATGTCACAGACTCAAATCTGTCTCTTTGGTGATGGTCGCCAATGATTTCAGGGAGCCCAGAAGCCCGGACCCCAAGCCCCTCTGTGAGCCGGAAGGTCAGCATCGACACAGACCGCGCGTCGCAGGAGTTTGTGGACTTCCTGAAGAAGCTGCCGAGGTTCGGCCCAGAAATCTACAAAAAGAGCAAAGTGTTCACCGACAGCATGAAGAGTAAGGAGGTCAGTGAAGTGCCAGGAGGGGGCGCTGTCTCAGTAAATTTACCAAGGTGCTGCTTCCAGACTGAGGCTTAATGGAGGGTTTCCACCGCATGGTACTGGCTCGGCTCGACTCGATTCTACTCACCTTTTTTGCGTTTCCACTTGGCAAAACTGAGGATAGTACCTGGTCCCATTCGTTTGGTCACATTTCTGTCGTGGTTCTAACCAAGCCAAGTAGGCACTACGACGGTCACGTGAAAACATTGCAGGCTACTGATTGGTCAGAGAGAATAAACAGCACTGCGTCATCAACATACGACAGGGTATACTGAGCAAAACAT
>JAACJT020000031.1:3452219-3473532 GCA_009936485.2 Gymnarchus niloticus | reverse complement strand
TCCTCCCAAGGTTTCTTCCTCCTGAAGGAGTTTTTCCTTGCCACTGTCGCCTTTGGCTTACTCTCTGGGGACTGTGGTCCCGGGACTATGTAAAGTGCTTTGTGACAGTGCTTCTTGTTAAAAGCGCTATGTAATTAAAATTGAATTGAATTGAATTGAATTGAATAGTGAGCCTCACTGTAACTCAGTGTTGTAATCCTTCTTAGCCACCTCAGCTCCACGCTTTACAATCTGCAGCCCGAGTCCTGTGGGCACTGAGAACTCGGGGGCATACCAGCCAAAAAAGATAGGAACGCCAAGTAGAAAAGATGGACATGTGACCATGTGTCCTTTTACGTGAGACTGTCTATCCTGCTTAACTTTAACTTTTTTCACACTGAGGTTCCATTGATATGAGACCTCAGGGTGTGTTTGAATGAAACCCTTGGGAGTCTGTCATTTGAAAAGAAAATCAAACTTTCATCAGCAGGTACTAGAATGTACATGGTCAAAGAAATAAGTTTGCAAAGAAAACATTTTATTAAACCATTTTTAAGACAGTATGGCCAGTCATATTATTTGTAGTTTGCTGTGCTTTTCAGAATCCTTGTGTACTGATATGGTTCTGTAAGATGTAGTTCTTTCCCATAATGCCCAGCATAAGAGTCTTTTGAGCAGCCGCCACACACCTGAAGCTGTATTCCCACGGTACCTCCACCACCAGAGGAGTGTGGAAATGTAGTGTGTTTTCACATCTTACAGCAGCCTTTCGCTGATGCAATGAGATTTCATCTCAGCTGAGCCATGTTGCTGGGTCGTGACACCGGATTATTTTAACATCTGTGAAATTACCACCATACTTAGGCACGTCAGTCCTTTTTCTGCCTGTTTTCTCTGAATAAAAAAAAAAAATCCAAATAAGATGTCTTTTAGGCTTAGTGATGTGATGGTGATTTGTGGGTGGAGTTGGCATTCCTGTTTTTGCTGTCTGGTGCTGGAGGGGCTCCAGTGTGGCACTGTAGGAGGGAGAGGGGTGAAAGGGGGCATTCTTCTCAGCCCCACTTTGAGAGGCCATTATGCTGCTTCGTGCTATTGGGGGGGGTACACCAGCATGCATGTCTGCAGAATATGGTGGGAGGACAAGTACCATTTTAGGGGCCCAGGGAATAGGGGTCCTGGACATTCACAAAGGCACAGATTGTGTCCTGTGGGGCCCTCCTCCCCGAGATCGGACATCTCGTTGGCAGCGATGGCTGGGAGAGTCATTGCTGAGCTGTTAGTCATTGTGGACACACAGGAAACATGTTCATGTATGCTGGGATGGGATGGGGTCACCCCAGACTCAGTGACTTCGCTAGAAGAGCCTGCAGTTGGCTGAGGAGAACTCCAGCATAAGTTAGAAAGCATTTTTCGTCCCACCGTTGTGAGCTAGCAGGGTAGATAAGCTGCTTCTGTTGTTCTGTTATTTCACCATATATTGATTCAGTCATAGGAACACGGAAGTTACCATAAGGACCAGCACAACATGACTGATGTGCCATTAGGCACATTTGAGAATGAAACACATTTGTCCAACTATTTATCCAGTACACGGTCACTTAAATAGACATTAAAAGTAATTGGAGATATATTTATACATAACTTGGATGATAAATGTTCTAATTAAACAGTTCTGCCCATACGGAACAGACGTGTCCCTTCAAAGTAATAAATGAACGTAATAAAAGTTTTTTAGAAGCTTTTTTTCTTCCTTATGCTCAGTCCCCAGTCCCTGTTGCTGTTCCTTGATGACTTTGCCACCTGCTGGCCAGTTATGTCTTCTTTACCTCCTTCTGTCCTCTAATTTTTTGTTGTGTGTCATGGCTGCTTACACTCCGGTGCTAAGCCAGACACTAATACTCATCATATGGAGGCAGAGCATCCAGTAGGAGGGATCTCAGGTTAAGAACACATCCTGGGAGGAAGAGGAGCTTCAGCTGAGCTCTGTGGGCCACTGTGGAATGTGAGGGCATGTTCAGGTCAGGTCAGGTCCCGCCACGCACCAGCGACCCCAACAATCCACAATTTATGTTTTCCCACAGAAGCTTCTTGTACTGAGCTCCCCTGCCACACTGTTTGTCATCCCTCTTCTGAATATTAATAACAATCTGTCCAGTTATGTTGGCAGGAACCCAAAGACAACGAGGTTCCACATGGAACCCCCGGCAAGACATCCAGAGCCAAATCCTGCCACTTAAGTTAATAAACAAACCAACATATCTGAAGATAATGTGTCTTCCACCCAATTAAATAAGGTTACAGTGGTACAATACAGTCATTTTTTCCAGTACATTAATTATTTCATCATAGCATGTTAATATTTTATTATTTTGGTTCATCGAGAATTTTGATTGTGTGATTATAGGCCAATTAGCCTGAAATGTTAACGGTTACCTTCAGGCAGTCCATAAATACAGAATAAAGATGCACAATTTTAGGAAACACATTGAAAATCTAGAGGAAGCTTTCAGGGATGGACTTTAGGAGCCACTGGTCCTAATTGCTTAAAGGCATGTGTTTGGTGTGCTATATTGGTGGAGGGGGGGTATTGTGTGGGGCACATCCTTCCATGGGTGAGGCAGAGAAAAGAAGGGTGAGGTCTTCTCCATGCTTGGTGAGATGTGCTGGACAATTTAAAGCAGGCAGATGGCCAAGCAATATCCTGTAAAATCAATAACAATGCTCTGACTTCCCATCCTCTTCCTTCTTTTGCAGGAAATATGTTTCCTTGCTTTACCCTGAATGATTTTAAGATTGGGGGGTCACTTAAGAATGGTGCATCTATTTTCCCATGGGATGGCTGGGGTTGCCGTCCTCTGCAAAACTTTTAAAGCTTGGAGGGTAAAGATTGTGGGAATTTTCATCACAGGCATGCGCTTAACGTAAAGAACGACCTGCCCAGTCATCTCCAGCCTCCCCTCAGCAGAGCTGCTCAGCAGTGGTGGAGCTTAAAGCTCTCATATCAGCTGATCTAAAGACCGCTACACACACTCATATTCATCAGACAATGCATGCCTGCACAGCTAGCGGGCATACAACTGTGTTTTCAAGGTGGAACCAGAGGCCTTTGAAGCCACGCCCCTGGCGTGAGACTTGAGGTGAATGCTGAAAACTGAGGAGAGTGCCTACAGAGGAAGCAGATGAGAAAAGATAGAGACATGATCATTTCACATTTGGATGGTGTGAGCTGGTCATACTGTAAACTCTTTGGAAAAAGAGCTGAAATGGGTCTGCTGGGCACAAAAAAAAAAGACACCTGAAGAATTTTCCCAGACCTTAACAGAGAAGGTGACAATTATGTTTGTGCAGCTTACTGTCTCTCCACCTGTGTGAGCTTGGGAGCAAAGGCCACAGTGTCACGCTTTATAGTGTTGTTGCTTGTGCTTACATCTTTGTTTACAGCCAGACTGTTGAGTACCTAGAAGTCATTGATTTCTCTCTTTTTGGTAGAAGGGTATGATGAGTGAGAATGGGATACTGGATACTGAACACTTATTAGTAGGACAGAGCTGGGATCTTATTAAGGTGGAGGAAGGTGACGATTTTTTTCTGAGCATGAAGAGAACAACCCTGGAAGAAAATCAGCAGCCACTCTGATGAAATCATTTTCATGCTTGTCTTCCTGCTACTTGTTTTCAGAGGTGAGGAATGTTGTGTCCTTCATTGCAAGCCAATTACCAAAAACACATGTGAGTCTTGTGCAAACAAAAAAGGGGAATAAGGGTATGAGATTATATTTAAGCTCAGTATTAATTTTTTCTTGCATGAGGCTATTTTAATAAATGATACTAGATGTCTGGGTGGTATGGTGGCTTATTGAGTAGCACTGCTGCTTCTTACGTCTTTGGTTTAGGGGCATTAAACCCCAGTTCTACTCTATGTATGCAGACTTTCCATGTTCTCCCCAGGATGTATGGATTTCCTGAGGGACTCCGGTATCCTCCTGCAGCCCAATGACGTGCAATTTAGCTAATTGGTCTCTAAATAGCATATTGTGTGTGTATCTGTTCTGCAGTGGGCTGGCTTTGTGTCCAGGTTGTTCCCCTGCCTGGTGCCCTGGAAAAGATCCAGGTTGTTCCCCTTTATGCAGCCTGAAAAAGAGCTTCAGGCACCCCTGTGACCATGCTCATGATAAGTGGTTGGAAGATGAATACATGATATTTGACTTAAAGAAATATTTGTCTGTTTACTGACTACAGAAAGTTATTTACATAAGGCAAGTGTAACATGTATTTTATAAAATGTATAACTTAATCCAGTCGTCGTCATTCCATAAATTATACTTGGCCTGTAGTCTTTCAGGGAATGAAATTCTATCTCAAATGGAATACAAACAATTTGGCATGGGCGGATGGGGGGGCTAGTGCAGTTCCCGGCTAAAAACCCATTATGCATTGGGTGTAGGAGTGAGATTGCAATGCCCATAAAAGGAAAGCCAAACAATAGTTCAATCTATTTTTTCTCATTGAAATATAAATCAACACCCTATTATATGTTACACTGATTTCCCTTTTGCATACTCTTTACTTTGGTTGTTTTGTAAAGTTCAGGGAGACGGGTCCCAGTTATTGTTTACTCTGACAGTTCAAGGGGGCCATGAATCAACAAGAAGGCCAGGATTTATTGTAGTTGATATAGAAAAACAATAGGGAATGCAAAGTGTAAAGTGAACAAAGAGTTGTAAGGGGAAGTGCCTGTTTTTGTATCTGTGGCTTTTCACAATCTAACTTAAAAGCTTCTGTTCATCGATTTCACAGTGGGCGAATTGTTAAAGAGTACGACGTGTGTACTCATCTGAATATATAGTGTAAATACATTTACACTATGCTATTTGCAAGTATAAGTGAACATAAAGACAACGACCACTGGGGCAGTATGGTGGCATATGCGGCATACGGACAACCCCATGCCATGACACACAATTAATAGTGAGTGTAGAAAGCAAAAGCCGAATCCCGGACATTTTTGGCGACGCATTTTTAAGGTCCCATAAAAAGGACATATCCGGGAAAAAGAGGACGTATGGTCACCCAAGACAGCAACTGAGCTGTAATGGAAATCAGAAGAAAATACAAGATACGAGAAATGGTGAGTCATGCATCATCTTTTAAATTAAGAGACAGAAGAAAAAAAAAGCCCATCGTTGGGCGCATACACACAATAGGCAGTTCAGAGATGCTAATGTGCCTAACAACGTTTTTGTACCGATAGAAAGTCATGCATACACTGGGAGATTGGTGGTATTTACATCGTCAACCCTGTTCGTGTAAGGCTGCAGTGATACCCAGTGAACCACCGTGCCGCCCACAGTTAGAAACACATTATTATTATTATTATTATTATTATTTACAAGCGTACGTTTAGCTCAAGATCTATGTTCATTTAGCTATGCCTGACCTCCAATCGAGGGGTAGGCGATCGACTGTGAGACCTGCGCACATTACAAACGTCAACGGAAATAATATGGCGTTATAGTGTGTTTGAATTCATGGATAGAAAGCCGTTTTGTAAAGTGTTAATGAACTAGGACGGTGCTTAAACGGTGTGGTTGAAGGAGCAGCGACATTTGACTTCTTTTTTTTGGCTCTTTGCGCTACTTTCTTGCTTCGAATGGAGCAGCGGGCGTTTGAAGGTGTGTTGCATTTCAAACGTAAACATCCCCTCAGCTGAGCAGCCCCTCCTTCGCGTTCATTGCCTTTTCTCAAGAAGCCCACTGGTTTTTCTCTTGGAGAAATGTCATTTGCTAATAATTTGGGTTTCGTATTTGCATGCTTCCATTTGGTCGAGCCATCGCCTGACTTGGATGGGTAACTTATTAAGTCATTAGCTAACTATGGGTAGTGTAACATCGGCTGCTGACATCCCCAACAGTGCTCTGTTTAGCAACCTCGTGTGTTTCTTTATATCGCTTTGGTCGAACGCTGGTTTGTTAATTCTTTAAATGAAGAGGAAAATCACTCCGTGTTTGAATGTTTGCCGATGTAGATCGTGTTGGGCCGCTGCTTGGGTGCCGCATGCAGGACCGGACCGAAGTAATCCAGAAGCCCCACACATCTTGAGGGAGTCGGCTGCGGCCACAGTATGGGCCTCTTGTACTGCGTCTTCAGCACCATTGGAAAGTGCGTAGACATTTTATGCTTCTTGCTGGATTTGAACTTCTGGATGGTGCACTCCGTCATCCGGCTGCTGGTGGTCCTGGCCTCCTTCGTGAACAGCCTGCCAGCACTACTGAACAGCGTGCTGGCGAAGTGCTGGAACAAGGCCCTCCTTTGCACGCTCAACACAGCCGACGGGCTGCTGGAGGGTGTCAAGATGGCGGGACACCTTATGGAATACAGTGTGCTCCGGGCAAAAGAGCTGCTGCAGCGAGTCGCTCTGTCCAGCCACTCTGCGCTACAACAGGTGTGCGAGGCCTGTGGCATAGTGCATAACCTGCTACTCTACGTGCTCAACAGCGCGGCCAGTGGGTTGACGCTTGTGGCCCAGGGTGTCTGCTATGCAGCTGTGGGTTTGTGGGATGTGGCAGAAGGGAGCCTACTCCGAGGTCTTGAGCTGACCCTGGCACTTCCCGCTCTGATCTGCAGCGGTCTGACTGGGGTTGCCACCCTCCTGTGGGCACCCTGTCGCCTGGCGCTTGAGTTCCTGGTCTCCCTGGGCCGTGTCTTCGTCAGCATCTTCCTGCTGGACCTGTGCGGCCTGCTGATCACCGTGACCGTGGTGGTTGCTGCCGTTTTCTATCTGAGCCCAGGCCTCGCCCAACGCGTTCTGAGGGAAGTCGGCTCCTCCTCAGCACTGGGGCGCCTGCGGGGGGCACTGCGTCACCTGCATCTGCTGGCCTTGGAGAGCACGCAGGTGGTTGCGGAGCTGCATGCTCGGTTGCGCATAGCATGGGGTGATAGCCACGTCCGCCGGTGGAGACCGGGGCGCCCGGATGCTTCCGGCCGTCGGCCGGGAGCCAGTGAAAGAGCATCGGGTGGCCCGGCAAGGCAGGAGGACCTCACACTGGATGCGGTCCTCCCGTGCACAAGCACAGACCAGCCCCTGCAAAGACCCTCAGAAGAAGACCCCCCTGCCGACAGCCTGCTGGGGCTCCTGAAGGAGCAGGAGGAGAGGAAGCGCTGCGTCATCTGCCAGGACAGCGCCAAGACCGTGCTGCTCCTGCCCTGCCGCCACCTCTGTCTGTGCCGGGGCTGCACCCAGCTGCTGCTCCGCCTGCCCGTGCACCAGCGCAACTGCCCCCTGTGCCGCCACATGATCCTGCAGACCATGGATGTTTATCTCTGAGGGCGAGGCTCCGGTGAGCCGCAGGTGCCATGCCCGGCTTCCAGAGACATGAGGCGTAATCTCCCAGTTGTGCCGTCGGTGTCGTCATTCTCCGTTTTCATCTGTGACGTTCTGCCACGCTTTCTTATGAGTCTGTGCATGCTTGAGATGGATGTCAGTGTCCATACCACTTGTGTGTGGCCAGACGGTCCAGCAGGGTGTGGGATCATCTGTGTTTATGCTCACGATGAACCTAGAAACTGTGATAAAATGGCACTAAAAAACATCCAGGTGTCTATGCTTGACACGGCAGGAAATAGTGCATGAAATGCTGTGTTTATAGACCACAGGGAGAATGGGAGTGGATTTACACAGCTTTCAGTCATCCAGATCTGATAATTTCCCTTCAGAAGTATCGAGTCACTACTTTTATATCAAGGCAGATGTTAAAGAATATTCTGATACAGGTATTTTTTCTTTGTAATAATTGTTGAAATCAGTTGAAATACTGGTATTAGTATTTTTATTTGAATTTTTCTAATATGCTTGGCTGAAGTTGAGTGATTGTGATCCATTTTTTCCTCCAAATTCCTTCCTTATACAGAAGTACAGTGCCAGACTGATTCATAGACTAATTTTTTCTAGCTGATTTATACACAGCATCTTGGACCACTGTTTATAATTTCCTCTTATTATAAAGAGTTATATTAGTCCCACCTGAAATTCAAGCTGTATCCTATGCTGTTTCTCTTTGGGACCAGATATTGACCTGTTGTAAGGATTGCCATTAGTTTCCTAGCACACAGCATTCTCTGCCTTTTATCTCCATTTTGGCCGAAATGGTATTGATCGGAGGTCTCTGAAATGTTCGGTTTTGCTGTAGAAAGCCTCCGTGATTCTATAATCGAATCAGCCATAACCTCTGTCCTTATTGGAAAACAAAGGCAGTGTCCAGTTAGGGTTTTCCTCCTTCTTCTTTGGTGTTCTCGGAAACCACCGGCAACCCTGGCACCTTCCTCCAAGCCATTGACATGGAATAATGTGCCACGCGATTGGCTTTTGACTTTGCCTTTTCAGGGGCTTACAGTATCATTACCAGGATGTGCGGTTGTTGAGCGTTGTTTGGAATTTTAGTCCATTCCACCCTTTAATTTATGCAGCCGTGACCAGTGTGTAGAGCTCTTTAATGTTTTCAGCAGCTTCACTTGCTGTAGCTAAAAATATTATGATGGATTTTGGATTTATATGCAGTTAGCTTTTTGGTCTTGAACCTGGCAAATCTGAATGTATATTTTCCCTTTACTGCTGATCAGTGTATCCCAGATTGTATTTCAATATTTCTTCAAAACAGTTGTGGTAATGCTGGAAAAATATGAGGGTCTGGTGCAAAACTGGAGTTGTTTGAGGTTACTTTCTGGTCTGAAGCAGTTATACATCCAGTATAGTCAGGCTGTATTGTTATGGGTCAAATAAAAACCATGTTTTGCCCAATAGTTCAGTATGCCCTGTGATTTGTCTATGATAGGATTGTCTTAATGCTGGAATGGGTGTGGCTTCTTGCTGTTCCTACCGATTCTGCTCTTGGAGAATGTCCCAGTGCCCATGGTCTCATGTTGTTGACATTTCCTTCATCAAGCTTGTTAAACTTCCATGATTAAGATCACAGCTTCTCTAGAGTCAAATGTGGTAACCGTGTATGAGCCGGACTACTTATTGAGCCATTCTTAAACCTCTGTGCCTATCTATAACTTAATATCTAATCATGTGAGTCATGTTGCTGTTGTACTGGTAGCTTATTCTCATTGCAGTTGTAGCGGATAAACTTTGTCTTTCATAAATGATTCCCTAGTCATCAGACTCTGCTTTAGAATGGCATGGCACCCTGAAACAGTCTGAGTAGGTTAGCTAACTCTGTCATTCTTATTTTTGTCCAAACATCTTTAACACACAAGACAATGCTGTAGACCAAGGAATTTAGTGTCTTTTTTCCTTTTTGTACAGACGTTTAAGATGCTTGAAAGCCCGCTACATTGTGGGCTTGTGGGCATTGTAATAAGCCATTATTGTTATAATGCAATTGCACCGAAGCTTCAATCATATGGGAACTGAAAGCACGAATGTATAACTGCAGCTTGTAAGCTGTGCGTTTGCAATATGCAATAAACGTCCTCTGAGATTCTGTTCCTGTCTCTTCTGTTCTGTAGGGTGTGCATGGTCACATGATCAGAGGTTATGGGCGGGGGGCAGATTTCATAGCATGCCATAATGTGGATTAAACTGCTGATTTTTAATATTGAACCCTGCAGTATTAATCGGTCATGTGACATGCCAGTCTGGCATTACTGATCTTCCTGTTTCTTGGGGCTGTATTCCCTGTTTGACCTAGTCGGCATGTTTTAATACTTTAATATGAAAAATTCAAAGGTTGGAATTGCCAGAGGAGTAAAGACAGCAGGAATGATGGAATTTACCATGAAGTCAACACTCACGTTCTGTTGACCTTAGTCATTCCTTGCTCGGCTCCCTGCTCGTTCCTCTTGGTTCCTGCTGCTTTCTCACGCCTGCCCTTTCTTCCCCAGGGATCGGCTTCCCTCTCAGAAGGAGACAGTTCTTCCAGCCTCGTTAATTTCTCCGTTGTTAACGGGGCCCTGCCAGCTGTGGTGTTGAGAGCTGCGTGAAAATTAAGGGTAAGAGCAGATGTCCCCAGGTGAGCCTTCGACGCGACCCCATCTTCCATGTGCGTGACCCACCCGCGGCTCTGCATCGAGCGTGAGAACGGTCCCGGCCTCCCAGGGAGGGGATGGGGGTGATCAGCCATGGGTCAGCAGAGTGGGGCGTAAGGGGCTGGGAGAGGAAGCATAGGGATGCCTGACAGACAGCTGGTGTCTCCTGGGGCTGGCAGTCAGATTCGCTCTGCATCTTTTCGCTGTCACACGGCGTTCCCAACAGTTCTTCCAAAAATATCTGCCCCAGAGCGGGGATGGCGACCTTCGACATGTGCACTGTCATAGGAGCCTGGCAGGAACATCCGTAAATATTTTATCTTGTCTGGTTTTGTTTGATCCTTAAACTAAATGTTTGTGGCCATTTACTAGAGGGGGACTCGGTGCGATTGAAACCGTAGAAATGATTCTGTCCGGCCCTGTTAAGTGTGCTGTGTTTTGTGTTGATACCTTGCAGGAAATCACTGGGCTTTGAAGTGAGAAATTATGCCATGCGAATCTCGAGGTGCGTGAAGACACATTTTCTGGGACGGGATGACGAGTGCCGTCTTTGTGTAGTTGTTGCATTATTGCATACATGTTTCTCAGTTAAAATCACCCCATTCCCATTACAATATTGACTGATGAAAGAATTGATTGTGGGAAAATATTTTTATATATTAGAAGGACCAAGGTGTCACAGTCTGCCCTGAGGTTTGGCTGAATGTTGTACTGTTGGTCGGTTTCACACACTGTCTGTCAGCTGAAGGTGCCCGGCATTCAGGACCACGGTGACCCCTGTTAGCAACCAATGCTAAGTAGGTGAGTGAATGTAATGAACTTTATTGGCTGTTGGCATGAGTACAGTTGCATAGTTGTTCTTTGGCTTGCACTTATCACATCTTGCTCTCCTTGAGTCAGACACACACACAGTTGAGATTGGAGCTTGGGGTCAGACATTAATCTGGCATCCATTGTGCAGTTTTGTGGGGTAGAGGGCCCCGCAGCCCATTACCACTCTAAAAGCAATGCCGTGTGCTGCGGTGATCCATCTCATTGCTGCATCTCTTTTTGTCTTTGTGCTTTGGATGCATGTGAGACGTCTGCAGCTGTTCCCATGTTATTCAGAAATGTAACTAGGATGAGTAAATATGACCATATTAAAGCTACTCCTGGGGCTTCCTGTTAATTATGGGATGAACCTTAAAATTCTACTGTTTACCTGCAAGATACTGAAGAATCAGGCTCCTGCTTATCTGACTGATCAAAGTTTACAGTCCAAAGTGTGCGCTGAGATCACAGAATGCAGGCATTCTTAAATACTGTATATAGATGTCAGGCACTGGGCTCTTGGTTTGAGGATTGTGGTGGAAAAACAGTCAACTCGGAGTCTAGAGACAGCAAATACCTTTATTACCTAGGTTATTAAGTGCACAGAATAAGCCGAGACAAGAGGAGTCCCCCATCGACACCCTCAAGTCTGACTAGCTGTTTCTAAGGCAAGCTTATGTCTCTTTCTCTAACAAGCACACCCTTGTTTGCCACTTCTTGGTTCCTTATCTTGTTGTTTCCCAGGATAGAACAAAGCTGGTTTCACTCATTTTCAGGTGGCCATGCACACCCCCTTGTTTCCTGCCTGCACCACCTGGGTATGCTCGATAGAGACAAGTTACACACAAGGTCACATTTTTCCCAACACTATTTCTGTTAATTACTGAAGTCTCTCGTTCTAGTAATTTTCCATTACAAGACAAAGAAAGACTGTGAAAATGCATATGGCATGTGGTGCAGAGCATCAGCATGAACGCTGAACGGGACACCGATTATGAAAACAACAGTGAAAGTTGGCCAAAGCTTCCAGCCCACTAAAGAAATGACAAATGCTGTACATACTAGCATTTGTGACAACAGAGTTAGGGTGTGTAATCCTTTTTTTATTTTCACAACATTCAAGACAAAATAAAGGTGTCAGTTAAAAATATGGTGTGGCAGTAAAATACTCCATATTAGCTGGTCACGTCAATAAAACTACAAATTTATGGTTGGCAACCCTGGCTGGTGACCTGTGTGTGCTGGTCAGCTGCCAAGGGTACCTTTGGCCCGGTGGTCCCCCTCTTTGGGACATCTGCCTCCATCCCACCACTTCCTCTTTAGGATCTCCAGGCGATTATCTTCCTGCAGTCTGAGGATGGCAAGGTCCAGCTCGTCCCTGTAAAGGGAACCTGTACGGAGACAAAGAGGGGAGTGAGCAGAAAGGAGGGAAAGAGGGAGAGAGAGAGAGACGGGAGGGGGAGGGACAGACGGGGGGAAAAGACAGAAACAGGGAGAGGAGGGGGAACGAGAGATGGGGAACAGAGGGAAAGAGAGATAGAGGAGAGGGAGAGAAACATTGGGGAAAAGAAGGCAAGAAATGGGGGGAGATGAAAGAGGGAGAGAGACAGAGAGTGGATAGGGAGAGACAGACATGGGAAAATAAAAAGAAAGACAGGAGGGAGATAAAGAGAAAAGGGGAAGGAAAAAGAGAAACAGGGAGAGGAAGGGAAGAAAGAGACAGGGAAAAGATTGAGAGAAACAGAGAGGAGGGGTAGAGAGAAAGGGGAAAATAAAAAGAAATGGGGAGAGAGATGAGGAAAAGAAAGAGAAATGGAGAGGGAGAGAGAGACTGGAAAAAGGGAGAGAAAGAGAGAGGAGAGAAAGATATGGAAAAATGAGAGAAAGGAAGAGACAGAGACAGAAAGAGGGACTGTCTGTGGCTGAAGATAAGTGTATGTGCTCTATTGGTTAGGTTAATCGTTAAATTAAATGGTTTGCTTTTATCAAACAGAATAACCATTAACTTTCTTAATGATGACAACACCACACCGCATAAACCGTCATCTTTGTGTGAGGAAGACCCTGGGTAGGCCGACGGGCCCCATGATGGCACGTTCTTCTCAGTGAGCCCCCTTACCAGTAGGCATGCCGATGCCATAGCCCTTAGTGTCCAGCAGGCCGCCGATCTGAGTCAGGTTGCAGTTGCGCTGCCGGTGATACTCGTTCATGGTGCTCTCCAGCAGGAAGGCGTAGTTGGACTTGAGGACGCGGGCGATGCCCTCCTCCGTGCTCTTCACAAACACGCTCGGCTGCTTGGTGTGCATGAAATTCCACATGCGCTGGTACGTCTGGTACCGTGAGTTCTGGGTGGGCGTTACATGAAATATCAATGGAGTTAAGGTATAACTGAGCTTGAGCGCTAAGTACAGCAGGTAATGTTGGGGGAGTTGAACAAGCAACACACACACACACACACACACACACACACACACACACACACACAGGTGCAAAAGCAGACACATTCACACAAAATCAGTCAAACACGAAACATGGATACACACGCACGTGGACTGACACAGAGAGACACTCAGGTAGACACACAAACATTCATGCAATCTCACACACACATACTGAAGCTGCCACATTCAATAACGCCTTCTCACATACACACAAAAAAACACTGATAAACACTAAGACTGACAGGCACAGATCACACGTACATACTGAGAAACACACTCAAAGAGACACACTCATTCACACGCACAGACACATACACACACCTGGAAGAAGGTCATGGTGGACCCCCCATGCATGGTGCCATACTCGATGGTTGTCTGATCAGCCAGATCATCCACAGACTCTATGGGCACCTCCATCCTCTGTACAGTGAGGAAGGCAGCCAGGTTGGCAGTGTAGGAGGAGATGATGATGAGAGTGAAGGCCCACCTGCAGGAGATGAAGGAGGAAGAGGGCTTTAACCAACCCTGTGTGTGCGTGCGTGCGCGTGTGTACAGGCATATGACTTTGTCCTCACCAGACACCGCTGACGCAGCGGGTGGACAAGGCGCGGGGGGCAATGGTGGACCCTTGCTGCATGAAGCCCCCCACTGGAAACCAGAAGCTGTTTCCCAGGGAGTACTGGTTGATAAGCAGGGTGCAGCGCCCCCTCTGGTAGGGGTCGGGATTGTACCACTCATATGGGGTTAGCCTAGGCACAGAAAGATGGCAGAGAATCGGAGAAAAGTCTCAGTTATACATTTATCATGTTCGCTGGTCTCGTGATTTCAACAATTTATCCTGGCTGTTAAGGATCTCACGGGCTACAATGCACACTGGGCCAGCTGTGCAGAGATGCTGGAAGCAGTTCTGGGACATGCCAGCAGGTGGCACTGTGGGACAGTATACTCACCTGGCAACTAGAAAGAGGACGCAGCTGACGGCCAGGTAAGCAAGCAGCATGAAGAGCCACACCCCTGGGGAGAAGGGGTCCAGGAAGGAGAAGTACCCGGGCCTGCGGCCCTGAAATATGGGTCTTAGTGTACACATGTAATCGCACATGTTCTCACAATAAACAGATAGACACAGAAATACACGCACACACAAAGAGGTCAACGTGTGTACATAGACACACACAAACCTATATACTTATCACAAAAACAAACATAACATAACTTACAAATTTTCCAGGGTTAACGACTTGATTTGAGTACCCTAATAGCATCACCTTTACCTTAACTCTTGGCTAATTGTGACTGTCATCATATGGAGGAAAATGAAGCACAACAGTAGTGATGGGACAAATGAGGCTTCAGAACCCACGATGGGTGGGATTATCCTGAATTAACCAATAAATGCTGGTGCTAAATGAGCCTTCAAAACCCAGTGGGTGGAAGTATCCTGAACTAACCAATGCTGGCAATCACTACAACCAAGACTCTATGTCAGTTTACAAGTTATCAACAAGTGATTTTGTACAGAGCATAAAATATTAATTGCTGCATAACTGGGAAGCAGGCAAGGTGTGTGCTGTTGACCCTAGACTAGTCCTTTTGGCGTAATTGGGCGGAACGTGGCACAAAGCCACTGTGAATTAGAGTTCTCAGAGGGACCCACCCCAGCTGGAAGGGTGCCCCCTGCTGACACACTGACTACAAGCATGTGCTAAAACGTAGCCTGGCAGAGACTGGAGCTCTCAGGAGGACTGAAGACACATCCCAACTTTGAGTCCTATCTGTGTCGCTGTCCCAAAAATGTGGCGGCATTAGACAGCTGACAAAGGTCCCAATGTCCTCATCAACTTGCAGGACTCATTGCATGTCCAGACTTCATAGGCTTTTTTCAGCGTCTTAATTTACATCTCCTCCCTGCTGAGGGGGCGACCCCCGCTTGCTGTGAGGTCACTGACAGTTTGTAGGCTTTCAGAATAATAAGGAAAACTTGTCACCCAGGGCAACATCAGTGGTGATAATAGACCAGATTACACAAAGGTAGGTACGGGTCCCATAGAAAGTGCCTTCCACACGTCAATGGCCAGATAAGCAGGCAGCCTCACCAGATGTACACGGTACATGATGCTGATGCCCAGGGTCATGAAAGGCTTGGAGAAGTCGATGACCTTTTCCCTCTCTGCGGTGATGGTCAAGCCAGCCACTGCCAGGTCTGCTTTCTGAAATGCAGGTATGGGAGGGGTCAGTTTCAAAGCCGCACTCACCATGAAAAACTGTTAGCTCCCGAATTTCAAAGCCTCACTCTGTTTGATGGTTTGGGGGATCACTGAAGCTTTTTTTTTTTTTTTTTTTTTTTTAAGAAAGTGTAGTCTAGGCATGTCCTACAGTCAAAAACAAACATGCTCCCAGCCATCCGGCAAATTCCGGAAAGCCAGCACCCCCACCTGACTCAATCCACCTTCTCCACTGGAAGCCTTCAAGCTGTACTCAATCCATGCTTCGCAGCTACACTCTACCAACTACCTCTGCGCTCGTCAGCTCAGGCTCTGCTTGGCATCCACTCCTGGTGACCTCGCAATTGTTCAAGCGCCTCATGACTTGGCTGGAACCATTCTCGATGATTAAAGGCACTCTCGGCAAAGATGTCATTCTCCAACAAAGACACAGCAGAGAAACATAAATAAGAAAAGAACCATTAGATCCAAAATTGTGTTGCCAACTGAACGTGTTGACGAAGGCGTACATGCAGTCCGAGCTGCACGTGTTGAGTAAAAACACCGGTCAAAGCAGGCCTTAATTCGGCCTCACCGTGGTTCAATGCACATCAGCCTTGTGCTCCAAGCTGGAGCGTTTTCTCCCTGAGCCTGGAAAATAACACTCCTCTATCCTGAGGCAAGGGCTACAGCGAAGAGTGGTGGAGACACGGAGAGTGATAAGTACACAGACTCCTCCTGTCTGAGGATGACTCCCAGAGGGAGATGAAGGAGCTGCAAGCTACTTCAACGCCTCTGGTGCTTCCAGGGATGCGCAGGGCCGGGAAGTCTTTTATCAACAGTTTTTAAGCTTCCGTTCAATGGCCCATCATGGCTGCCTTGAGTGAACTTCACACAAACTTCACACGTTTCCAAATTATCCGCTATGGGACAGGCCCGAAATTTAATAAGGAAAAATCTGACCTCCTTCACAAAAATATGCATGTACCCACAGTACATGCTAAAATATTAACAATAAATGTTTGCTCAACATTAATATTGATCAGCAGACGTTTCCCTCATTGAAAAAACACACTGTACATATTCAGCTGTTAAATAATTCATCACTGTTGTTTTTTTTTTAAATTCTGCTCCAATTAACTTCACCTTCTTAGGTAGAAGTGGTAGTAACTTCCTGTAGGACCTTGGCCTTCTGTGAATGGGTTCATCTCCTTGCCATGTCAGGAAGAACCAAGTTCACTCACACTGGACACACATGAGGTGTGGATCCTTACAAGGCCACCAAGCAAGAAGAAACCTGAGAAATGAATTGTGGCTATAATACAAGGAGGGGCCCTTACTTTATTTCCTTAATGTCTGCCCCCCATTAGCCTCAGGAATTAAGATGGATAACTTATTACAAACTGCCCTCCCTGTCTGCCTTCCACCTGAAAGCAATATCTAATTGTTTCCGATATTTAAGCATAACATTTCATTCGTAAACAAAGCCATTAACTTTGCTCCACAAATTACAAATAGGCCTGTAAAAAATAAATCACCAACAGACTAACAGTTTTTCGTAAATAATTTTACTGTAAAGGGCAAACTCATGCAGTAGATAGGGATAAATGATATGTAAAAATTCGGCTCAATCAAGCCTCTGTTAGTGGGTGTCAAAATTAGGATTAATGCACTTCATGGTTAACTGAGCATTTCAGAATGTGTGTGTCTGTTTGGGACAAGCAAGCTAACTTAAATTAGTGTCTAAGTACATAATACCCATGTCTAGTTTTGGTGCCTAATGGGGTGGAGGTTATTTTGCAACTGGACAGTATTCAGATGCCATGTTCTGGGAGTAGCATTTCAGGCTCTCTGGTCAACCTGATCCTGGATCTGGTGTTAAGAGAAATGAGCTGTACCTAGAGTTTCATATACACCCCATGATCTGTGCCCACAGCTCAGATGCCCACAGCTCATACAGTTTCATATACACCCCATGATCTTTTAAGGCTAAAGATGAATCACTGTAGTTGTGTAACAACCCTGAGATGTTGGTGAAAAACACGATGACCTGATGATGTACACTGTCAATTTGTTCGATGCTGTGATGAGTTGTTGATGCATGCTGACGATGTGTTCGATGGAACAACGAGTTGATGCATGTTGATGAGGTATAGACTGAATGATGAGTCGTTGATGCGTGTTCTGGCTGTCTTAGTTGCAGGGATGAGTTGTTGATGCGTGCTGATGCTGTATTAAACACATGGTTGAGTCAATGATGCATATTGATGATGTGTGAGATGCAGGGATGCGTCACTGATACTTGTTGACAATGTATAAGTTCTAGGAATTAGTTGATTATACATCTGACAAACTACAGCACAAGTTTAGCAGTCCATGAAAATGGACGATTGTTGTGGATGGCTGTGGACAACTGCGGATGTGAACCTCACCCTGGACATGAGCTCGCCCACCATGCCCGTCCAGGTACCATTGGCTCCCGGCACCCCATAGACACCATCATCTACCAGTCGGATGCGGTAGTTGAACTTGAGGATGTGAGCCAGCTCCCTCAGCATGTCCACGCAGAAGCCCTCATAGCGCTCGTTGCCATCGAGATCTTGGTGGTTCTCCTTCAGCATCACGTAGGGGTTCTCCTGCAGGCGTACACCACATGGCATCATTCTGCGTCAGACGCCCCTATTCGCTGTGGCTGGAAGTTCTACTGGAACGATTCAGACCAAGGAGAGACGAACAGTAGAACGTTGAACTTGCAACTGTCTGACTGCAAGCTTGCGTCCATCACTTTTATACCACCTGCTGATCTCTCCTGGTTGCCAGCTCCTGCAGTAGCTTTTACAAACAACACTGTTCAGTCCTGTCAAATACCTGTCATTATTTATGGTTTATCATCTTGTCCAGATGGGACAGTTTTCTGATTTAAGTTGTCTGTGAAATACATTTACAGAGCAGTCAGTTGATGAAATGGGGAGAACACATATTTCACACCATCAGCTTGCCTTAAAGAGAAAATTTAGCTTCTTTTCCCAAAGAACGGTTTAATCAAGCCTGTATGGACTCTGTAGTCTGTACCAGATCAATGGAGTTTTCGTCCATTAAGGCCGCATTTTTTCATGCGACCAGAAATACCGAGTGAGACTTGCTCTCAAAGGGGTTTTGCGATCTTTCTGCTGACTGCCAACCATTCTCGGAGTCTCAAAATAACGCGTGAGAAGAAATTCCAGGAGCAAAGTTTGTTGGTGCCAAAGGCGTGTGAGAGACTGCTCAGGATGAATTGCCATGGAGCTTTGCTGCATCACAAGCTGTGCTGCAAGCGGCAGGAATTGAAGCGCGCCTATGGCCAGGGGCATCAGTGGTGTCAGCACAGAGGTGGAGGGATGGAGCGTCAACAAATAAGTGTTAGAGGAGACATCTGAACAGAGATTTTACCACAGAGCCAACACACCAAAAAGCCCGGCATATATAAGGTCCGCGCCAGCGTCACTGATGCGAGTCACTCCATGTTAACGTTGCTTTTTTGTTAAGTCATTAGCGCTCACACTGGACGCAGTGGCACTTCTGTAGAGTGTGTTGGGGAGGTGTTTTTGAAGGACTATCACTTCATTTTAGACCGTGGGGGGAAAACGAACAAAGAAACCTGCTCAGGCTGAACGATCGGCGGGCAGAGAAGGGAAACGAGTGTCCTCAGTTACCTGAAGGATGAAGGCGGCTCGCCTTGTGGCTCTGGGCTGACGTGAAGCACGGTGTAAATCTGTCCCCATAGTGTCACCTCACGCCAACCTCGTAATGCTTGAGCAAACAAGGATGGCCTCGGCACTGAAACGGCCCAGCATGCACCAGCTGTATGAGACCCCAGATTTACTTAAACAATCCACCACCCAAACTGCGGAGGTCTGGACAGTCTGATGCCGTCCCTGTTGCTCGTTTGAAACTGCTGGCATGATATGAGAACTGTGAGAATGCAAAGCCGCTTTTGAAAGAGAGGCTGTGGAATGGCATGTCTGTCTGTATGCTGGTGTGTGTTTGCTTATGACAAGCTGCAGTGATAACACTACAGCTGTATCAAATCACCTCTCAGGAGGGGACTGCCTTGGGTGACCAGTGGCCAGGACATGGGACTGACAGCACAGTCTTGAGCTGATGAATGGGGCCGGAAAGCTCCAGAATTGCTCCTCTGGTGACTCTTACGCTCAGATGAAGGGATCCATACATCTTCAGGGTGTGTTCGCCACAAGCAGTCTACCTCCCTTCCCTTCTATCTGTAAAAGCTCGGTGCCCAGCTGGGCATGAAGTGAACCACCCTACTAACATCGTAATTACGGTAAATGAGCAGAACAACAGTCCTCCTGTCCCATGATGCTTTTCTGCTTCCCAGGGCCTGATAAGCACAGCCGACTTGATTGAGCCTTATCTCTGGCTTTTTACCGGCATGCGGCAGCAGAGAGATGAGGATTTCTTTTACTCCAAGGAGCCAGTGTTCTCCCATGAGGCAGTTCTTAACGGTGTTTCTTCATTCTGTGCATGTCCCTGGAATACACAAGCTCCTATACATGAACATGCATTCCCAGCCTCTACACACAGTGCTGTAGCTAGGAATTCTGGGCCCCTGCAAGAAAATTCCTCTGGACCATCAAATATACAGCTGTGTGCAATATACTGTAGGCTCATTGAACCATCATCAGCTTTCACCCAACTAGCTATGGCCCTGACTGTTCACCGTGCGTGAAATCCTTTTCCCAGCCAGATTTTTCTGCCATATATTAACCGTTCGATACTGGAACCCTAAGGAGTACGTTTCTCAGGAGCAGGAAAGTCAAGACCTTCTCACAGACAGGGATAGGAGTGAGCCCTCGGAGGACCTTACCAGGATTGTGGTGATGACAAGAGTGGTGTTGAAGAGGACATCTGTCACGTTGGGGGATGAAGCCCTCCTCACCATGGAAAGGCCCCGGTCTGAATGCCACTGACCAATCTGCATGGAGATTCACAGACAGACGCACCCACACATTGCCGTGGCAATTTTCCACTGCTCGGTGGTTCAGTCAGAAGTTAAATTACGCATTTTTGGTTGAACTTCAAAGAGAAAATTTCATTTGAAAAACCACAATTTGACACTCAGAGTTAATATAGTTTATAACGAGGCCTTGTGCTATATATAAAAACACCTTTTTTTGGCTTCATATTGCCTGTTCTCAGTCTGAATGGAGATGACCACATACCTGATTTAATAGCACATTTCCACATCATAAAGGAGTGAACTGTGTTCTCAAGGAAACGGGCTTCTGATATAAACACCCCCCACCAACCCCAAGAACACGATCGTAATTCCAATTTCCAATTGCCTGTCAAGTCTGCATGAGGCTGTAACAGGTTAACACAGCAGCATTAGCTGTGAAGCTGACCAAGGGGGGATTATGAATGGGCTCAGACCGAGTACCAGAGCTGGTTTCCTGCTATAAAAGAGGGAGACGGGTGTGGGCACGGGATGACGCACAGATGTTAGGAGACTGTGACCCAGAGGACAGCTATTTGGGATTCCAGTTACTGGACCCCTGAGAATGGAATGAACCTTATAGGACACCGAAGGGGATGCAAGCACACACACACAAAACACACAAACGCAGACCACAAACCACATACACATAAACATGTAGACACAAACCACACGCACGTAGACACACAAAACATGTATACACGCATTAACTGTAGACAGACACAATCCCTCACATGCACATATAGAAACAACCCTTTACACACACACACACACACACACACACACACACACACACACACACACACACACACACACACACACACAGAAAAAACAACCAGGGTCTGATATGGCCCCGCACGTTGC
>JAACJT020000031.1:3431887-3450670 GCA_009936485.2 Gymnarchus niloticus | reverse complement strand
GCTTGTAGAAGTGGGCTGGTGTCCGCTGCCTGTAACGCCACCGGGTGCTGGCTAGTAGATCAGAAATTCAGAATTTCAGCTTCTACATGAAGAAGCCTTCTTTCTCAGTGAGCTCATGTTGACTGCCTTCCCTTGGTCCTGCTGTCTATCTTTACATTGGCCATGTATTTTTAATGCCTTTAAGTTCCTTCATATCATTGGCCTCCACTTTGCATCTTCAGCAGATAAGTGCCTCTATCCCTACAGTGTTTGTGAAAACATTTCAAATGGTTTAATCAATAATGTAAAAATGTTTGATAGCAATGTTTATAGCTGAAAATGTCATTATGGAAGCAGTTTGTCTAAGTATTTATTGTCCCTGTGGCAGAGGTAGTTTTATAGTCTGGGTCAAAATGGTTTGTTGTGGCATGTGACAATTATGGAAATGACCAAGTGTTCTTGTCAGTCTCCTTCACTGCTGCTGGAATGTAGGAGGAGACATTTCCCACTAAGGAAGTTTTCAGAAATCATGTTGAACAGTCATGTTTCTTTAAGCCTTAGGGGGGTTTGGTCTCAGCTCCCTGCGGGCAGAAGTGGGTCCACTGGTCACATGTTTCACAGCAGAAATATGCTTCTGGTAGAGTCTGGGATGGAAACAAATACATCTACAGAGGTTCCTGTCCATTCCACTGTTCCTGTTTGACATGTTCTCACAGCTAGTTCATGCCCACTCCTCTGAAGGTGGGCAGTGACCAATACAGCTGCTTTAGTGTTGTAGAACTAGAATGAGACTACACATTTATTCAAGCATCTGCTTCTCATGCAGTAATGCTGCTTATGGATGCCCCCTTGTGGACAAAATATGGAACCAACCTGGTCATTGCATTTAGGGAGGTTTGCTAGTGCTTAAACAGCAAAGTGCCTCAGCTACAGCTTCTACCCATAGTATGTTACCCTTGTGGCAGAGCCTATTTCCTCTCCAAATGCAAAGATAGGCTCTGGCAGACATAGGGGGACCATGCAAAGAAGGAAAACAAGCCACATGCTCTCACTTGATCAAACTCCTTTATTTCCTACCAAGATACTACAGTCCATCTTGGGGCTGGAGCAGAAGCCAGCATACTCAACCCACACAATTTGAAGTAGAGATGCAGCCACATCATACATCAGCTCCTGAAGGGCCCAGTCTGTGCTGTAGTCAACTTCTGCAGGAGGCCAACAGCTTGGTCCTGAAGGCAGACATAGGGCCAAGTGCATCTGCCAGAGCCCTATGTTAGTGTCAGGAATCAAGTCAAACTGTCCAAATGCTCAGGTACAATTGGCAGCTTGCTACACTGCCAGACATGGTGACTTTAAAACATCTATATTGGCATATAGTCACCTGGTCTGGCTCTTCTCTCCAAGGGCAGCATCTTATCCATCTCTCCCATGCCATCTGAGAGCATCCAGGCTGAGGATCTGCTTGCACTCCTGCTGCTGCATGGACAAGGTCACCAACAGGCCATGGACCAGCAGAAGAGGCTGAGAGTAGAATGCCATAGTAACCTTTAAATAAAGAATTCAAACCAGTCATGAACACAACTGACAATTTTAGTTACTGCAAGCACTTGACTGGGGGGGGGAAGACAGCAAGATTAATTTTTGCTGGTATTTTTAAAACATTAAGTTAGAAGCCAGACTGATGAGAAACTCATAGATGAGGGGTGTCAAACTCCAGTTCTGGGGGGGCCCACTGTGGGTGCAGGTTCATTCCAGCCAATTCCTGCTTTTACATGAACCCCCATCTCATTTAATCATGCCCACCATCATTCCATATTTACTGTGGAAATCAGCATGTTCTTTAAAACAAAACTGAACCCTAAGATTTTTTTTTTTTTAAATAGGTAAGATGTTGCTTCTTCATATCACATTTTTTCCCACTGCTTCAATAAATAGCAACAAATGGAGAAACACAAATTAGGGCCTAATGAGCAGCAATGACCTAAGGTGTGTCCAATACTGTGATCATTAGCATTTGACACAAAGAAATTGCAGGTAATACCTTTTTTATTGAACCAACTTAATGCCCTTTGGAGAGTCAAGCTCCCTTTCGGGTCTGTTATTGACAGCAAATATAAAATGATGGAAATAGCATCATGATTAAATGATAGGGGTTCACATAAAAGCGGGAATTGGCTGGAACAAAAACCTACACCCACGGCAGCCCCCCAGGACCAGAGTTTGACACCCCTGTTGTAGATCCAGTTTAGCAAAGTTATACAAAACCAGAGTGAAAGAAAGCCACTTCTATTCCATTGTAATATTTATAATGTTAGGTGCATGGCTAAACACTTCAGATGTAGATTTTACTTAAAGGTTGGTTCTAGTACAGATAGAAAACAGGACAGAACTGTGACCAAAAAGCCATTAAAAAGACCAAGGGGGAAGAAAAAAAAAGCAACATGAACCCCTGATTCCCTGAATAAATTAGAGACTTACCTTAAGTGTTTCTTTGATTAGAGGAGTCTGGTAAAGTCAAAACTAATGATGTGGCCAGAGGCCTTCCACACACCTAGTACAAGTAAAGCACTGCAGATTTAGTGATCGCAGGTGTGACACATACAGGGCCTCCTGCTGCCTTTGGTGGGGTGGGGGGCTGACAGTCTGTTGGGATAGCAGTAAAGAGCCAAGCCAGGTCAGGTCAGGAAACAAAGCGGCGAAGCCCAAGACTTCATGACACACAAACCATTTCACTTATTTAAAAAGTGGCTGTGCACAACAGCAATAGCTGTAAGCCTACACCATTCCCCAGTTAAGCAAATACACATTTAAAGAAATAGGACTTCTCATGGGAAATAGGCATCAGTACTTCATAGAGAAAATGCATACAAGTGAATTGAGATGCAGATCTGGGCTCCAGTTCACCAGCACAGCTCTCATTACAAACAGCTTCAGCCTCTCAGTCCGTCAGCTACAACAAGCAGAGGCACAGCTGCAATTCAGATACACACACATCTACAATGCCAGGCAGAGAAATGAACATTGGCCCCAGTTTCACCTGAACACCTTGGGTTTCAGTGCTGTATCAGATGACTGGAGTGCTTGCTGAAGCCCAGAAACAACGAACCTTGTCAGCACTGCAGAAGGCACTCGCATCCTGCAGGGGGAGCTCATTCTTCACACAGATTCCATCCACTGGTCTGTGAAGCAGTCAGGACAGGATAAAACTCGTACATCAGCAAGGTGCCAGCTACAGCGTTCAAACGTCAGCAAAGTTTAAGTAACAGTCTGCTTGGGGTGATGAGGCAAGGCTGGTGCATCATGGAAGCTGAAGAACTCCCAAAGAACAAGGTCTGGCCTTGAAAGACAAAGGGAATTCATGAGCCATATGCTCAATGCTAACTGCCCAAAGGATACGCTTTAAACTTTGCAGTCCCTATGTGATATAACCTCAGAAAGAAGAGCTACATTGATACATCAAGAACTATACAAATAGACAGTACAGGAAATGCCCAGCTGTTATAGTTCAGCCCTAGGGCCTTGCAGCCTACATCAAGTTTACATAGACTTAAACTCAGTCCCATTTAGGCTCAATAGATGTAGGAAACAAGTACTACATCATAAACAAATTCAGACTGCAAAAAAACAGAATGAGGAATGAGTTCACTTGCCTGTATATTAGCATTCCTTCAGGTGGAGATCTCTGATGGCAGGCCTCAGCATGGGAATCCAACAGCTCCTTACAACATCAGCATTACTTTCAAAAAGGAACTGCAAGCACTTTTATGTAAAACAAAGAAATAATCAAAGGCCATTCTTTTCTTTAGCCATCATCCAAATAACATTATAAAGCCAAAGAAACCCCACTTCCTTTGCCCTTGCTCTTTTATACAGTCCCCTCCTAAGACCAAAGACTTAAAACTGCTCCCCCCACTGGCTGGAGTGAGAATTACAAAAGCAACCTGGTAAACCTGGACTGTGTAACAGTGGTGCCATTATATACATGTATATGTATTTTTGGGAATACTTGTATTCAATGACAGCCAATAAGAATGCATGTCAAAAATGATTTTAAAATGCACATATGAACTTCCACACTTCTTTGGGATTACAATTAACCTGTGAGGTCAGAGGTCAGATCTAACCAGGTGTGGAAGATTTAACTGTGGCAGCAAACAGGTCATGTAACAGGGGTGGGCTTTCCATCCTTACATCCAACTTCAACAGTGAGTTTCAACTGGGTCTCAGTGATATTATAGGCACAAGATAAATAGGCCATAATGTCCAATTTCTATGTTGCTGTTTCGTTCAAGCCCTTTATCATCACATGGAGGACCAAGACAACTTTTTTTTCCTCACAGTCTTTGATATTAAAATATATACACACACAACAGAAGCCATATGTTTCTGTTCAATGATCTCCAGAGGACAACTGGCCAACAAATGGACATGGCTTGCAGTGAATGTGGGGCAGATAAAGATTAAATCCTGTGGGTTCTGGCTCCAGTGGATGGGTGTTTGTCTCTGTGTTGGCCCTGCGGTGGATTGGTAACCTGCCCAGGGTGTACCCTGCCTTTCGCCCAGAGTCGGCTGGGATTGGCTCCAACTTCCCCACGATCTTTACGGACAAGTGGTTTAGAAGATGGGTGGATGGGTGGGTTCTGGTTCCAGGAGATTGGGTCACAGTAAAGGCAGGCTGTCCTGCACCTCCACGGAAGGACAGACACTGTTCTCCTGCTCATTTTCTAGGAGGTCCTCCTCGTAGAAGAGGAGGGAGTAAAACACAATCAACTCGAAACAAACGGCATATGAGTGCAGAACTTCTTTCTGCCAGAGAAAGCTACTGACAGTCTCCTGATGTCTCCGTGATCTCCCCCCTAATGGCTAGCAGAGTTTTCTCATCAAGCATAAGCCTTGCATCTACAGGACAGCCCCTGTCACTTTCCTAAAGCAGGTGACCGTCACACAGGGGTGCAGAACACAAGCACAAAATACCTGGACTCATCAGTGTGTCATTAAACAAATTTAACAAATAATCAAACAACTACTAGTTTCAAGAGTCAGAAGGGAATTTTTCCCCTTTGGGCTACTGAGCAAAATATCAGACCAGCTTCAGTAAAACATCGAGATATAGGAATTACCATCTGATCTGGTGAGCCACTACCATACAACTGAAAAATGCCCACTTAAAGTTACAACAGCAGATATCTTCTTGGACATCTATGCTAACTAATGTCAGGTTAGTGATCTGTACTTCATCACTATGCAAGAGTGATGCTTATCTAATCGTCAGAAGATGGAAATGACCGATTGCTTGGAGAAATGACAGAATAGCTTCCGGGTGCAACTGTGGAAGGAAAAGTGTGAGTTTACCTTTCCAGTGACACCAAGGCCCCTCCTCTACACGCATACTAGGATTAATATCCACCTGGAGCTTCACACACAGCAGCCAGCGCATCGAAAGCAAATCAGCAGCAGGCACTCAACCTGTGGCACTATGTGAAATCACGTTTCCTTCATAAACTTCTAGAACCAAAGGAACAAAGAAATCCTTCAAAACAAGGATATACTGTCCAATGTTGGAGACTGCAGAACACAGCATTGGGGTGACCCATGGAAACACCACCTAAAGGCTGAGTAGAAATCACACATATTTGACTGGAGAGTGGGGAGCTGAACAGCAGTTTTTATTAGGAGACAAAATGGTCATTCGTCGTCGTCATCATCATCATCGTCCATGCTTTTTTACTGTATGTCCTTTCCAATGTTCTTGAGGTCAAGAATTGGAGTAAACGGCCAGAAAACTGAGAAATTTCCTTGAACTTTAAGGACGCAAAACGTACCAGATCCGGAACAACCGGACTCCCTGAAAATGCTTTAATCCCAGGGGATTAAAACTGTTCTCTAACACAAAATCTGAATTTCACAAACTCTCATATTACTTTAAAAAACTAACCCCATGATTTCACATGCCTTTGATTTCAGAAACATAATTAAATATAAAATGTGTAAAATAGTTTATCTAAAAAAAATGACAGCTATTGTTGGCATTTGAACATGAATATGACAGGTGACACGTTGTCCCCTAAGGGCTTTCAAGTTAAAACACAGGTTTTGGTGCATACAGCACCACCTCTTGATACGTGAAGACACAGTGAGCCTGAGTACACATTATCCCCAGATTACCAAAATACTCTGCATATACCAAATATTAACCAAAACTAATATTAACCTAATTTTATTGTTTTACAATACATGTCTTGTTATCCAACCAGTTACACTTTTCAGCTATTTTTTTTTATTTTTTTTTAATAATTATTGCTTTTGTTGTACTTTGCAACATCAATTCTGTCGTACAACTAAAGGTACAACAGCCACACCCTTGACCTTAAGTCCTCTTAATCACCTCACCACAAGCTGTTGGTTTATGGCTTGCTTCAGCTTAATTACCGAGGTTACTGAGCATGAAATTCGTAAACAATAACAGTCTCTCCAGACATGACTGGAACATCGAAAACAAAGTACACAGTGAGAGATGACACTTCCATGCAAATGTCAGAAAGAGAAAGTGAAGAAAGCGTCCGGAAGGCACGTGTGAATGTCCCTAATGACTTGTACGTGCCGCCTCTCCCAAACCAGTTCGATCATGTTCCTGGCAGAGCTATTGGAAGCTTTTGCACAAGCAAATAGACATGCCATAAGAGAAAGGTTGGACTCATCAGCAAACAAAAGGCACAGGGTAGGAAGAATATCTGGAGTGCAAGAATTCTGGCAGCTTTCCCCCTGAGGAATGATGCCATCTCACAGGATCACACTTTCATATCCTTCAATTCATACATCCAGCTTCCCAGAAACAGACCGAGAACCTTCATCCTCCAACCACTTATCCTGGTTAGGGTCATTGGGATGGGATGCCAGTCCATTGCAGAGCACAAGGCACATGTTCTTGCACACAGTCACGCAGTACAGGCAATTTAGAGATACCAATAGGCCTAAATCGCTTATCTTTGTACTACACAAGGAAACTAGAGTATCTGGAGAAAACACATGAAGCCTAGAGAGAGCATAGAAACTCCACACATAAAGAGTGGAAGGGGGATTCAAATTCCCAGCCCTGTGTGTGTGTGAGGCAGCCTTGCTAACCACCCAGCCACCCTGCACCGCTCCGTTCGAGTCATATTTTTCAGAAATGTTAATTGTTAAATATTAAGGTTGAATAATGGGCATTTATCCTGTTAACCAAGTCATCTTTGCACAGAAACAATCCTACTAGCACCTACAAGGTACAGAGTTTCAGAATGTCTTTTTTCATTTGTTGTTCCCCTCCCAACCGTTAGGGGGAGCCACTGTCCAGAATGTGCAAGCACTTCTTCACTTCCTTCTCCACATGACGGAAGCGGAGCTTCTTCAGGAGGCTATGCTGCTGATGCCGGCCAGACTCCAGGTTCCTGAGAAAGACCTGGAGCTGCTCGCGGACACGGGCGCGTTCCCAGGTTGTGACATTCTGGCGGATGATGCTCAGGATGAGATGCCAGTCCTCAGACAGATCCGGGCCTTCTGTCACGGAGGTCAGGACCTTGACCCGGCGAGTGCCACCAGCTGCGCCGCTGCTCGCATACAGGGACTGTTTTCCCAAGTCACTCAGCTGGTTCAGGTACAGGCTGTGAGGGACACCACATACAGGTCAGCAAATCAGGGGTGGGCACTTTGTTGAGCAGGAGCTACAGGGCTGGATGAGGACCATTACTCACTGCACTGTGTGCACAGTTCGGTGTTGCTGGCATGCCTCCACGAGCCTCAAGGCAGCGGTGTCCCCAATATTGTTGTAGGCCACATTGAGCTCCTCCAGGCCCCTGGGGCTGAGGTGATCTGCCAGCTGCCCCGCTCCTCTGTCTCCCAGGCCCGTGTTCATGAGCTCCAGCCTCTTCAGTGAACGGTTCTCCTGCAGGCCCTCCAGCAGGGACTGGGCTCCTGACTCCAACAGGGGGTTGTGAGATAGCCTGAAGTGCAATCCACACACACGCACACACACGCACACACACGCACACACACACATTAGTGTACAGGGCCCTGTATCACATTCCCAAAGTTTTGTGACCATGTTATGTTTACCGTAAACATACCCTCAATCAACAAGGCAGGTAAAAACAGACTAAGTGCCTTACTGTAAGGATCTAACAGCACAGTTTGGATCAAGAAGTAAATCCTTCAGAATAACGCAGGACTCTGGGTCCAGGCTGTTATGCTGGAGACTAGAGAGACAGACAGACAGACAGACACAGAAACACAAGTACGCACAAGACATGAATTAGGGTCAAACACAGTCCATACTTAAAATCAATTTTGCCTTGGTTTGCCTGGTACATGGGATTATCCCTGCTCTGCAGTATCACTGATGTGGGTAGGAATCAAAACTCACTTAAACTAATACTTCTATGCACACTATCCTTACCTGCTTTACCGGAATTAACTGTCTTCAGCCCTAGTACTAGGGGGCAGAAGAATATGAAGGTTTTCCACCTTTTAACATTTCTTTTGAAACTCCATCAGCATTTGGAGAATCGGCTCCATAAGCATTACCCCAATCAAATTCCTACTCACTCCAGCAAACTGAAACATGAACATAAAAGTGTCCCCTAGAACAAGGATGAGGATCTGCTGTTTTAGTTAATATGTCACTCTTCCAATTTACAGGAAACAAGGAACCAAGACAAGAGTGTGATATTAGGAACAGGACAATAAACTGACAGAGGGGGAACTCAGGCACTTAACACCCCATTTAAGATTTGAGGGCAACCTTTAGGCTCGTTGGATGGTTACTGGAACAACATTGCTCTACACCTGCAAGGTTGTGGATCTGAACCTCACCTCCACTTTGTGTATGTGGGGCTAGTATGTTCTCCCCATGTTCTGTAGGATTTCTCTGGGTACTCTGGTACCAATCAAACCGTGACCAACTGGCAAGCTATTGACCCAGTAGCCAGTAACATCCCCTTGCCATGCTTTCGACAGAAACCATAAGAGAAGGCCCCTCACTTGAGATGACGGACGTGATGGAAGGCTGGTCTCAGCATTTCCAGCATCTCCTGTCTGAGGTGGCAGGAGGACAGGTTCAGCTCATCCAGCACGTGCCTGGGGGGGGTGCATTTGAGCACCCAGTTCAAGATGAAGCACTTGAGGGGAGTCATGCGCACGGTGGACAGGTTGATGGTCTTGAGGGAGCCCAGGACGCGGCTGGTGAGGCGAGGGTTCTGGAACTCGTACAGAAACAGCAGGAGGTCCATGAACTCTGTCGGGGGCTGGTTCTTGGTGCTTTCCCGCGACAGGTGGCGACTGAGGCCACGCGTAATCTGCGCCACGACTGTGCTGGCGATGTTGCAGCCCAACTGTTCCAGCAGTGCCCGGTTCCCGTAGTGCAGAAGACCTCCCATAAAGATGGGATAGAGCTCAAAGGACTTCACGTCCACCTCCTGCTCTGGCTGAGGGCCCTGAACGCCCAGCAAGGTCTGCTCCACTTGATCCAGCACGTCCTCATTGAAGCTGTCCTCCGAGCGAAACATCTCAGCCGCCATGGTCCCAGCAATTCGACCTTTGGTCAAGTTGAGCACGCGCTCGTACAGATTGGGTGCCAGCCGGAGCAGGTTGAAGATGGCGAAGATTCTGAGGGGGATGATCTTAGAGAGGATGTTAACCAGGCTGCTCAGGTCCTCCCCAGCTTGCCCCAGAGCCACGGACACGTCTCGGCTGAACTTCTCCAGGGCCGATTTATTCTCGCCCATCACCATGTAGAGGGCAGCAAGGTACTCCTGCATGATAGGTATGGCGAAAACATACCGCTGTTTGGTCACCTCGCCAGCCTCCAGCAGCTTGGTGTTCTCCACGCAGGGCACCAAGAAGAAATCCAGTACGTCATTGCGGAACACAAACAGCTGCCGCAGCTCCTCGTCTGTCTTGGTTTTGCCGCCGACCCACTGCTCCAGCTCCTCTTCGGTGAAGCGCGTGCGCCTTTTGATGACGCCGTCGAACGCCAGCTTGCCCACTGTCTGCACGACGTAGCGCATCAGGGAGCTCTCCTCGCTGCCACCGCCTCTTTCGGCTGCCTCTAGCACCTCCCCGCCAAAGTTGAGCCGGAGGAAGCTGGTGAAGATGCCCGTGAGCGTGCGGATGGGTGCCTGAGCATCGGTGAAATGCAGGAAGTGCAAGGTGGCGCAGGTGAGCCAGCAGTAGGATGGCAGGTAGCAGGCAGAAGCTAACTGGCTGTCCCTCTGCAGGTTGAGATAGAGCAGCTCAATCAGCGACTCGGCCTGTGGGTTGAGCTTCTCCATGGCCTGCTGGAGGAGCCGGCTCGTGAAGTAAGAACGCTGGCTCTCTGGGTCACTGAAGCCACAGATCTGCATGTAGCGGCTCACATACTTCTTGGGGATGCGTTCCACCGCAGACAGCCTGGTGGTGACCAGTATGGTAGCCTGGAAAACATTCAAACCATCTCACCTGAAAGTAGCCATATAACTAGGGCTGCAGCAATCCATTATTTAAGTAATCGAGTATTCTACCGATTATTCCTTCGATTAATCCAGTAATCGGATAAGAAATACTTTGTCTTTAAGAGCAATAGTAAATATACAAAAAAGAAAATAAGACGCATCTCCTAAAATTAACAGCTCACTGATTTCCTTTTTAGAAAAACCAACATTTTTATTACTTAAATTACATACAATGAAGTTATTTGTCAAAACTAAACCCATTTAGTGCATTTAAGTGCAACATTACATTCTGGGTTTTAGAGAAAACATTGTCTGAAACGCAATATAATGCAAAAATAATATATCAATTACACAGTACTTTAAGAAAAGGTATACATTCTGTGGACTGGGTGCTTCCTGTTGAGATGCTGAAACATTGACGTTGTGCTATTGTGGGAGGCTAGTTTGGTTTTACAACAGACATTGTACAGTGTTTTCGTTTTTTTTCAGCTTGAAATGATCCCAAACTTTTGACACTATGCCGTTTTCTCCGACCTGTCTCTTCGCCCCTCACTATTTTCTCTGTCTTTCTCCATTTTCCAATCCGCGCTATCAAATCATGTCTCCACATCACATATCCACAGCTTAAATGCATTGTGCGACACTAAGAATTATCCATGTGAAACACGCTGAGCTCGCTGAGGTGTAGATGGATTAAATGAAGCTTCGATGCAAAGAATTTGCTTCGATGATTTTTAGTAATTGAAGTACTCGAATTGAGGAATTGTTTCAGCCCTACATAGAACATTCCTAAACATAAAATAGAAAGACAATTTGCCCTTGAAAAACAGATGATCCCACAACCCAATGGAAACCACACACCATAGACGCCAAAATGAATCAAAGAATAGATGTTCAATAGCAAACCAGGAGTATGGAAGCCATAATGGGTTAAGGAACCCCTTCCTACCTCAGGCAAGAGGTACTTCCTCAGAAGGTTGACCATGATGGTCCCTGTGGGAAGAGGCTCATTGGGGTCACTGCAGAGCTCAGTGGAAGAGATGCGGAAGTTTAGCTTCATCCTCTCCATTCCATTGAAAATGAAGAGGATATCCCGTGCCTGCTGGCCCTCGCCACTGAGAAAGGGAGTCTGCCGCAGGTGCAGGTACTTACGGCCCACCAGATCCCGCAGGGAGGTGGGCTTCGTTGACTGGGAGAGGTCCTCGCATGAGAAAGGCAACAGCAGCTTAAACTGGGAGAGGGCAGTACCAGCACACCAGTCCAGCACCAGCTTACGCACTACCGTGCTTTTCCCTGTTCCCACACCCCCATAGAGCATGATGTTCATCCCTCGCTCTCTTGGGTGAGTCGTGGGGCGATCGAAAAGCTGCTCCACACTCAGCGAGGGGTGATGGGGGATCTCCGACCGCTCGATGCCTCTGCTTTCTGCGGGCTTTCTCTCCAAGATCAGTGGCTCTATGTGCATGGTCTCTGGCGTGAAGTACCCACCAAACTGCTTTTCTTCCTGGGGCAAATGGCTGAACCACAGGGACAATCGCTGCTTATGGATCTCGATGGTGTCTGTGGGGGACAACAGGTAATGGTCAAGTGACTTCCTCCGAGACTATCAACACGGATCCTCAGCAGACTGAACAACATATTTTCTCGACTGTCCTACAAACTCCAAAAACATCATCAGCCAGGTACGGCAGGACCTAAGTCACCTATTTATCCCAACAGGAAAACCAGAACCAGTAGCAGATTACAAATGGTCATGCAAACTCAACACAGAGAGCTGGAACGCACAAACATGGAGCACTGGAGTTCCTCAAAGAACCATCATACTGCTGGGGAACACCTTTAAAAAAAATAAAAGCAATTCCAGCTAATTTCTGAAACTGTTAACGAATCATTTTAAATCAGTCCTCTGCAGCAATTCAGCTGTTCAGTTAAACTCAAATTCATTGTTAAGCAATTCTATATAGGAATAAAAGTTCTTTGAACTGCAAAAATCTGAAAGAATCTCCCCTTCAAAGGTTGATCACAAAAGCTGCCTGGAAAGGGAAGAGAAACATTTATTAATTAATAGACTGGAATCTTTCAGAAAGCCTAAACCGGATGAATTACATTGTCAATGGAAACAAAATGGATGTTTAGTCAAACCAACGCTGACAGTTGGGCACGAATCTTCACATATTTACAGCAAACATGTTGGGGGGTTAATCCGTTCTTTTTCAAACAGAAATAGCCACCCTGCTTACCTGCACCACAGCTGGTGCTGAAGCAGGCAGACCTGTGGACAGGCCCAGTAACCAAGGAGAGGTGGGGCTCGCTCATCTGCGGTCTCCATGACGCTGTGCCCAGACTGCGATGCCTGTGTTATGAAATGCAGAAAATTTAGGTGCCGCTTACCTGCCAGTCAAGGAAGTGGTCAGCCGATCAAAAGTTCAGACCGCATTCCATATCAGTTTAATCAAGTATATCAGCTTTATTCCTGGACAAAAATCAAACAACCTAACTGACAACCCAGCCAATGAAAAGGTCCATATAACCAGCTGTAGACAGTCCTTTCAATAAGAACATCTGCATTAGCACCTCACGACAAAAACCGTCACAGGGGAAGAGGAGAGTTTCTTGCAGCCGTCTATGGCGGACACCCCGCTGAACATGCAGCGCCACACCGTAAAGCCTTTTCTTCATGCCGTGAGATCTGACGAAACCCGTGAGTGCAGGGGAAGTGAAAATAAGCCTGGGCTTACCAGTGTGACACAATGGGCTCGCTTCTCATCACACACATACTCCAGGCTGTTCTTGAGAACTGGCTCAGTTTCACATCTGAACAACAAAACGGTCACCATCCATATTAAAGGTTAATTCATGGCAGAAGCACGCCTTTCTGCAGCCCAACACTGAAGCCAGAGAAGCTGGAAGGTCTTACCCCTCCGTCGGCTGAGGATTGTTTGCCGAGGAGCAGCTTGAGGTTTCCATCTCAGTCTCCTCCAGTTGTCCACAGCTGGACATCTCCTCCAACACCAAATCATGCCGCTCTATGAATCTCTACAGGGTGACAGACACATCACAGTACACTGTGATTCGGATCCATTTACGGGTATGCAGACTGCACTCGCATGTAACGTGACAACATCCCAAGATTCAGGGGTCCCAAAAATCTGTCATAAGGGCACATTGTCACTGCGTTCTCCAAAGACGCGTCAACTTCCAGCTAACTACAGCCTTCCGACTTTCAACAGAACACGCCCATAAGATAAGCACGAAACTTCACCTTCTGCAAACGATAAAGGAAACTAACTTCTGCTTATCCACCGCTAAAAGCGATTACAGTCATGTTTCTAGTGGCCTTGAATAAGCAATTTCTGTCCTAAACTGAATATAGAAAAAAATAACATTAAAATGAAAGGCACCTTTAAAAGAATGCGGCTCCAGCTGTAACAGGGAAGTCCTTTCAGGTTTCGCTTAATCCAACTCAGCAGCACTAAATGACAGTTTTCGCTCCACCCCAACTGGGAAAGCAGTAGTGTAAAAATAAATGCTCTAAGCCATGTGATCTTCTCTTGTCTACCTCTGAAATGAGGCAGTAGCCAGACTAAACTGAGATTCCAAGCCACACCCCCTGAGGCCAGCTGCTGCAGTGTGGTCGCACCTTTGTTACTGCTCTTCTGTATGATTGTCTGGGCCTGCCCCACAAGTGAGTGACTGATAACAGAGGTAGTATGTGGAGGGCAATTTCAACTGTTCCCTCAAGGGCTTCAGCGTGAAACAGATAAGTGGTCAGTGATGAAGACAGAGTGAGAAAAGGAGAGGAAGCACCATTTAGGAGAGCAGTTCTAAATCTAGACTTTCACATATAAAAGGTACATAAGGGCAAACTGAACAGCACAATGACCAAAAGAAGTGTATTTTCAAGTCACAGAATTAAACATCGACTTTACCCCACCCTGCCAACTTGATGTCATAAACAGCTGCTTAACATGTAGGTTAAGGATTCTATAACTGTAGCTAATTTTTCTATTGACAGATAACACAGAGCTAGCAAAAGCTACACAGCAAGAAGTTAGTTCTCTGGTGTGACAGGACATGCCATTATGTAACAGTAATACAGAAATATCTTCTCAGCGGGTCTCAAAGCTGGCTGTGTCTGGACAGTCAGGCCAACAGTTTGTTAACAGTCACCAAGAAGAACCAAGTAGCTGACAGTTTGCCATTTATAGTGGCTTCAGGACGTTGCTGAAACTTCAGAGCACTAGGTTCAACTACGCAATTGGATTAATAGAGGCTGGACTTACCTCAACTTTACACTACCAAACAAGCACAAAGTTGGTGGAATAACAATTTTACAGCGTCAGGGTCACAATGCAATAAAGCCTCTGATGCAGGTAGGTACAGGAAAATAAAAACCAACTACTCACTTTAAATATACGTTACAAGGTTTGCCTTCCACCTCAGCATTAAAATTACAAGTAAGTGTTGCTACATGTTCTATCATCCAGATAATTGTTACACATTGAAACAACACAGATATACCTGGCACCTCCCACTCAGCTTTTAATTTCAGATCAAGTTATCTTTAGAAGGCTTGGTCTGGTTTACCAAGGAATGACTCTGGACTGCAGGACTGATATGTCGTTCCCTTAGCAGTGTGCATTTGTGCAACCAGTTTAACCTCTCAGTCAACTTTCTTAAACTCAAAGTGTTTTTCGAACAAATCTCAGTCACTTCTCCTGCTTAGTTGGTAGGTAGCATGAGTCAAAATACAATTACTGTAGCATTGTGAACTTTGCAATACAATCTTCACTCCTATTTTACTATAAAATTTCACTGCCATCTCGGAATACGACATCCGCACTTGGGTATAGCACAGAGATTCATACGTAACTGACAGGAACTCACCTTTCTCTAGAGTATTAAATAAAAACTTGCAGCGAAAAAGAGTGACGTCACATTCGTGGTGACATTCGCATCCGTATTTGCTACTTCAAACAATCGTGGCCACTTGCCAAATACGACGAGCGCAAATATGCAATTAAAGCACAAACCCATTCCCACTGCAGTCATTAGTCTAAGGCAAGGCTGCGTAAAGATTTCTATACACAGAATTATAATTTGATACTATATTAACCAGAAACGTTAAAGAATGCATCCTAAAACAGAAAAGCACAAATTCCCCTGCTTTCTCCAAACAAACTGATTATCTAGGATTATCTCTTAACTCCTACATTTCACCCCCCCAGTCAATAGTAGGGTGTTTAACTTCACAATGACCTTCTCTAGTAACAGCGGACTTCACAGTACTGGTCGCCATCGTAGAAGGAGATATTCATGGAGAAAAATAATTCAAAATGTACAACAAGCTACGTCACCTTCTTAATGTACCACACGGGTAAAGAAAAGCAAGAAAAACCGGTTTCACCCGCGTCAGAATATCTGATAAACAGATCAAGATTAAGAAGAACATCAGTCAGTGTTGACGTCCGGCGAAAGGCGTCTCCACAGAATCAAATATTGCCCTGATCACTGCCGCACACATAACGGATCTGTTTACCTCTCATGCCCCAGTAAAAGAGAAGTGGCTCCCCCTGCTTTTCCAGCCACCACCTCCTGGTGCCGAGTCCGGGAACGGGAATCTGAGGCCGCCGGCGCCGTGGGCCGATCCCCGCATTGTCACGTGTGTTCAAAATATGATTCAACACTTCACATCAGGCACGGGAATGACAGTTTTTGGTGTGAGAGGAACTGTGAATGCACGTATGAGAATAGCAAAAGCAATTAAGCACTGATCTGGTCTACGTTTGCAAAATACTTATAATTTTAATAAGACATCGTGGAAGAACGGAACGGTATGCATGGTGGGCTGAAATTTAACTTTGAAATTTATGTGTATTTTACAAGTCAGTTGGAATGATACGAACGTCACACACGTTGTTCTTCCGGTGTATTACCGCTGCAGACAAGTGAAACAGAAAATGAAAGTACACAAAGCTGGCGGTACACTCCAGATGAGGTGCCAGTCTATCGTGGGGCTTACACATCTACACTGCAGCTCTTTGGGCTGTGAGGGGATACTGGATTACCAGGAGGGATCACATAATCCACTTCCTTGTGCCTTTCACTGGAGGTCAAGGAGCCAAAATGTTACAAGTGCAACTAAGTAATGAGTGGACTATTAACAAGTGCAAGATAGCTGGGGGAACAATGGCTGAACAAACACTGCTTAGAACCAGAATCAAAAATAAATAACAAGCAAGAGAATGTAGTAGAAATTACATCTAAATGCAAAATACAACAGAGGATCTAATAGTACCAAGTTAATTATACAAACATTTTCCAGACAACTTTATCCTATTTGGGGTCTGAGCGGAGCCTACCCCAGGCAGCCTAGAGTACAACCCATGACAAGGCAGTCACACGTGAACTCACTCGATTTAGACACAATGTATGTTTTTGGATTGTGGGAACCTGAGGTATCCTGTGAAACACACACTGATTCCATGCACACAAAGCAGAGGTGGGATGTGGACCCCTAACTGTGCTGCTGTGAGACAACAATGCTAACCACTGAGCCACCATGTCCCTCCAAGTGAACCAATGAGAAAACACACTGTCAGTAAAGATACTGAGCCAGTAGAGGTGGGAGGATGCTGGTTCTGTGTAGTGTGCAACAGGATATAGTGCAATAGTTTTTTTAAAGATGTTAATGGATAAGAGAGCATCTGTTTTTTTAATATTGTATTGACATCTAATTTTGTTGCGAAATTCTGTGTGTTTTGATTGATTTTAATTGTAATGAAATAAAGTGATTGATTTTAAAAAAAAATAATAGTTAAACTAAATTGCTAATGCAGATATTAGACAAGAATGCATGTGCACTTCTTTCCTGTATGGAATGATTTTCAGTGGGGGAAAAAACTAGAATTACCGGAAACCATTTCAAGGACAATAGATTTACCGTACCCACCTTCAACATGCTTTAGACAGGAAGCTGAAATATGGTACTGCTTAAAAAAAAAAAAGTTTGCTCTGCTTAACAAAAACTGCAAATATTTGATTTCATTGTGTGTGTGTGTGTGTGTGTGCCAAGTTAGTGGGGTTACTCAAGTGGGTATCACATGACTGTTTAGTTTGGGATGAAGACATCCTTCATCATTACCGCTAATAGAATTAGAATTCCATAATCACTCACAAAAGTACTCACAAAAGCAATCATACCATTAAATCGACTGGCCACAAGAGGGTGCACTATTAGCGTACTCTTTTTTGCACCACGGACCGGTTTAATGCAAGACAATTTTTCCACGGACCTGGGGGGGGAGGGGATTCAAGGGCATAATAAAACACAATAAAGTGCATAATATATAATTTAAGTATTACATATATTATGTAAATGTAATTATTACATTATATATTATGCACTTTATTTCAATTGAGCTTGTTTTCCTGCAACTAGACGGGCCTATCTGGGGGTGACACCCGAAGTGTGTTCCTTATGTCCGGTCAACACCATAATCTTGTTTTGGTTGCTGTCACTGTAGAAAACCCCGCTTCACAAAGATAGGATGTTGGAAATGGAAGCAGGGTTTTCAGTGCTTTTGTGGCGATCTCAGAATATTCCGCCTTGACTTTAATCCAGAACGTATGGAGATTTGAAGTTGTTTCAGACATACTTTTAAGGCCACTGTCATTTGCGATCTCAAGCAGTTGATTTTTGCTAGGCTTAGCTTGTGGGCTTACCGAAAAAACACTGCGACTGAGACAAGTGCGGGAAAGAGGCGCGGACGGAAGTGGTCACTTTTCAAAATAAAATACCTTACAGGCTAATGTAAATAAAGTAAAAATTTTTTGTACAGCCCGCGGCCCGGTGGTTGGGGAACCCTGGACTCTACTCTAGTGATCACCGAAAGTCTATGAAACGTGACCACAGCTGTAATTGATACCAAAATCTAAATGCACGATGTGGTGTCACACAGATGTTGTCTGAGGACTAATTTATTAACCTACCATGCTAGCTATTATTAAAAACAAAGCACCCTTTTGGCAGCAGTATACTTAACATAAAACTGCCTTCAGGAGTAAATTAATCTTTAATTTAACTTCTTACATTTTTGCTCATATTTCTATCAGTTCTGCAAATGAAGTTATAGATTAAAGGTAAGCAGTGAAGGGCAAAAGTTCCATAAATCCATCTTCTAACTCAATGGTTTACAATCTTTTTCTGCCTGGTTCCCTTTTTTGTAGGAATATTTTATTTAGCTACACCACCCTCCCCTCCCCCCCCCCCCCCCCCCCCCCCCCCCCCCACCCCCCCCCACCCCCAACCAACACACACTCAAATACTAAAACACAAACA
>JAACJT020000031.1:3410726-3431787 GCA_009936485.2 Gymnarchus niloticus | reverse complement strand
TGTATGAGCAGCATCACGGATGTCAGGCTTCTTTCATGCATGGGTCCCAGGATCTTCAGCACCAGGTTGATGATGGTCATGTTGTTGCACTCCACAAACTCTCCATCTCCCTCAAGACCTCGTTGTACATCTACAAGCCTCGATGTCTCTGCTACCTAAAGGGCAATAAAACCAACTGCAGTACAAAGAAAAAACACTTTAAAAATGGACTCTACCTCTTAGGAAATTGATTGACAGGGAAGCAAGGATACAGCATTAATCCTTATCCTTTGAATACATGAAGCCAATGTCCCCACACACTGTGAATGACCTCTTAAATGGAAGTATAGGGGCAGTCCTCATTAACACCATTTACCTTCAGAATGAGATCCCCTAATTTTCCCAGGTCCGTCTTCTTAAATTTGGAGTAGCTCATGCCCAGTTTTCCCGTATCTGGATTTAGTCTTCATTCAGCAGCCCAAAAAGAAAAACTGATATGTTATGCATCGATCCTCTGTCTCACATGCATCCCAGTAAATAAAGACCCACATTCCAACCTGGATGGCCCCAGGTTACCTGGGCAGGCGGTGTCGTGGGCAGGGTACCAGGTGGAAGAGCTGCGGGAGAGAATACAGGAAGTTCAGCACCTGAGGTATGAAGAAGAGCAACATGGTTTTGCTGAAGTGTCCCAGGATTCCAACCACGGCAAAGGTCATCCCAGCAAAGTAGCAGAACGTGTCCCCCACAAACACCGCTGATGGGTACCTGGAGACAAGACAGAGCACTCCTTATATGCCACTCTGAAAAGGTACATTTTAATATCTGAGGCCAATATACCACAACAAATCATTTAACATTCTCGAAGGAAAAGATTAGACAAACCAGTTGTGGTAGAAGAGAGCCAGTGTGGTGAAGAAGAAGGGGATCATGAAGTAAAGGGAGAAAATGTGGTCATCTCTGAAGTCCCCTAAACCAGGTAAAGATGAATTCAGTCACAGAACCCACAACAAACAACTTGAACAGCATCCACCAAAACAGGCACTATTGGGATCATCAGGCAGTCTGATCTGATGTGCAACAGCACATTTTCCTAAGGATGCAGACATCCTTAGGGAATTCCAGGAGTGGATTCATAATGTCTACACAATCAGGTAATTTTCTAAAGCATGCATCCTCCCCAAGACCCCTCTCAAGAATTGAACCAGAAACATTTTGCTCACAATTCCAGTTCCTTCTCCACAGCACCACCTGCTGATGTGTTAGGGAATCGATGGCTCTCACCATTCAGCTCCAGTAGGTTGAAGATGATGATGGAGCCCGAGATGAATAGAGCTTGCCCAGACTCTATGCCGTTAATGCCAGCCAATATGTTGATGGCATTGGTACAGAACACAGCCAACATGCCCATGTACACGTAATACAGGATCCCTGAAGAACCACAGACGACAAAGCTATTCTAGACTCCTGCCTCCGATTGTGTATCTTTAAACACCTACATTCACAGCATATACCAACATCTCATTAGTTCAACATACATGAAAATTACCACTAAATTAGCAATTTACCACAAAATAAAATGTATTTACAAAAAGATTTAAGGTTGTATTATATTTCTAAGATCAGTTCATATTACTATTACTACTGATGTTGTTCTTTTCTTAGTATTATTATTGGTATTACTATTCATACTTAAAGGTACAACTGTAGGATTTCTACTGGGACTTGAACAAGCAATTTTCCAGTTAAAAATCCATGTTCACCGACCAGGGTAACTGATCCTTACACAACCATCAATTGCCCTGGCACGCTAAACGTACCCAGGTCGAGGTGCATGCCCAGGAGAGCACGGAAGGGCTTGGGCACCACGATGAGGGTGTTTCCAAAGTTGGTGAAATACACCATGAGCAAAGGCAGTGAGGCCACTGTGGGCAGGAGCAGCTTGTGACGCCAGCGGAGGTTCAGGACATCATCAGCAAAGCCCAGGAAGATCATGCAGCATATCGCTAGGAGGGCCCCAATTAGCTGCACAAACTGCCACAAAAAGGTCATGGGGGTCAGGTGGGACTGAAACACATCATACAACATTACCAAAGTCTGTGATTTGAAGCTCCAGAACCATGTGGACCTGAGGTAAGCAATCTAGGTCACTGAGACCTTGCGCAGTTGATAAAACTTAGAATCTCAGCTCTGACATTAATTAAACAACTAAAATTCAGTAAACACTATGGTCCTGCAAGGCAGGAAACACTTCCATCTGAACAGGAAACCTCAAAGATGGTGCTAGCTCTGTTTCCAAGCTCTTATGTTTCAATAGACTGGGAAAACTTGCATTTTACCCAAATACAGCAGCAAGCAAAATGAGAGATGTGTCCTCACCTCATCGTGAGGGAAGGCCTTACACTGTTCCCCCATGAAACAGCTGAGAAATGGCACCGGGATGAAGCAGAAGAGGATGATGAGGAACACCGTTCCGCTGATGACTCCTTGAGATTCCGGACTAAAAGGGTGAAAGAAACTAGTCCTGTTAAGCACTGAGCGCATTGTTTCTGCAATAAGGAACAAGGATATTGCACCTGTATTTATAATGCTGGTAATAGCGTTGTGCACATGCTTTGTTCCAGTTCGATAAACGTTTTAAAGCAATGGCGTGGACGGTATGAACCCTGTGATAGGATGGCATCTCATCCTCAGTGCCCCCCACCGTGACCCCTAAGCTGCCTAGGATAAGCTCCAGGTGAACACCCCAAAAACCCTGCATAGTAAAATGCGGTTTGAAAAATAGATGGAACATAGATAATAATCATATTCATAACAAGCAGTAAAACATTTTTACAATAGTGAAGCCTACAGCCTAGTGACTAAAAAAAAATGGACACACTTACATTTCCGTCTTCTTGATTTTATTCATGTCCATGCCGTACAATCTAGCCGAAATGAAATGCTCCTTGAAGGCTGGAATGAGCTTCAGTGTGACCAAACATCCCAGCACAGACAAGCACAGGTTGATCAGAAGCGGGAGCACTGGCAACTGTGACATCTTTCCGTCAGACGAGTACCAGTACGAGCCAGTTCACCGAAGAACGACTGATAGAAACGAAAATAGGAGCTTGAACTATAGCTGGAAGTTGCTTGTTTAGTAACAGTTCCATACACCCAAAAATCATATGTTTCTGTGAAACAAAGGCCGTTTGTTTCTCGCAGCATTTGAATCGGAGTTTGACATTATGTATTATTGTGCAGTAAAGTACATATCCAGTACCGACTCCTGATGTGTAAATTTGTAAAAATGTTCAGTTACGTTTCACATACATCACGGAGAGTCGATTTTAAGACAAATTAATTTAGCTATACAACTAGCTAGTTGACAGACGAATTCCTGAAAGTAATTTTTTAATGGAATAATAACTAGCATTACAAGTTCGCTCTTTCATTCAGTTAAGCCATTAAAGCTAGTTCATAAAAATGCGGTATTGTATTAGTTTTTATCTAATTCTCTTCTAATGATGCAGTTGACGCCATGGAACGCGTTCTACTCGCTGTCTCCCATAATTACTTCTTCAGAATAGAAGAAAACGTTTTAAACGCTGTTTCTCTCAACAATGACAGCTTCTCTGCTTTCAATCACCTCTTTGAAAAACCTGCTTGCTCTTGTTGCTGGTCGAACCGTAGGACCAAGCCTCCAAGTACACGTCTACATCCGGTTTTGTAGTACGTTATTTCGTACTACTTTATTGAATAAAAATAAAATAGACACAACCGAAAAGTCAGTTTGAGTAAATAGCATATGCGTGTTATTATACAACAGACCATGTATAACGAGAAATATTTAATTAAATTAGGGCCTTAATGTTGATGGTGTACACGGACATATTTAGTTGTGACACTCACGGAAGTTGTATTATTGACTCCGCCCCCGAACCGTACAAATCCTATTACATATACAATCATGATCGTGAGACCCAATCTGAGAATTGTCTATGGTTTTCCCACACACAGTCGTGTCACTAATGGAATGCAAGTTACCCAATACGATTTTTTCTTCTATCAAATTTATGTGCTGAGACGTTTAATTCTTTACGTCTGTTGGGTTTTCAATCAGGGATACGATAATTCTTCCAATGAAATTAGGTGACACTAAAAGTTCTCTTTAACCAATGTACAGCAGTAAGATCAACAGTGTTAGATTTTTAATTAGCCAGACTGTTATACCTAACACTGTCAGAAAGAACCCTTTGGAATTCCCTTTAGAAAAAGAAGTGAATAAAGGTCGTGGTGATCATGCTTTGAAATGTAGTGTAGTTTCAATGAAGACGAATGAGAATCGATTACTTTAAAGGATTCTTTAAAGGAGCAAAGTTGGTTTATTTGCTTGCTTGCTTCCGTGATGCTCCTATTACCATTTATCACCGTTATTCAGGATGACTTGTTACAAGTACCGATGTATGACACAGCAGTTACTTTCGATTACAGCTAAACCAGCTTGTTGGAACTCTCGGTGCAGCGTATGTGGGAATTCTCCATAGTTAATAAACGTGTGTTGCCTGATTGGTTATAGGTGACCTTAATTGAACAGTAACAAATAAAGCCATATACGTATACCGCTGGTCATTTCAATCAATCGTTCACAATCTAAAAGAAGAACAGTACTATTATATGTATATCTATATGCAGGTTTGTCAGAACATTTGGATGCAATATTAACACTTCTGTGGGGACCGACGTTTTCTTATGAATAACCATGTGCTTTCCCTTTAAAAATGTGCTGTCCACGCAGTGTACTGTTTGGCTTGACTCCTGTTCCTGCGCCTTCCCGATTATGGCGCTGTCTAGTGCTGGAAGAAGTGCGAAAACCATCGCCATACCGAGATCGCCGTTAGCAGCAACGGGTCACGCTTTAAGGACTGGATAATGTGCTTCTAGGAAAGAGTGAAGAAAATCAGATCTTATATTCAGGGGTCGTCCTTGAAATGTAGGGGAAAAAAATTATCATGCAGCTTTCCTTCTTGAAAACTACTGGCGAAATAACTCGATGGGGAACTATAATTAGCGGATTTTGCCTAATACTTAAACATTACTGCAATTAACTTGGCTCATGTAAAGGCTGGCATATTTTATTATCAGTAGACATGTCAGTCATCAGAACTAAACCGATTTTATGCTTGCAGTGTTGCGAAATACGATGGATGCGAGTGATGCTGACCAAAGGAATGCGAATTTAACATTGTGACACTTCCCTCTCCGATTCATTTGCAGAATAAGCTATCTAAATAGAATTATCCTGCTCGGTTTCATCATTTATACGACCATTTAGACGATATGATTTGGTGCGCAGAAATAAGTTATATGGGGCAGTGGGACGCTACATAATGACAGTCGAACCATGTGCGAAAACAAGATAGGTGAGCAGCGCGGAGCTCCATCACTTCACAGTATTCCGTGATGGTTTTAGTTGTGATGATCATGCAGTGTATCCGTGATGTTCTTAAAAAGTCTGCCAGCTCACAATTGAGTCAGACGCTTTATTTCTTTACTTAATCTCCATCTACTCACCTCGGCTCATTTCTCATTTATGTAATTTAAATCAGATCGGTTGATTTTCGGTATGCGTTCTAGCGACATGGCCGGGACGATACTCGACTACATCAGTTATATGTTGTGTGTCACGCTGTTTCTCTTCTCCTTGCTGACCGTCGTCGCTTGGGCTGTGCAGCATAGTTTGGGCAAACGGGATATACGTAAAATGGCTTGGCCACTTTCTGTAAGTTCAAAACCCAAAATTTTCCCGCCAGCCGTGTGGGACTCGTTGTCGAACCTGGGATTCAGATGGTACGAAAGAAACGCCGACACTGGGGTGAAAGGCTTATTGTCGTCGCTTCTCTCATTCGAACCTATGAAGGAAAACTGTCGCCAAGCTTGGGTTCAAGCTCTCAATGAGCAAGCTTACAGACACGGGGTAGGTACTGTTGAAGCACAGAAATTACAGTTCGCTCTGTTAACAGTAAACGTGAGCTTAACTGTATAAATAAGAATTTATCTTCTGTAGAGGGCATGCTTTTTCCCTTCCTCAGTTTTGATTAAGCTGCAGCTCCTTACCAGCTGTAAATTTTCCAGGTGAAATATTGATTTCCTCGACAAACAGCCGGGAATAAATCAAAGTCACACATACGGCAGTATCTCAAAAGGAAATGTGTACTGGGAGACAAAGAGATTAGGACAAAAGCGTGTCTTTTCAGAGATATTGTGTTTGGAAAAACAGCTTACGTGTGTGCTGAATGATTGCAAATATTTCAAAGTGGGAAGAACAACACTAAAAATTTTGTTGGGTTAAAATTATGCTGGCTGTTAGTTAAAGCCACTGGTTACATTTCTGACAATATTCTCAATTTATTTTTAGAGTTCAATACAGATATACTTTGGAGAGAACCTACAATTTCCAGCCTCTGCTAGCATTGATCGCATAACATACGCTGACAGATCAGCACACAGCATGGTAAGTGTGGATGTTATGGAGTGGTTATCATGGAATAAAAGTACGGAGCACAATATTAAAGCTTTCTCCTTCAAATAAGGAAAACTAACTTTTTAACTATATCATTACCAATTAAACAAGTCCTTTTGCCTTAGGTCACATGGCCCGTATGACAGGAAGTTTTCTCTTCTGACTTCCTGTCTATTTTTCTCCTCAACAGGTGTTACACTGCAATTGTACGGTGGATACAGTAACATTTCCTGTGACTGTAACCCAGCAGTCACCTGCAGCAGTTTCTGTGGAAACATACAAGATTACAATTGCACCATTGCAGGCACAGGTGATACAAATTTTTATGACAAGCGCTGACATAAGGAAAGTATAAAGATATTTTGTAATCTTTATCCTCTCCTGCATTTTAGCTATAAAACATCCACAATAATCTAATTTTAATCCAATTCATGTTGTAATTAAAGATAAATCAATTTTTTATTAATTTGTCTTTCTTCAGATGGTGGTGTGTCTGGAGGACATGGATAAAGATGGTCTCCTAGCATCATGGACCTTTTCCCAGGAGCCCCGGCTATGCCTGACAGTGTTACCATGTAGAGTCCAGCGAGAGGTGAGGGCCTAATTCAGTGAGGGCTACTCTGTACAGTGTTGATGGGCATGAAGAATATAAAGGGGGTCTTACACTCTAGTTACTAGTATAACAAGGTAAATCTGTTGATGTATCTGTCTGCCAGGCTGATCTGCTGCCTTATAATCTGCTGTTTTGCTAGTGGTTCTGCTGGAATTGGCACTCTGAAAGGGGGTCCAATTTATTGTTCAAGCTTTTCATTTGCAAAGATGTGGCCTGCTCAATCAGCTGTCTGTGAGACGTCTCACTTGGCAGGTGGACGAAGGGGTCGACGTGTACACGGTGGGTGAGCTGGTAAAGAACACCATCATCAGCACCGAAGCAGCTTTGATTCTTCGCCTCAGATGCAGTGACCCAGAACCCAAGGTGAGTTTCACTGATGCTTGCTGACTTGAGGTCCCCTTATTCTCATAGTATGAGGTACAAATGATGTCTGTGAGTCCCCCTCCCTCCCCTCTTGACAGTATCAGGAGGAAGACAATGACCACGGGCATCCAAATCCCAGTTTGCCCATTCTCACCAGGATGGCGGACAGTGCAACGTTGCCAGGAAGCACAGTGAAGGAAATGATCCCGGCACGACTGCAGGAGGACTGCAGACTAGGTTAGAACCTGCAGAGACATGTCAAGGTTCCTTGCTGCTACTGACCAATTTGATCACATTTCCTTTGTTTCCTACCTCCCCCTGTCTCAACAGAGGCACCCTGTCACTCCTCCTTAAAGACAGAGTTGGTGGAGAAACAGCATGCAGGGAATGCAGCAGGTCACCCTGAGGAGAACAGTCCCCACCGAAGCTGTAAGTCACACATTATTCTCCATTCTACAGTGAGATGATAAGGTGCCACTCATAAGGATCACTTTTAAGGCATGATGACCTATTCACACTGTCCAAATGTATAACTGACTTGTCCTAATGAATCACGTAAAGTACTTTGTTCCCAGGTCCAACAGCAGTACCAAATTTGGGAGGAGATGCATCTGCTTCATCATCTGTGTGTGTCACACTTTTTGTTTCTAGTGGACAGCGAGGTTTCTCATGGGCAGGACTCGGAGGATGGGTCTGCAGTTCGGCAGCTGATAGCATCTTCTGACAAAGCAGTGAAGGGGACACCTCCCAAGAAGGTCACAATGAAGGTCAGGGCATTTTCTTGTGAATATTTTGAAAGTAGAATCAAAGTACTTAGTAACTGGAATCAATCAGTCAGTTCATTCATAAATGTATCTAGCAAATTATCCTGATCAAGGTTGTGGTTTTGAATATATTTGGTTGTAAGCAAAATCAATAAGAATGGAGATGAATTAAAGGTGAAAGAAGGCTTATGAAGATGAGCTAAATGGAACTTCAGAGTTGTTAAGGGAAGACTAATACTGTAATGAGGGAGCAACTGCACTCAACAAAGGAAATGTCCCTGTGAAGGTATTGGAACAGTTAACCCAGAGCCTGTTGTCCATCAGGCTTTGACAGATGAGGATGGCCCCGCCTCATTGGCTGGTGGTGCTGCAGCCATGAACATGGGACAGGAAGCGGGGGCGGAGAGAGAGGTCCCACAGTCTGACAACGGAGAGCGAGTTTCTGCAAACAGCACAGGATGGGAGATGGGAGGTTCCACGGGGGCACTGGAGATCCACAGTCTGAAGGAGCAGAAAGGTCTCCTGCAATCTGATCCCTGCTTATACCGACTGTCAGATTCATGCAATGTCATTCCAAGGGTGGGACAGATGATAGACAGACAGACAGGCAGACAGACAAAAAGACAAACAGACAGACATTGTTATCTTCCTATCCATCTGTCTTGCAGAAAACTGACCAATTCATGACAATATGCCAAAATGTCATCTTTTTTGATGAAATAATGACTTTTGCTTTAACAGTGATTAGTGTAGCATTATGTGATACTTCTCACGGTTTCACGTAATTCTTCAGGTGGCAAGAAGAGCATCACCTGCTTTCTCCTGTGGTTACTCTAGGGGGGTTTCTCCGCAGCAGCACCAGACTTCTGCTCCGGAAGAGGTCCCGGCAGAAGGACCCCAGCCTTAGCCGGTCCCATGAGGATGTCGCTGATTCGAGCAGCGGATGCTCACCACGCAGGAGGTCCAGCAGTTTCTCCCGCCGCCTCATCAAGAGGCTCTCCCTCCGCTCCAGATCTGGGGGGAAGTCCAGCCCCAGTGGGGGGACGGGCTGAAGATGGAGGCAGCTGGTTGGATGGATGGGCGAGCAGGGCGTGGTGGTGAGATTTTTACCTCCCACCCCTCGGATTGACACGCCGTGATTGGGCCTCAAACTGCTGTGGAGTCATCTCCATCGCTGCAGATTGACCAGCTACCTAGAGATTAGATGATCCCTGGAGCAGAGGGGACTTTATAGATGGCTCCTTTAGTTCATCTATAAGGTCAGCATAGGGCAGAGATGTGCATTTTAAGGAAGAAATAGATGTTTTTGCATCCATGTAAGTTTAATGTTATCCTGGCTGTGTGAGCTTTTAATGCCTTTGCTTGGAATGGCAGCTTTTTCGACTGTGTTGGCTTGATACTGCTGGATGTAAAATATATATTTATCCAAATCTGCAATTCACTGGGCAAACACTTTATTGTGAAAACAATGTTTAATCCATTGGGGAGGTGCTTCTGTAAAATTTATATGAAATGTTTTGTGAAGGAAAGTTATTTATGATTGCTGGTTTTTAATATGACTATAAATGATTATAAAAGTATATATTTTAAAGTGTATAATGTGTTGTGTGGATAATTTTAAGTTTCCTTTACTTGTTAAAAAAAAAATAAAACTTCCAGTAGATTGTTTCTTGTTTTTTTTGTATTATTTGATTAAAACAGTACAATATGTCAAAAGTCTGTAGGGATACTTCTTACACAATAAGGTGAAACTGTCATTAAATCAGGAAAAGATGTTTAACACTCACCCATCTTTAAACAGGAAACATGTGAACTCCACACACACAGTGCAGAGGCAGGATTCAGACCACTAACCCTGAAGGTGTGAGGCAACCGTGCTACCAACTGAGCCACTGTCCCCACCCCATTAGTCAATTAGGAAATTTCTGAGTGCATTTTTTTTTTATTTTAGTATTTTAGTCCAACATTGTATTCTCAGTACCTAATTGCTCGAATTGCTAGTTGCCAGTCTGATTCCATGCAGCCAATGAAATGCATTAATTGCCACAAAAGCTACTTCTGTTAATAAAGAGTACAAGCCAGATTTCTAAAGATGGTTGGTACCTGGGAACAGGAGATATATTTACTGACTAACCAGCATCTAACTAACATCTCATATTGGACGACCAACTTCATTTTGTCCTCAATATTAAGAAACCAGGCTCCACAATCCGCACATTCAAGGTGATGAGTGGCGTCACGATACGGTTGAGTGAAACACCTGGGCGGGGTTTACCAAAAAAGCAGCAATTAGCGCAATGACACACAGATAAAGATGTCCATTACGGAGTACTAGCCTTTCTTTCGTTGAGAGAGAAAGAGAGAGGAGAAATAGCTACTATTTTGCATCATGTCTGGAAGGGGCAAAGCCGGAGGGAAGACTCGAAACAAAGCCAAGTCGCGCAGTTTCAGAGCCGGCTTGCAGTTTCCTGTCGGTCGTGTTCACAGGCTGCTAAGGAAAGGTAACTATGCGGAGCGAGTCGGTGCGGGGGCTCCGGTCTATTTGGCTGCCGTGCTGGAGTACCTGACTGCTGAAATCCTGGAGCTGGCCGGGAACGCCGCCCGCGACAACAAGAAGACCCGCATCATTCCACGCCACTTGCAGCTAGCGGTGCGCAACGACGAAGAGCTGAACAAACTACTAGGCGGCGTGACTATCGCCCAGGGTGGTGTCCTGCCCAATATCCAGGCCGTGCTTCTGCCCAAGAAGAGCGGCCAGGCTGCTCCGAGTGCCGGCAAGGCTGTGAAGAAGGCTTCCCAGCAATCGCAGGAATACTAGTCACCCACCGGGGATAGCGGCCAGCGCTGGTTTCGTGGTTTAGTTTTTGAGACCTGCCATTTCGATGGCTCTTGTCGCAAATAAAATGTCCCCGTATGGCTGCCGTTTTAATGCAGAAACTTTGGCTTTTATAATGACCTTGTGGTTTTGACTTGAAACCTTAGTTCATGTCCAGCGTAATTTGAGAGCGGTCACTCGCAGTGGTTAATCTTCATTGTCTTTTAGCTTTGGTGGTAACGTGCGTCTTTGCCAGCAGTCAGTTCTAATTTTCATCCCGCATAAGAGCACTCTGAAGTGTCGCAAGCTTTTCTTTCTAGGGTATGATTAATAGCGGGATAACCTTTTTTTAAATCTAACTCGCTCTTAAGCCTACAAGTGCGTCCACACTTATGTAACGCCCTACGCCTGCTGGTAATCGGAGTTAACGATTAACCTAACATTTACACTCCGCAGCGAATCATTTTTCTCAGTCGCTTTTATTTGCCGTGACGCATTACACATAAGGCACATCAGTACAGACGCTCAAATACACAGCTCTTACCAACCCAAGACACGTACATGTCCTCTAAACCACTAATGCTGGGTATCTCAACTTACAGCACATGATATTTCAGCGGGTAACTTGCTCTCTGTTCACAATAGCAGCAGGTCGGCCTTTGGGAAATACAATAAACATATATGGTAGGCTGAGTCATGTGCTAAGGAAGGAGAATGGGAAGGTTTTTTTTTAATATTTTAGAAAGCATTGGGGGGGTGGTAGTGAGGAGCTTGCTCTCAAGTGTAGACAAGTTTTTTTTTTTTTTTAAAGATGGTCAGTGTTTCATGACTGTCTTCCCTGCTGGAAAAAATAATCATTAAAAGCCATTACAGAACCATTAGAAACCTGTATTGGTTTTGAATGATATTTGTGGTTTCTTAATGGATTTATTTTGTAACCCTAATAGTTTTTAATTTTTTTTTTTTTAAAGCAGGTTTAAGATAGTTTAAAGTTAGTTTCCACCAATACCAAAACTCTTTGAAGGGTGGGTGCACCTCATCAGGAAGTAACTGCATATGGGAATATTTACATTCCCTTCCTAATACTTATATGAAAATAAACTGTACTGATTTAGCCTAAAATGGCTGTACAGTATGTGTACAGTGCAGGTGAAATTATTCTGATTAGAGCTAACAGCTTAATTAGCCACCTACACACAGCATGTTGAGCACAGAGCTGATGGATGTGGCTGGGTAGTGAGCCGGGTGGTGGTAACTGAGAAGAGGTGCCAGCTGTTGGATGGCTGTACGTGTAGGTCGTAACCACCTTGCTGTCACTTTACTGGTTGCATTTACCTGTTGGCAGTTTGAGACATGTGTCATTTAAATAATATGAATTGTTCAAAGGACTGACACCTTTATCATTAGTAGAATATGTTGTGAGGATAAAAAGCAACATCTCACAGATGGCTCCCAGCAGATATGGGACCTCTTGAGGTTAACTATATTTGTGTTTCTCAGAGCGTCTGGTGCCATCTGGACTCTTGTGTCTGAGCTTTGGAATGGATGGGGGAGGGGTTAGCAAGCTTCGTTGAGTTGCCTAGCCACCGTCAGGATCTCCTTGGCCCCCTTGCTGAGTAGCAGCTGGGCCAGATCCACACCCAGCCTCTCGGCAGCATCCTGTGGGGATCCAGGCAGGTTGTTGGCTGTCACCCCCACGCGCTGGGCTTCACTGTCCACCCCTTTCTCCACCTGGTATGGAGGAATACACTCCTCAGTCCACTCGGCTCTTTAGGCAGAGAGGCTATGCTAATATAGACACACTACTACTTAAATCCTGGCCCATCCTGCACCACAGACCACGTGAAAGCCAGACTGACCTGTTCACCCGGGAAGATGCTGGTCTGCATTGTGTCCTTCAGACTGTCAGAACCATCCAGACTGTAGACCCCACCAGTCAGGTACAGCTGAAACCATACAACATGCCACATACACAAGAGATCCTCTACCCACAGCATGATTTAGCCAAATTCATGGGCTCTCTGAAGTATAGATCTGCTGACCACTAGAGGGCACTCCTGGCCCAGTGGTTGAATTCCATAGAGTATATATAAATAAGACTGAAGTATCAGTGGTTTTGAAAGGTCCGGACAGCAGACGACTCATCATACCTGTGAGTCCTTCACTTCAGTGTGAACAGCCACCGGCACACTGCAGCCACCTTCCTGAGACAGGGAGAGCAAAGGTAGGCGCGTTAGCAAGTGAGTACATCCGCTTTGTTTTACTTTCTGTGGAAACTCCCTTAACCACTATGCCAGCAGTGGGCTGTGGGTCAAACGAGGTGGATAGAATATTTGTGACTACCTTTTCATGTTTATTGGGACCATAGAATTTCCACATCTCATCTGATCACACGACACCCACAGCAACTCAGAAATAGCAAGGACTGTTCACCAACGTGTGACAATCTGTCCACTTTTTTTTTAACACTCTGTGGGCCATGCTGAGTTTAACTGATATCACACTTTGAGAGAAGTACTGCTTGGTCAATCCTGCTGTCTGACACCCCTTTTTGGGGCATCTTAGGTACTAGCATGGGTGGGGACTTGCCAGGTGACGGAGGAACGCCCTCTCAGCTATGCAGCGCAGTACGGTCTCAGAGTGATGCATCACAGAAACCATCTCCAAGATGTCCTTGTCCTTTGCTCTCACCTCCACTGCCAGTGCACCCTGTGGCCCAAGGTACACACCATATTATCCACAATGCACAGAACCAGGAGCTTCAAAGCTCATCCAATCAGTAAAACATCTAGTATACCCACCTGCCCGACAGCATACATACAGTCCTTTGGGTCTAGGATCTGTATGATGAGAATAAAAGAAAGATTTTGTTTCAGGTTATTTTTTTAACATCTAACTTCAAGACAACCTACCAGCACGAGTGCACCTGTACAGCCACAGATACCTATTACAGGTGTCTGATGAAAAGGTGATGCTGTACCTGGCCGATTCGATAGTCCCAGCCCATGCGACTCAGTCCAGCTGCAGCCAGGATAATGGCAGAGAAGTCCTCCGCCTCATCCAGTTTCTTCAGGCGAGTGTTCAGATTGCCCCGCTGAGAGACTCCGATCAGGAATGACGATGACATTTCCAGGATGCCTTTATTCTGTCCCTAGGGCTCCCTCCCATACAGACACATACAGTCTAAGAGACTGTAAGCATCTGTGATGCTGATTGGAACCCTATGCTCCTAAACGCACTATTTAAATGGTGACATCACTATCATAAAAATGTTTGGAGGGCTTTAACTGGAGTTATCTGTACACTGTTAAACCAGTGCCTCAGAGGGTGGTAAAATTAGCTGGAAAACAGCATGTCAGGAGGCAGCTGGCTCTCCAGAAAGCTGAAACACGTTAAAGGTGCTCGGGCTCTGTGATCGAGGAGAGGAATAGATCCTGGAAACAACGGTGAAAAGGATACAATGTCCTTGAACTCCAGCTGAGGGAACCTTCTCTTCAGCTGGGCAGCCCTGCGAAGTGAACTGGTCCCAACCACACTGGGGGGGAAAAAAACGCCATGGATACTTAATGCCGCAGGAGTGAGATTAACTCATCACTACTGTACTTATCTATTTGTGACAGAGATATAAAGATGGAGAACCCAAATCTTAGCTACTGTTACGGATGACTGTTTAAAGTTCTTATTTTCTTATGAATTTGTTACCCTTAATTTTTCATGGAGGCATGGATGCTCAGCGTCTTCCAGGAGGCTGAGAATGGCAAACGTGCACCTCTGACTTATACCAAGTTGTCTTTTATCACGGCCAATCCACTGACACTAAGGGGGCTGGCTAATTGTTGATTGGAGGAGCACTGCTGCCCTCACTACTAGCAGCCACTAATTCACATACCCTCCATAATTCACTCTCACCCTTTAGTGGAGCAAAGCCAGTTAGCCCCACAAGCCCCAGCCAACTAATGACATGGCTCAGGTTCGAAGCGTGATTTGGCACTAATACTTGAACTGTCTAGAGATCTGCTAAGAGGGCTGGATGTTTCATTTCAAGATGGACAGAAAACCCCATTCATCCCCCAGAGGTGAGCTCAAATACCTCTTGTCTGGTAGAGTGTCGAGGGACTTCCCTGCATTTTTTGGGTGCAACACCACAGCATCATATGGGATTTCCCTTCTACAAAAAACAAAGGAGATGGAGCATGCATTAACCAATAAGGTTTGGTTTTTGTAATGAGTATGAAGTACAGTGAAATAGCTCAGTCAATACTAATCTCTTGTTTAGGTGGCAGATTTTTGCTCGATCCAATCAGTCAAGTTGGTTAAAGTCACCGTCTGCTAAGAAAGCAATGTGATTTCTCATGGACATGGCATGGCACCCCATTAAGGTACATTAGTACAAGAATATGCATACTGTTATTGAAATTTGAAGCCAGACAGTTGACTGAACATCTTGGAAGAGAAACGGTGCTGGTCTGTAGCTCAGCATAGCAGCTAACTGATGAGAGCACTCACTCTAGCACAGCTCCAATGGTGAATCCCGGTGGTAGTGTGGTGGGAAGGTCCTTCAATGAGTGCACTACCAGGTCTACCCTGTAGGGGGCGAATGAAGTTCACAATAGCTACTTCAACGAGCTTTTGAACATTAAGTTTATGAAATTACAGGACACTGGAATTATAAAACACATAGCAGGGAAGTCAAGTGAAGACTTACTCATTCTTCTCCAAAGCATTTTCTAGCTCTTTTGTGAAAAGGCTCTTTTCGCCAATCTAAAACACACATGCACACCACAAACAGATATTTGCATCACTGAATTAAACACAGGGAGAAAGCATAGTCCTGAATTGTATTTTGAATGAGGCACATAGAAAAAACACACTTTCTTATACAGCAACATGTGACTAACATACATTATGATATACACACACTCACTTTTGATAATGCTGTATCCAAAATTTTATCTCCAGTTGTTGACATAGCAACTAGAAAAAAAGAAACATACTGTATTTTTAAAAGTTTACACAAACACAGGCCCCACTTATAAAGTCAACTAACTAAACTAATCTCCAATTCTGACCAAGACACCTGGTTTGTGAAATGTGAGTAAAAAGGCAGTGCTGTCAAAGTCTTTCTATTGGTGGAGGGGCTTTTCCCCTTCTTACAACAGCAGCCTCTCACACACATACAAAGGCCTGCAAGGTCTCTGTGTTGGGGTTAGAGCCAAACCCCCTCCTGAAGCACAGACTTCCCCTTGTTACTCAAGACAGAGGGGGGAGGTGTTCCCCCAAACTGCTCTATGCAATAGCTGGGACGTCACTGGGATATGAGCACAGCTGCGTTATATTATTTCCCAGTTCAAACATCCATTACATTTTCTCTGTCTCTTGGCCTGACTGTTGGCTCCTTTATTGTGGCAGCATTTTTCTAATTCTCACCAATTTCCAGGTGGACATCAGGGTAAAGCCTCTTTAGCTTTTCAGCCACGCTATCAGTCTGGATCCGAGCAAGCTGCCATGGAAAATAAATGACACAAATCATTCAGCTCATGGAAAGCAAAATTACATACACTGTGTATTCCAGATGGGAATCAATTGTGAATTTATGTTTTTAACAGTTTTGTACACAAGTGTTGTTTTAAAATACTGTACAAGACATGCAGTAAACGGTCATTCTCGTGGAACCGAAGGTACTGCCCTTCATCGTGGTGTGAGGCAACATATGTACAGCTGCACAAACTACCATTTTAACCCACTGTGCTGGGCCGAGACACATTCTCTAATCGGGAATCGCCTAAGCTCCAAAGTCGGACTGACTTCACCGCGCTCGACTGGAGCACAAGCAAATTTATAAACCACGAAGGGAAATGCATTTGTTGTTGAAACTACAATCTAATGTAATCTGGTGCTTCCCGAAAATGTGCGTTTTATAAGGAGTAAAGATGGAATGCATTCACAACTAGAAAAAGGTTACTAAACTACAGAGAAGTGAAAGAATGAAGACTAAAAACAACTTACCGACTATGCAAACTTACAGTAAAGATGCTTTTATAGTTTCAGCTAACTAAAACGCACATTTATGAGGAAGAAGTTCGTATACTACTCATATATCGGTGTAGAAGCGATTCGTTTCCATAATTTCAGCCAGGATGTACGGAAAAATCATATTTCGGTCAATGCAAATTAGAGTTTTTGTTACTTTCTATGCTACGTAATAAACTGTCACCGACCTGGCTCTTTCGAGTTCCGATCCGAATAACCCGACAGGCTTTTCCATCCCCCTCCTGTGAAGAAAGGCAATATTTCAGAATCATCTCCATCATCTGCACATTGCTACAGTCGCACAGCCCAAACAAAAACTGTTCCCTAGTCCGTGAGAGAAAAGTATTGTTATAAGAAACGTAAATATAATGTAATACCAAACGTATCCATACGATAATTTTACCCTTATGTACTTATATGGCCCGTCTTGCATGGTTTTCTGAGGGCTACTCGGCATTTCAGCAACTGGTCTGTGCTTCTGTTAACTACCAAAGGTGTATCTGCCCGCGGAGCGCGTCCAGGGCCGCCTTAAGATAGAGAGCATTTCTCTGGAGGCTCCTCCGCCGTTTCCCTGGACCCGGCTGATAAGTAAGGGCTTGCCGATTACGTTTGGGAGGTCCGGGTGGGGTATCTTTTACGACCTTATTGCATCTAGGACACGTAGAATGCCGGTGGCGATTCTCTTAATACTTATTTCCTGCACACATTATCAACATGCATCTTAAAAATATGAAATCTTTCAGTGGTAATAACCCGGCTACTTGATTATTGTGTTTAACGTCAAAATCTGATATTAATCAGTCAACACGATTCGGTGTTACAAGATGAAGCGGCTTCTTTTTACAGATATTGCCCAAGAGTTAAGTAATAATAATTGACGAAATGTGACTAAAGACTCCACCAAAATAATTGAAATTTCACACGAAGAAATATTTGGTTAATCTTTTTTTGCAATAACTATTTTAATATATGTGACTACTGTACTTTTACAGTCCAAATATTAATCCTTCTGAAATAAATCCTCTTAATTTGGCTGGTTGGTGACTCGATCAGTTCATCTTTAACTGGTCTGTCTCCCTGATATTTCTACTGGCTAAACTTTCCACCATTATAATATTCTATTATAATTTTGAAAGTTTACAGCTCCATGACCATTTACTTAAAGCCACCTTATAGAGCTTTACGTTTTAATGGAGAAGTTCAGATTAACCACCCACTCAAGTTTGTAATCCCAATTCTGTACATCAAGGACATTCTTTAGTCAAACAGCTCCCATTTAAAGTCAATAAAATGTATCCGAAAGATGCACGTTGTGTTAAATTAATCAAATGTCTAAGTGTAATGGGTGAATTCCAGCTGTTCGAAGAACGCAGTAAATAGTACGATTTGTACAAAAAACGTAGACATATTCACAGATGTAGAACAAAAGTACACGACACATGTAGTCACCAAATTCATTTAACAGTGTTACTGCTTGTGAGATACATCATATTATTTAATTCAGAACACAGCAGTCTAGACGACAGTAAAAGGCACAAGCAGGCTGAGATTTCCAAGTTCTGTCGTTATCATCCACCCACCGCGCTTCCCTCTACACCAATCGTAACACCAGGAATACTTGATTGACTTAAGCGAAAGCCAATTCGTGAGTGGGCTGATTTTAGGCTACAGTTTAAACCGTAAGATGCGCGAAGTGAACCCACCTGCTTATTCTCGTCGTCAGACATTTCAACGCGTTTCAAAGGGATAAGCAATAAAACCTGGAAACTTTATGATATAACTGAAATGAAACAGCGCAGTGTTTCATGGATAGATAATGTTTAATTCATCTCTTCGACGTCCGTAAGAAAGGACGGAGCAACCGAGTGCTCCGTCGACCTCCTGACTGTCACTTCCGTTAACTTCAACGGGAAAGCGGTGTCTGCGCATGCGTGTATAAATGTTAGCAAATGAATGTTTTGCTGTCTTTAAGTTCCAGTTCATAAAAATATATAAGCACGCGATTGATTAGTTTTGTGACACTACTAGTTGATCGCATGTTAAATCCAAATACTTATCCATAGCCGATTTAATAAAATATAGGTATTTTTTTTTAAATACGTGATACTTAAAGTTGCCCACCATTAAAAGTGCAATGTACAATTGAGATTTTATTGCAATAGTTAAAATACTGCAAAATAGATGAGCATATGTATCGACGGTACAGGAGCGTTAAAGACCATTTAGGATGGTCTCAAATGTGATCATATTTAGAAAATGTAGTTTTACAAGGATGTGTTGTACGTACAAGGATGAATATGTATCTGTGAAGTCTGTAAGGCTTCAAATTCAAAGCTTAAGATAACATTTTTGAAATCTGGCATTAAATTTATTTTGCATTGGTAACGTTTCATTATTCGCTTTAAAAATGTTTTTCACTTTTAAAACCGAATAGTTTATTGGAACAATTCGTGTTAACTACCTCGAAGGTGTAACTGCAGGGACCTTCCTGGGATTTGACCCCAGCACCTTCAGGCTAATGTGAATGCCTGCGTTTCAGTCCTTCCAGTTTTTCTGTTTTTAACTGAGGGTTTAAAAAGGCGACTTCAGCTCATAACCACTGGAAAAAATCCATTTAACTTTTTTTTTTTTGTGGAGCCAGGCATAGACCAGCAGGACATTTTAATTCTGAATCTCGCTTGCATACGGCTTGAAAAACGCACTGGATAACTTGTTGCTGACGGCTCTTTTTTTCCTTTGTGTTTCTCAGTGTATTGTTCCTTCTGCTAGTGATGGGACAAATGAAGCTTCAAAACTCTCGGTAGGCGGGGGTATCCCGAACTGATCAATCAATGCTGGCAATAGTGCGAAGCCTCATTTGTTCCAGCAGTACATTGCGTTCCCCCCCTCCACAGCTTGCCGTACTGCTGACGGTTTTTCCGGTTGGAGACGTGGCTTTGCACCGCTGCCATATTGAAGCTGTAGGAGGACGCTAGTGGATCAGGGACGTTTGACGGCTCATCTCGTAATATACGTGGTCAAAAGGGGCCCGATCGCTAACGGAACCGAGTCAGCCGGCGATCTAATCACGCGAAACCTCAAGGAGACCAAAAATGGTGAGCGTTTGCTGCCTGGCAACTGCCTTAAAAAAGTCGGTGAAAATAGCGAAGCTAGCAGCTGCTGTAGCTAGCTCAGCGTGTCAACGCTAATGCCTTCGTGTCTTCATATAAGTTGAGCGAGTCCGTAAAGTTTAAAAAAAAGAAAAGAAAGTTGTTTCGTGGTTTTAAGATGCAATCGTGGCCGTCAAGGTTCGTTTCATTTGCTATAATCTTGTACGAACGGAAACCACTCCGGTTGTTGTGCGTTTGAATTCCGTTCGAGTGAAACTTGGGTCCCCCACCAGAGGGACATAGCTGTCTTACTGGTGGCCTCCCCGTTCTCTTCAGGTGCTTTTGGCTGCAGCGGTGTGCACCAAGGCTGGCAAAGCCATCGTGTCGCGACAGTTTGTGGAGATGACTCGGACGCGCATCGAGGGCTTGCTGGCCGCCTTCCCCAAGCTGATGAACACGGGCAAACAACACACCTTCGTGGAGACGGAGAGTGTTCGCTACGTGTACCAGCCTCTGGAGAAGCTCTACATGGTGCTCATTACTACCAAGAATAGCAACATTCTGGAGGACCTGGAGACCTTGCGACTGTTCTCTCGAGTGGTATGGCTGTCACGGTCTGAGGCTTCACCCTAACTTTAACCAAAAATGTATTATCATGGACAATGGTGAGACCGTTGTTGTTACAAAGCGGAGCACAAAAGATAAAGGAAAAGCAAAGGTTATTTTTTTCCTCTGTGAGGGCCTCTGTTCCGGGTGTGAGACATTATTTTTTCCAGAAATATATGTAAGCTTTTTGGAAGAGAAGGGAACACTTAGGGTAGGGTAGGCAACTGGGTAGGGTAGGCAACTAAGTCTTGGTCTAGATTAAATATTTGGGTTGGAGCTTCTGTTCCAAGTGGAACCAGACCA
>JAACJT020000031.1:3396479-3410626 GCA_009936485.2 Gymnarchus niloticus | reverse complement strand
GGGTAGGGTAGGCAACTAAGTCTTGGTCTAGATTAAATATTTGGGTTGGAGCTTCTGTTCCAAGTGGAACCAGACCAGTGAAGAGTCAAGTACAGGGGTTTAGTTATTGATTCTAACTTGTTTTTATCGGTTTGTTTGTTCACATGTGCTGCACAATGTGCAGTGAAATGCTCATTCACCTTAATCCAAGACTGTGTTTTGGTGGAAAAATAAACACGGAGGCCTGTGTTTTCCAACGCAGATCCCAGAGTATTGCCGGGTACTGGAGGAGAGTGAGATCTCTGAGCATTGCTTTGATCTCATCTTTGCTTTCGATGAGATCGTGGCACTGGGGTACCGGGAGAATGTCAACTTGGCCCAGATTCGCACCTTCACCGAGATGGACTCCCACGAGGAGAAGGTCTTCCGTGCCGTCAGAGAGGTGAGATACGTCACAGGGCAGCTCGTACCCATGTAAGCCGTTGAACGCCTGTTTTACTGATTTTTAACCCCCCCCAACCCGGTTCGTGTTTCAGACCCAGGAGCGTGAAGCAAAAGCTGAAATGCGACGGAAGGCCAAAGAACTGCAACAGGCCCGTCGTGATGCAGAACGCTCTGGAAAGAAGGCTCCGGGCTTTGGGGGCTTTGGCAGCTCTGGCATGAGCAGCAGCTCCACCTCCATCATCACCGACCCGCTTGCAGAGCCAGAGAAACCCAAGGTGGCTCCTGCTCCTGTCAGGTAAGCATTGTGAGAAAAATCTTTCACTGTTTTGCTCATTTGTTGGATTGATTTTTTGAATTATTATTTTATGTGTTAATTGTATATAAATTGTGTTGGTATTAACAACAAAGGCATTTGTGTTCTTTAGCCCAGTTCTTTACCTACTACGTCTCTTGGTGTTAACTGTGAACATTTTCTGCTACAGGCCAAGTGGCCCAAGTAAGGCTCTGAAACTGGGTGCTAAGGGCAAGGAGGTGGACAATTTTGTGGACAAACTGAAGCTGGAGGGTGAGAACATCATCTTGCCCGGTACTGGGAAGAAACCAGAAGCTTCTAAGGTGCTGGCTCCCCCTGTCAACATGGAGAGGTATGGAGAACAGTCTTTTTTTTTTTTTTTTTTCCTCTTGACCCTATGATTTGATAGACCTTTTGCTTAAAGTTGTCTGTAAAATAAGTTGGATATGGTGGATTCCTGTGGTTGGTACTTGCATATTTTGGCAAAATAAAGCTATTTCATGTATTTCGTGTTGCTTGTAGAGGTCCTAGACTACTGTAGTAGTGTGTCTCCTGTGTTAGTGTGTTGATGTGCGTGAGAAACAGGTGAGTGAACAAGCTTCCAAGTTGGCGCAGCCAGAAGCTAGTCGATTTGCTGCATGTTCCCATGTGCACATTCCTGTGTTTTTACACATTACCCAGTGTGCACCTGAAGATAGAGGAGAAGATCTCCCTCACCTGTGGGCGAGATGGCGGCCTGCAGAACATGGAGGTCATCGGTATGGTCACCCTGAGGGTCTCTGAGGAGAAGAACGGCCGAATCCGACTCCACATCTGCAACAATGACAAGAAAGGGGTTCAGCTACAGGTGCGTTACACCCCTTGTATGGAAATGAGGGTCTGCCGACTTGGGCAGCTGCACGGAGACCAGGGCTCTCCTGGCCTGACAGATGGGTGCACATGCAAGTTATTTAACCGTGCTCTGTACTAGCACTTGCTGAACTGCAGTCAGGGGGAGCCTCCAATCGAAAGCTAAACCCTGCCCATCTTCTCCTGACAGACCCACCCCAATGTGGACAAGAAGCTCTTCACGGCAGACTCGCTGATCGGCCTGAAGAACCCTGAGAAGTCGTTCCCACTTAACAGTGACGTGGGTGTGCTCAAGTGGAGGCTGCAGAGCACGGATGAGGCACTGGTGCCCCTCACCAGTGCGTGTCTCGCTACCACACCACTGCCAATCACATTCTGGAGTGTGGCCATGTTGGATTAGACCACTCTCCTACATAATCAAGCGCTGCTGCACTGTTAATTCTGGCTCATTGCTTAGCCTCTAGAAATTCTCTAGCAGGATTTCAGCCTAGCTAACAGAGATGACGACTCATTTACAACACATACCTTACAGCATATCACTCTCTGGTAAACTCTAAATAACTTATTCTTAAATAAGATTATGAGCTCACTGTAGGCTAGGCTGCTATTCCCATCTCCTTCTGGGTTTGGTTACCTTTCTAGTGATTTGCTTAAGTTCCCTTGTCCTCTGGGTGTCTCTCCAGTAAACTGCTGGCCTTCCGAAAGCAGCAATGGCTGTGATGTGAACATTGAGTATGAACTGCAAGAGGACAGCCTTGAGCTGAACGACGTCGTCATCACCATTCCTGTTCCGTAAGTAAATGGACTGTAAGAATCTCAGGGGGTCCACATAACTGGAACCCTTAAAGGTTTCTCTGATACCAGCTTTTTGTTGTAGGCCTCCACATGTGGCCAAGGATTTTTTGTGTGTGGACTGCCTCCTGCAGGTCGGGAGTGGGAGCACCTGTGATTGGGGACCTGGATGGCGAGTACCGGCATGACAGTCGGCGCAACGTGCTGGAATGGTGTCTGCCTGTCATCGACAGCAAAAACAAAACCGGCAGCCTGGAATTCAGTGTCGCCGGCCGGCCCAGCGACTTCTTCCCAGTTAGCGTATCCTTCGTTTCCAAGCGCACTTTCTGTGACATACAGGTGAGTGTCCTTTGGATGGTGTGCTCCCTGTCCTGTCTGGATGCGTGATGGCACCGCCCCTGAGCATGCATCTCATCTGCAGCATGACACAGGCCGATAACGTTATTGTTAGTCACGTTTAATTGGTGGTTCCCATGCTTTCATGCTGCACTACGGTTGTCCATAGCAGTCCAAGACTTTCCTTCAGCATCTGTGTTCATCTTGATTGACAGACTGTGTCAAATGAGCCAAAACAGTGAAGATTAATCAGACTATACTCATCCCTTTTTGGGGTTTCAAACTTAAGACATCCTAATGCTGAGCTATTGTAATGTTGTATGCTGGGTTCATCTGAAACAGTACATTGTAGGCATCTGACGGTATGATAACCTTAAGCAAAAATATCACCTTCACGCTATTGCAATTATAGCTCTAAAATGAACAACTCTTTTCCATTGAACACAATCCATTTTATTTTTAAACATACAGAATATTTGGAGCATTAGTAAACACGTATGTTAAGATAAAATAATTGAATTCTTCCAAATAAAATAAGCGCAGTCCCATAACGGAGCCTAAACCTGCAACTCAACAAGCTCAGAGCATAAATAATTGAATTCTTTTCTGTAAAAAAAAAAAAAAAAAAAAGTAAAAAGTATAGACATACCAGCTAAATTTAATTATAGTACTAAAGTAAAAGTACTAATTTCACAGAGAACTTCTTACTTCTGCTCTGCTGTTAGCCATGTTATCTGCCTCTGTAGCAAGCCTGTAGTAGGCTATTTCGCCAATGCTAGACACACTAACTCTTGTAGCTGGTTGCAAAGATTTATTTCAAGACAGTGTTACTTTGAATTTGGCAGAGTGTTATGTGGTGCTCCCATTGATGTGAAATCATATTTGAAGTTTTGCCTCCTGTGGCAGCCACTCTTCTCAAGCACCTCCAAGCCGTTGCTGTCTGTTTTTTCGGTACCTGAAAAATTCCCATGCAGCCAACTTCGTCTTTTTCGACGGGGGAAAAGTTCGGGGGGTTCACCTCCTTCGGGCATCATACACAGCTGTCCGACTGCTTGCATCAACCGGAGGGGAGGGGTTACTCTACGCTGCACTCGACCTGAGGGATTCCTGTGCTTTCTGTCCTTGACGAGTCATAAAAAACAGCTCATACCACAGGGACAGTATGAGGGAAAATTTTAGTGGTTTTTAAACCGTGACTTTTTCAAATAGCGATATACCTTGAAACTGGCCCATGCCTAGTACATTGTGATATCCCTTTTTGATGACAATTGTTTTTACAATTCCCCACCTCCCACCATGTACACATTAGGTTGGCACACTCACAACACCCCCGTTTATTTAATGAATTGCCTCGTTTCAACCCTTATAACTGTCCTTTCTCCCGTAGGTCCCGAAGGTGTCTCAGGTGGACGGAGACAGCCCTGTGAGGTTCTCCTCAGAGACCTCCTTGGTGGTGGACAAGTATGAAATACTGTAAAGATATGGACAGAGCGAGAGATGGAGATTAACCGCTTCTCTGGCAGTATGTCAGCGGGACTGAACTCTTCGAAAGCCCTTTTCACTTTGGCGTACTGTTTCCGTGTATTTATACATTTATAAAATAAAATGTATAAAACAATTATATACTCAGACAGAACGTGTACAGGAGCTAACCTGGAACAAAACGTGCCGTATCAAGAGAGAATAAATCTGGAGGGGTGCAGGAAAGGGGATCCCCTCCCCCGTTTCTTTGTATATCTGCACTTATCCTTTAGCGACAGTGACCCGGTACCTTAGACCACACTTAATCTCTTGTTTCTGCCTTCCCTCTGTGGAACACACTCCACCTTCCTCCTCCTGTTCCTCTCTGGTCTGTCTTTCCGGATTAGTTGGGACCCAGTGGAAATGCCTGCCCCCTCCTGTCCCTATCGTGCCACTCGGGCCGTGTTTTGGCCTAAAGGGGAAACCACCGCTGGCACCGGAACCACGTAACGGCCAGGCCCACCATTGCGGGCCGTTGCAGTATGGTTGGCCGTAGCAATCCAAGACTGTGTTTCCTTCAGCCTCTGTGTTCATCTTGATTGACAGACTGTGTCAAATGAGCCAAAACAGTGGAGATTAATCAGACTATACTCATGTTGCTTCATGGGGTTTCAACCTTAAATGACATCCTAATACCCCACTGTCGTAATGCTGTATAATGGGTTTGTCTGAGCCAGTACATTGTGATATCCTGATACATGCATCAGACCTGTCTATGATTTCTCTGATATTCGATGTTAATTTTTTTCTCATTAATTTTGTTCATTTTTGCTTAACTTTTTTCTTTTGTTTCTTTGATGTAGTCCCAGTTAAATGGCTTTTGACTCCAGTATAGTATTCAGAAACCACACTGTCCTTTGTTAATATGATTTGCTGTAAATCGCACATGAGGTTCTGAGTGGTATACAAACCAATGTTCCGAGATCATCCAGGTGTGGCTTCAGCTGAACAGCACTATTGTAGAGTTCCCTAAATCCCGTCTCCTGTATGTGGATGTTACCATCGAAGGCTAGCAGTGACTTCTGTGCAACAATCTACATGTTAGAAGGCTTTCCTGGTGCCAAACATGATTCAGTTAGGTTCTTGTGGAGTCAATAAATACTAATGGTTATGGTTAGGGTGCACTGTGGTGATTCTCCTTCGGGGGGCACTGTTGATCTTGGTAAGAAAGAGTGGTGAATAAGCAGCCTTGTTTTTTCAAGGCTGTAACAATCGCATCGACCTGTATGAAACTTTCAAGCACGTGGAGTGTGTAAGAGCAAGGTGTAGTTTTTAAGGGCTAGACGTCTCACTTTTGGTAAAACACGTTTGGTCTCAGCGTAAGAATACAACTGGAAAAAACAACACGGCGATGGTGAAGCAGCAGCTGAGTTTATGCATCGGTTCTACTTTCCTAGTGTCATTGCAGCAATTTCAGTACAACTGACAGATGTTGTTGCCATCAACGACAGCCAGATGAGGAACAGAATACAGGAGGGTAATAACTAGTTAACTTCATAGAAGGATCTATTTGGTCTTCAAAAACCTCAAGTGCCCATCAAGCTCCTGCTTGCTGTCTTGTGTTTTTTTCTGGTAAATTTTCAGTTTGAATCCTGACCCAGTCCCTTTGCTGAAGGTAATGACATGTTTTATTCATAACTGCAAACCTACCTGGTAGATCAAAGGGGTAAAACTAAACCATTTTGGCTTGAGTATGTTGGTGTCTTGGGGCAGGGTGAAGGTTTTTAACAAATCTGTTGTAACAGTGACAAGAAAATGAATTAAACCTGTAATGTTCTTTAATTGAACTCAGTGTGATGTGGTCATTTTACTGGACTGCGTTTCCATCAATCACTATTTTGAACCTTGAAGCCATGTGTAGCAGCCTGATGTGCTGGATTTGTTAGGCAGTCAGCTGGCGGTGGGGGTTAAAAGGTAAAAAAGGAGGGAAAATGACTATCATTATAAATGAATATTGCAAAAATGGGGGTTGGAACAGGACAGAGATTTTATAGATACTCTTTTAAACTATGTTTTACACAGTTCTTCAGCAGCTCCGTTAGAAGATAAATATAAGGATGTTTTCTGCATCTTGAGTTTGGTGTGACATCCCTTCTTCTTCATAGCCCTTCCTAGGCTTTGCAGTTCTGTTTCCTGGCTAACTGAGTGAGAAGGGGTATTTTGTACAGCTTTTACCAGGAAATGTATCCTTTAAGGTATAATTTTACTCTCTTGTAAAACGACAAAATACAGTAGCAAAACAATGTCAATTGCAAATTAATGCAATTCCTCATTAAAAGACTACTGGGAAATTTTATACGTTTCGCCAGACCAGCAGACATTTTCTGCTGGGACAGTAGCAGCATAATTAGAACATGACCCCGTTTATAAGCCTGCAGTACTGGTAATTGACATGATTTCCAAAGGAGACCATAAAGACGGTTCTTTTTCTGTAGTTCGCTTCTGGAGGAACTTTGCCTGCTATAGTCTCCGGTTTAAATAGCTAGGATGAACCACAGAGCAGTCTTCTTCGACCCACTTATGTTAATCAGACACTTCTTCTTTGTTGGAATCTAAGATCTCTTGCACATCTGTCCGAAGTAGGCTGTGTAGTTTTGCCTTGCCTGGCTCCAGAAACGTGCTTTTCATTAAGGATGAAAGGAAGGCAGCATCTACAATTTATGCTGTCCAAGCGTTTTTATGCCATATAACAGCGTATGTTGAACATTTCCGGCTCTCTTTGGAAAAAGGAAAAAAGAAAGAAAGAAAAAAAAAAACACTAGTTGCTGCCTAAGTCCTCTGCCGATCGAGAAAAGGCCTTTTAAATTCCTTACAGACAGAGATGCCAGCCGTTTCCCCAAGAGTCCTGCCAAATGATCGTCGCCACGTCTCAAACTTCACGGATTTGTAGCATCTGAACGACGTCTTCCACTAAGATCATCACACCCATCTGAGGTCCATGTCAATGTGAGCTCTGGGACAACGGAAGACGTTTGGGTAACGTTGTAGTTGATTTTTCGACATTTAGATATTGTATCACTGTTTAACTGTTTCTGAGTTACACTGAAAACGGACTAAAACGTAAGTGTATTGTCTGCTGCCCCATGTGCCTAAGATTTGGTGAACAGTCAGACGTTGCATTTTCTCGGCGTTACGAGGCCCTTCGGTATGCGTTCACCAGGGAAATATGACATAAAAGCCGACAGCAACTGCGACCCCCTGCCGTTCCGCTCCGCTCCGTCGCTCTGTCACCCCAAGTCCGGTTTATTGCCACCGCAGGAGCCTCTTTCGCTGTGGGTTTTTGTGGTACAGGGTGGTTCTGAAACTGGGGACCGGATAGTGTGATCAGCCTGCGTTTCATTAGGACCTCAAAGCGATGCGGGTGTCCATATTATCAGACGTGCTGATTTCTTTGCAGTTGGGTCTCAGTCCATTGGACTGAAACGCGGCGAAGGTGTTGTTTGTTACCCATTTCATGCCTGGACACCGTTCAGATTTCAAAAGCCGACACGGAGAACCATTTTCAGTCAATCAAGTAGTTCTTGTGTAAACCATCTACTACTCTGATACATTTTGAATCACTCCTCTAATTCATATGATTTCACCCTCCTTATGTATGCGGTATGCGATAAAATTTTGGTAGTCAAGAATGGACCGAAGTGTTACTGGAGGCTGCCGGGGACCATTTACGGTCATATTTTGACGTGATCGTTTTTAACGCTGTAATGAATTGGTTGCTAAGGATACCGAGTCCGCAGCAGCTCGATCGATCCGTTGACAGCTGGGCGTTCAAAGTAGAGAAGCCTGAAATACACATTTTCACGTTTTAATCGTTTAATCTCTATGGCTGGTTCACCGTTAGTGTTGCGAGTGGTGTTTTGTTTATTTGTGTGTCGGAACCCAGTCGAGCTTGTTTTCGGGTTATAAAGATGCTTACTTTCCTACTAGCATGAGGAATAAACAGGCGGGGGGAAAAGTTAGCAGTTTGCGTGTGAGATGTCGGGCGTATACGGAGGGCACAAAGAGAAGATGACAACACGCTGGAATGGAAAGCAACAAACTGGGATCGACCGTTTTTATCTAGCTTTATAACCGTACGCGAAGTTTCGGACGTAACAGCAAACCGATGATCAGTGGGGATGTGGTTATGGTTAGGGGATGACCTGTAAACACCTTATTTTTTTTTTTCCTCTCTGTACTTCTATTGCTATGAGACTCCAGTTATTAGGATCGGGACCGGCAAATAACGAATGGGATGCATAGAACGGAGTACCGGTACCGGTGTCTCTAGGGCCGGGTAGAGCCACATTCACGCCGTGAACCAGGTAGCAGTCCCCCAGGACGTAAACCGGCAGCCCTCTTCCATTCTGTTGCCTTAGACTGGAAATTCCCATTGGCATCATTGTTATTCCAGGTTCTGGGTCATCATCTATGTACCGGTGTTCATAAGCACCGTGTAAAAAAGCGAGAATTTCTTTGGCGGAGAGGCGGAGGGCGGAGGGCCGGCCAGCGTCGTCGGAAAGCCGCGGTCCGAGGGGGGGCTTTTCGGCTTTTGCTTTGCTTTCGTGGTTTTCTCGTTTTTTTTTTTTTTTTTTTTTTTAAAGTTCGTGAGCAGGGGACTGATAGAAGGCCAGAAATAACCTCTTGAGAACAACGGTGTCTCCTCTTTGTGCTCTCAGTTTGAAGAGGAGTTGTCTATGGGGAAAAGACGCCGGCTTGACTGATTTCACTGGCCTTTAACTTACTGTACTGGGACATTACGTACAGGTAATATGTGCCTGTCTTTCTTTCCCGGTAAAGTAGTCTGTCTATCGTAATCGGATGAAATCATGTTTTCTGTTGATTTCGGGCTAGAAATTTTATGTGCAGAATTATGTGACTAATTATACCCAACCTTTCCGCTTTTTCTAATTCTGCTCATTTGGCTTGGATTAGTCTGCTGCATCGACTCCGTAATCGCTGCCAAACTCACGGGATGAGGGGATGAATCTTTATGCTTGGTGGAGGTACAGTGAACCAAAATATTTAACCGCTCCTCGGCTAATTCTTTCCGTGCTTCGCTTAATGTAGCCTCCTCTCTTGGCCCTGAGGTTGTTAGCTCTTAAGAGAGCTGGAAATTGTGCATATCAACTAGTCTATACTAGTAATCATGGTCTAAGGAAGGTTCCCCTCATGCACATTTTTGTTGGTACATTTGCATAGTTGGTACACCCCTTCTGGGGGTAGCATAAGGATATGTTTTTTTTACTTGAGATATCTTACATATGTCTTTTTTTATTCCTGGTACTGTTCCTTTTTTCCTTCCATGGATGTCATCACAACCCAAACATGCCTTACTGTATGAGCTTCAGACAAAACATAAATCTCACCTTATCGATTTATGAGTCACTCTGCCCTGCCTTGGACACACATCTCCATTGGCACAGGGTGGTTACTGAAGTCCTGGAGTCAAGATCTGGGCAGGGCTTTGTCATTGGGAAAGGTGCGTAATCGGAATCCCTACTGGCTATATTCTGATGTATAATCGTGCAAAGTGTTAATCTTCAGTGTTATGGTTCAGAGGGAGATCGTCATTAACCTAGGGGTAGTGGTGCCACACTTCTTCACAATCCCCAGGAGAGCTGCGTTTAAGCTGCTGAGAGGAAATGAGACTCACTCTCCAAAATAGTGGGCAGTTAAAATTGTTGTTCATTAAGTCGACTGCAATGATGAGACCTCCATTGTCCAGGCCCTCATCTCGTTAGAAAGCACAGTAGTGAAATGATTATGATTCGATTGTATGATGGTAGTGACACGAGAGACTTCCCTTTGGTTTGACTGTGGCCTTTAGAATCATCTTGGTATGCCAGCGTATAGTTAAGCATGCACGGTTCCTTTGTATTTGTCTTAACTTTCCTTGCTGTCTAAAACTGTTGAGTCAATACATTTAATGATATGTTAGATGTGTCCCCCCCAATAAGATTGGTTATAGATGTTGCTGAGGTTTGTGTGTCTTTCTAGGTTGAATGACAAAGTCTGCTAGACGTATAAACTGGGGAAGCTAATGCTAATGTGGGGGAGGTTTGGCGCTCAGTAATAGTCCAGGTAAATGGGGGTGAGTCCAGAATGTTCCACACAGAGAGTATATGGGGGCCCATGTTGTCCACATGTTCCAACAGCCTGGGACGTTTCCTCAGATGTAATTTCCTTTCCACCTCCTGCCCTGAAATTTAATGTGATGTACCCTCCACCCCCCACTATGAATTAGCAAATGGTGATATATAGGCACATGCTGAACAGGGTGGGTAGATCTCACAGGGTTAAGAGGTGAAAGAGCAGGACTGATCTGTGGGTGGTGGACGAGATGAGGGAGGGTCCGCTTTTGCTGGCCTGGTGCCTCACTTCTCGTTTCTCGTCCTGTGCACCTGCTGGTCCTCTTTGGCTCTGCCAAATAACTTTTCCATTCATCTTCATCCAAAATTACAAAATAGGATCAGGCGGCTTAGACTGGGGGGGTCTCTCGTGAAGTAGTTGAGGAGGAGTCTGGGGGATGCTAAGCTTGGTGTGCATGTCCGCTACTGGGGCCACTTCCCAGTTCTTCTCAGGCTCTCACAGGTGACGTGTTGGAGATGGTAGCATTGGCTTGGTTTTGCAGTATTTATACCTTGTTGAATGCTATGCTTTTTTCTTGGTCCTGGCTGACAGCCAGGGTCAGGGCTCCAGCCCTCTGGGGCGTTAAAGGTCTCTTCTCTATCATTAATAGTGCCACCGGTGTCATCTGGAGCAAGTTAGACTGCGTGACGGGAGTCTCCCAGCCCAGTCAGTGCTTGATGGTATTGGAACTCCTATTTGATTTTGAGCTGCTTTTTTTTAAAATTTTTTTTAAAAAAAAAAGAATAAATAAGAGAAGTGAAATGAGAAGCTTACACTGGGTGATTTTGAACACAACAGCTGAATTTTTCTCTGTCCTCATTTCTGTGGTCTTCCTTGCGTGTTAAACAATCGGTTGCTGTCAAAGGCCCTCCTATTGGATTACCCAAATAACACTCCCAGTAGATTTAAGTTGAAATTTTATGTGCTTATGATTTCCTTCTCACCCTGATTCTGGCCCAGATAAGTGGTTGGAAGAATAATGGATGGTTATTAGATGCTTTCCCCCTCTGTTGTGAATAATTTAGTTTATCAGATGACAATGTTATCCCTGGTGACTCGGCATAAACAATAATAATGGAAACACTAGAAGGCGCTGAATGTCATTTGATGTATGTCATTCTGGGATCATTATACCTGAATGATGACTGCTGTTTATGTAGATCTGGACAAAAATAGCCATGTGGTAAAGGAGTTTTCCTTCTGGCCTTTGAACACACAGCCTTTAAGTTACCTTTTCAGACCTTTAGTTCCTTAACTGCTTTGCCACAATAAAAGATTTTACTGGATCACTTGGTATATGGGCAGGACCTTTGGGTGGTGGTGTCACGGCGTTTTGGGTCCTGGCCTCGGTACTTCTAGGGCTCTGTAGAAGAAAGGGGCAGACTTTTTCCCCAGTACCCTGTGAGGATCGCACACATTAAAAGGCTTCCTTTGTGTTAGTGTGGCTAGGATGCCTCCGAAGCTCTGCATCTCTGCGATGCAATTGGCCAGAGGTCAGTGGAACATCTGAGCAGACCCATGGTGGAGGATCATGTTCACAGTGGTCCCCCCCCCATACAAGCGTGCTCGCTGGCAACAAACAATTCCTCCTATTGCCGATATGAGGAAATTTCTGGGCCAAAGAAAGTGACTCATCCCTCAGTATCAGGTTCGAAGCAGAGGTTCTCATGATGACAGGAGCCGTTTGTTTAATTTTCCCTGGCTTTTCTTTTGGAGATGTGCCTGGGTTTGCTATTTATAGTTCTTTTATAGTCCATGTATATCCTATAGAGCTCCTGCTGTAGGTTATTCAGGACTTCCAGTAGACAAGGAGGTGTTTCAGTCTCCAGGACAGCTGTGTGTGGGAGTGTTCAGTGGGTTCACATCTTTAACAGCAGGCCACATGATTATGGGCTGTAGAAAGGGGACTCCTGGCATATCTGCTTATCCTGCCCACATCTAAACATGTTAGGTGTCATTTAAGTGGTCCTCCTACTAATATACATAGATGTATCTGATTATAATGTGAGGGCAGTTCTAATAGTGTAATTAAAAGGTAGAGCGCCGTCTTGAACCGCTTATATAAAGAAGTTTTTTCCGTTGACCTGGTGGACAGCGTGTTGTGCATGCTCTTGGCTGTCTGTATTTCACTCAGCTTTCTTCTGGCTTATTTCCGCTGTTTGTTTGGTCAGTCTGGAATCGCTGGGACTCACTTCCTGGATTGTGGGCTGTGGCTGTTGGTCCCGTATGGACTGCTGTCCCGGGAAGCCTATCTGAGGCAGGCTTCGGCCCACAGGAAATGCCCCTGATCTCCAGTCCACACCGGAAGCCTGCATATAGGAGATCAGGCCGCCTGTGGTCTTTCCTCTCATCACAGATCTCTCTTTGTTCGCCTGGCTGGTGTTCTTGGTGGTCACTCCCCCCACCACCACCATCCTACTCTGGAGCTATATGGTTAAGGTTCCTTGGAAGTCCTTCAGTGGCAGCAATGAGCGATCTTCACAAGCTTTTCACTTTCCCACCATGTCCGTTGCTTTCACGATGCCCTTCGCTGTTTGTGGAAACTCTTTGGGGGCCCCTCTGAAATATTGTGGTCTGCGAATAATGCAGGCCTTACCAAAATTGTTAAAATTCCAAAAGCCTAAGAACCAGGCCATGGCCTTCAATGACACCCTACAATACACAGTGGACCCCTGCAGTGTGACCTTTAACGGATGTAATTGCTTACCCAGAATTTCCTGCTAACAGGCTAGTATAAATATCTCACTTGAGCCACCTGAACAGTAGGATGTATCTTCACACCTTTAAATACAATTGAAGAAGAGGCTGGAGTGGGACGGGACAGGCCAGGTGTCCCGAGGACTCCTCTATCTGCGGTCCCCCCTCTCGAACCCATACACCTTTCTGTGCCCAATGTCTATAGTGCGTTTTGGTTCCAAAGGGCCTTAACAAGTCAGATCGAATCCCATAATTGTGTTGAATCTGAGCTATGATTACCTCGTTGGTTGTAGACAGAAGGGATACTGAAATAGCTTACTTACTGTAAGGTAACCCACTCGACTTGTAATTGAGCCAGTTTAACCGTTATGTTTTTGTGATTGAGGATGCGGAAGGTTGCCAGTTCCTGTCTCGGGGGGGGCATTGTTGTAGTACTTCAACTTCTCCTGAAAAGTATCCAGCTGTGGGATGGTGTTATGGCATTGGAGATAAACCCTCTGTGACTGAATAAGATAAGTGGCAGTGCTGGAAAAGCTTGACCAGCTTGTTTGCATTTGTATAAATGAGTGACAGTGTCCTGCGGGGTCCTGACCGCTTTAACAGTCCGCTATCAATGGCTGGCTGGGTCGGGTCTTCCGTCTTCCTCCTGCTGAACCCGAGCACACCCACGCGGCCAAAATGTGCATAAAGCGAACCCTTTAATCCTGCCTCACTGCCCCCCCCTCCCCCCCCCCCCCCCCCAGTCCTCAAGTCCCAAGGTCAGGCGGGTTTCTCCCTAACACCCCTGGCTTTGTATCTTTTTAATGCTTTGGGGGTTGGCGACACCAAAGAGCAGCACAGGGTAATTACTGCTTCCTCTTGGGGGGGGGTCATCAGGCTGTACACTGGGTGTGAATTGTTTGGTGTGGTTTCCATAGGTGACAATTTTTTTTTTTCTATTAATGCAGTGTTAGGTGTTTCTGCGGTACATAAAGCTTTCCTTTGATGGTAGATGACACACTGTAAAGATACTGAAGAAGTGGCAAAGCAGGTGAGAAGCAGAAATCAGTGTTTGGGGGATGGGGGGATTTCTGTCCGCCAGGGTAAAAACGTGAATGTGTGAGGCTCCAGAAGCCAATGTGTGTGT
>JAACJT020000031.1:3382163-3396379 GCA_009936485.2 Gymnarchus niloticus | reverse complement strand
AGAGAGAGTGTGTGTGTGTGTGTGTGTGTGTGTGTGTGTGTGTGTGTGTGTGTGTGTGTGTGTGTGTGTGTGTGTGTACAGAACACTGTTTCTTCATGGGTCAGATAAGGCCAGGATCACTGTCTGTAAATATAGCTTGAAGCATTAATTTGACTCATTTAGTTCTGTGGTGACAGTTAAGTAGAGGAGTTGAATATAAGGATTGTTTGTTTTCTTTGTGATTTATGTATCTTAAAATTTCAGAAATTTGTTCTGGATTCACAGGCACGTTCCAGGTAAAGGTGACGTTAAGTTGCTGAAGACCATGGATGCTGGTCACAGTGGAATGGTGGCAGTGTGGATTTTTCCTTCCCTTTATTTGCTTGTTCATCAGTATGGGCTAAAAAACAAGCAGTGAGACAGGCGAGGCAGCCTCTGGGAGATCTGTTGAGTCCAGGGTGCTGTCGCACTTCCATGTTACCCAGATTGATGGTAGGGTTAGGGCTGGAGGCAGCACTGGAGTGAGACGTGACTCATCCATGCCAGGGAGGAAGAGGTTTAACACAGACAGAGACATGAATTTTCGAGGCTGGTTCAGATTTTGACAGAATCTGAATGTGAGGCAGGGCCGTTTACAGAACGTTGATTGTTTATTTGAAGTGTAGGAAGACGGCTTCTGGTTGGCTTGTTACAGAAGGGTTTGGGAGAGATGAACAGGGACTGGGGTAGACAGCGTATTTTTCCTTAACAGTCCACCCTGCTCTGTTTGAAATCGTAAACCTCTCGCGGGGTAGGTGACGGTGTCTCACAGGGTGGCTGCCGCAGGTTGTACACATTGCCGTGGATAAATGACAAATCACAGCGACTGCCGCGGTAATACCTGCATGTCTGCAGGAGCGCCAGCGCCTGGAGACCATCTTGAACCTGTGTGCTGAGTACAACAAGAGCGACTCAGCTCCAAGCAAGGATGCCATAGTGGGTGAGGTACCGACTCCAGCCACAGGGGGCACTGTGGCTCACAGGCAGCAGGACATTGATGAGGAGAATCTCAGAGAGGAGAGCAGCAGCACAGAAAGCACCCACCAAGAGGTCAGAGTGCCCCCTATGTGCAAACCCATGAAGTGATGTATCACATGCAGCCGAAGTATGGAGACAGATGAATGTTTTCGACTGATTCTCCTGCCGCCCAACTGTCAGTGTGAGGACCCCCTGGGGCCTGGGTCGCTGGAGCTGGGAGCCCTGCAAGAGGAACGGGTTCGGGTCCTGGCCAAGGTGGACATGCTGAAGAAGAGGGTTTCTGAGCTAGGGCAGCAGCTGCAGGAATTTCAGCAGGAGGTGAGGAAGGGGGAGAAGGGGACAGGCTCTAGGAAGTCTTACATAATTATCTAGAGAGGGAATGAGCGGGAAGTGTCACAGAGAGGAAAAGAGACTCTCCCAAATCATTTTCCACTGATTTTTTTTCCCTCTTGATTTAGTGGTTTTGTTTTTTGAGACTTTTGGACGACCAATAAGCTCTGTCTGTAATCAGGATGACTGTCTGTCTGCTGTGTGGGACAGGGCCACCTGTTTGTAGTCTGGCCCCCTGGGCAGACTGTATGACCTTTGCCGTTTGCACTCCCCTCCAGGCAAAACTGGAGCAGGCCCTGCTGCAGGGGGAGTGGCAGGCAGAGCTGGAGCAGGTTGAGGTCGAAACCGAGGCGGTCAGGCAGCTGCAGCACAAGCTTGGTGAGGTGGAGAGCGCCATCCAGGGGGAGAAGGAGAAGGTATGACATGAAATTCTCCAAGGAAACATTGGGGGAGATTGGGGAGGTATGCCTTTCAGGAGATGGTGAAGTCTTGAGGTGCGGTGTGTGTGTGTTTTTTTTTTTTTTCTTAGGGGAGGGCGAGCGTGGAGTCTGCACGCCAGGCACTGGAGCGGTTACGTGTTGGACTGGAGGAGCTGCAGAGCCAGCTGGACAGGTGCCCCGAGTCCCTGAGAGAGCAGCTGCAGGAGCAACTGAAGCGGGTGAGGGCCGCCCCTGTGCTGTCGCTTTAACGCCACAATGGACACTGGTGCACTAGGGCTCTCCACTTGTACCTCCATCCCGGCAGGAGTCAGAGCTCCTTGAGCTGGAGACCAAGCGCTTTGAGGACCTGGAGTTCCAGCAGCTGGAGAAGGAGAGCAGCCTGGAGGACGAGCGGGAAACGCTGTGCCAGAAGCTGCTCCAGGAGCAGGCGGGGCACCAGAGCAGCCTGGCCTGCAGGAAGGTGCGGAGGATCAGTCCGTCAGACTGTCACTGGTGTCAGGTGGAACTTTGGGCTTGGAGCACTTCCTGTATAGACAGGAAGTAAGGTTTTTCCATTTATCCAGTCAGACACCAGATTGCTGGCAATGTATATGTTGATTTCCTTGGTCATCGACTTCACCAAATTCTCAGTTCAGGTCTGATGCTACTAGTAGCTGGTTCTGTTGACATCTTACCAGTTTATGAAGCTAAATATTTGTACAATTATGCGTGTAAATATTTTATTGGGGCGATTCAGTTATGCTCTTTCATACCTGACCTCTTCTCGGACTTGAACAAGAAGTCCAAGTCTGTGATGCTAAAAGTCTCCCTCCACCCCAGGAGAAAGTGGCAGCACTGGATATTCAGGCCGGTAAACTGGGAGCACAGGCGGTCCAGGAGTGCGAGAGGCTCACCCAAGAGCAGAACCACGCTGTCCAGCTGCTGCACAAGGTCTCACTCCTGGAGGAGGGTCTGCGTATTGTAACCCCGTTTCCTCAGCACTCATTAGTCACCGTTGTTTGTTAACACCCTACAATGTTTTGTAGGAGAAGGAAAGGCTGTCTGTCCTAGAGAAGAGGTGCCTAAGCCTAAACAGAGGGAAGGAAATCACCGAATGTTTCACTACCAAGAACGAGGTAAGATGGTGATGCCACACATGGTACGCCGTTCATTTAAGTAAGATTTACACAACTAATCACCCTTTTTCCCTTCTGTTTTTATTATTTTCCATTGGAGGGGCTTTCATTCTGTTGTAGTTCGTGCTATGAACTTGACTGAGAACCCGGGATGTTCAGTATGATTTGCTGGCTCATTCAAAGGGGCGGGGCCGTAAATCCATGAATCTTCACAACCGGTGATATTTTGAACAGGATGTGCTTCATATCAGCGAGAGCGTCCTGTCAGAGGAAGTTCGCTCCCAGAATTCCTCCTACCAACCAGCTGATGCTGTTAAAGACCCCTCCTCCTCCACCTCTCCGTTGTGTCCCAGCAGACCTCAAGAGGTAAACCATCACCGTCCTGAGCCTGCCAGCTTGACACTGGCCTTAAAAACCACCATAGCAGTAATTTAAGACTCTCTCTCTCTCTCTCTCTCTCACACACACACACACACACACACACACACACACACACACACACACACACACACACACACCCTGGGTTTAAAAGAAGAAACACCTCACCCTGTATTGGTCAGGGCACAAAATCATCCAGTGGGAGGTATAACCAGTCCTTTTCCTGAGTTGACGGACCACAGGGTTGATTTTGTGTGTGTGTGTGTGTGTGTGTGTGTGTGTGTGTGCGTGTGCGTGCACCCGCTGATAGCCCTGTTTGTCCCGTTTGGCTGTACTGGGCTTTAGGACCACACTAATGTGCCGGACGTCTGTAGGATGTACAGAGGCAGTTACCATGACACTGCGCCTCAGTCCAGCTTCTCTCTTCCTGTCTGTGAGGTACATTAACACGTTCTCTGCTTTGCCTCTCTCTGGCTCCTGTGACTGTTCAACTTGATTAATGTGAGGCACTGGCGCTTAATTTGTGGAATCGTTAATTAGTTGGTGAACTGAAACTCCAGACTTATCTCTAACTGTGTCTTTAAAATTGACCAGAAGTGACCCTGTTGGCAGAAAAGCTTTGATGTTCTTTTCTTTCTGAAGGTTCTTCCTCTCTTCCTCTGGCTTTTTTTCCTCTTTTGCCTTCTGCTTCTGTCTCCACATTGTGTGAGGAACAGGGTTACATCACCATCAGGCAGTTAAACCAGATCTTTGGGATGCCGAAGGTTGACACCTCCCTCATCCAATCATTCCAGAGCTCTGCTTCCTGCCACGCCCCTCCACTTGACTCCTCTCCTTCCCTGCCCTTTGAGGTGCTCACCAAGTCTGTCCTTAATGTCTGTGGGTGTGTTGTTACTGTGCTTTACTGTATATAAAGTTTAATGGACTTTGCCTCACACCTCTTGTGGTCAGGGGTTGGAATCCACTCTGTCTGTATGGAGATTGCATGTTCTCCCTGGGTCACGTAGATTTCCTCCTGCAGTTCAGAAGCATGCAGTTAGGCTAATCATCTCTAAATCGTCCATAGTGTATGATGGTATGTATGGATGTGTGTGTGAAAGTGTCCTGTGATGAACTGGCATCCTGCCCAGGGTGTATCCCAGCATCATTCCCTATGCAGGCTGGGATAGGCTCCAGGCTATCAGTGACCCTGACCAGGGCAAGTGGTTGGATGGCTGGATGGATGGATGTTTTCTCAAAAAATGTGTAAATTTGGAGGTATGGTAAACCACTTGATCCATATCCTGTTGCGGGAAGTGCAGGGTGTTTGGCATGGGTGGTGCTAGGGTCAGGTTAGTGGACCTTAAGTCCCTAAGTCCTTAGCGGGTAGGGAATTTAACTTCCGGGTTTGGCACAAAGCCCCAGATCTTGCGTCACCCTAGAACTGCCTCTGGTGTTTGGTTGGGGTGCAGTCCATCACAGGACACACACACAGTCACTCAGCTTACCACACACTAAGGGAAGGTCAGAATCACTGTTTCAGCTAAACCGCATTTTAGACCTTGGTAGGGGGTTAAATGAAAATTGCTCTGTGCAAGCAGACAGCAGTCACCTCAGCTGCATGCTAAATGCTGTCTAACACAGAACTCAGAAAAGTAGAATGGATCGAACCGCTACTAACACTGTACGGGTCACTATAGGACAAGGGTGGACATTTTAGATAGGTACAGACAGAACTGACAGATGAGGGAAGGTGAGCGAGCAAGATGGGTAGTCAACGTCTTTCAAACAGGAAGTTCAAAATCTCATCTCCAGTCATTAACGCTAAACAACTGGCTTTCTTTCCTCTTTACCATTTTCTCTTTCTCCTTCTTATTCTTCCACTTTCTCGCTTTCAACTTCCACTCCTCCTGGGGTCACGTGGTTTCTCCTCGCCTAGACTGACTGGGCTAGGTCTCAAATCCCCACTCTGGATTTGGACCGGTGGTACCCAGGGCTTACGGCTGCTGGGGCGGCCAGTCCGCCGTATCCCCCTCCTCTCCCGGCTAAATCTCTGCCAGCAGCTGGGTCACTGCAGGTAAACTACTCACCTTTCTTCTTCAGTCAGTTTTGTCCGTACCTATCTAAAATGTCCACCCTTGTCCAATAGTGGGCCGTAGGGTTTTGATGACTATTCCATCCATTCTCCTTTTCTGAAGCACCCCCGTGTTCCGTGTTATGTAGCATTTAGTGTGTGGTTGTAGTGACTCGTTTGCTGGGGTGGAGCTCCTGCCCGACTCAGCTGTGCTAAGCGACAGCAGCTCACTAAACAGCTTCTTTCAAAAATTGCATTTAGTGGGACGACGGGCTTCGTCCTCACACTGGGAGCGTTGGAGTGGAGATATCTCTCCAGAAAACCCAGCCACCGATTATAACAGGGTTGTCTTTTGTGGTGGATTTTAATCAGTTGTCCAACATAGAAAATTGCTCTTGACCGAACTCCTGAACAGCTGCAGAGCCTAACCTTTGTCCTCAACCCCAGGGGTACCATAGCAAGACAGACGGTGATGGCAGACAGACGAGACCTTCAGTGCAATACAGCTCAGCCACCCTCGGACACAACAGCACAGCTAAAGTAACCCTGATCTCTACTGATGTAGGATCTTGACGACATGCTGTCAGTTGGTTGTGATGGACAGAATATAGTGAATAGGTCAACGCCTGGTGACTTGCATATTCTTCTGATTTGGCTCCACAGAGCCCCCTGGTGGCTCCCAGCAACACTGGCAGCCTTCCCCGGAACCTGGCCACCACCCTGCAGGATATCCAGGCCAAGAGGCAGCTGGCATTGCAGCAGAAAGGTAAGGATGTTGTCTTTCTCTTGCTCTGCCACAAGGGGGCGGTTGTGTTCCTCACTTTCTTTGAAATCGAAGCGGGGCAGACGCAGACTCCTCAAGGCTCCTGGAAATGGTCCTCAGCCCCCAGGTTCCTGGAAATGAGTAAAATCCTTGGAAACGTTAGCAGATAAGTTATCACGCCAGGTGTGAGCAGCCTCGCGGATACCGGACCGCTTACGATGCTTACCCTCGCCTGGCTGAGTTCCTCCATACCCCCTGCTCTGCTGCATATGTTCTGTCTGAGAGGTTGCACAAATGTACTGGAAATCAGCCTGGCGCATTTGCCAGTAAAAGTGTGTGTGTGTCTGTCTGTCTGTCACTGTCTCTCCTGGAGCTGCTGTATTCTTCCCTTGGGACACATTTCAGCCGTCCTGTTTTATATCCTGCGCTCTGCTTTCCTGCGTCTGACGCCCCGTGTCATGTCTGTCGCCCAGAGCCCCCCCCAGCTGAGGGGAGCCTCACAGGTGCACCCTGGAGTCTGCGGGTGGCTCGGTTTAGCCCATGCTGGTACTCAGATGCCTCCCACGCTCAGCTCTCCCTCTCCTTCCAGCCAGGCTGTTTCTCTTGGCTTTTCTCCCCCCCCCCCCTTAAAAAAAAAACCTTTTTGAAATTTCCCATCAAATAGCAATAAAAAATGAGCATGAATCCAGTTCTGGAGGCAAGGTGAAAGCTGCAGATCGGCAGTCAATAATGCTTTGCTGTCTGCCTGCTGGGATTTCTTTTGAGGTCTTTGTGCTCGTGCAGAGGTCCTCTGGGGGGTCACATGGCACACATGCATGCTGGTAGATGTATGCAGGACTTTGCTCTGCTAAACACTAGTAATAGTTTTGGGGGGTGGGGAGGGGAGCTTTATAGCCCCAGTATCCAAGCCCATACGGGCTGTTTATAATTCCCAGCAGCAGAGTTCTGTGTGTGTGTGTGTGTGTGTGTGTGTGTGTGTGTGTGTGTGTGTGTGTGTTCGTTCCCCTCTGTACAAAAGAAGCTAAAAACATGATGTCATTCCTGGCAGCTGTATAAGATATACAGAGTTCTGGTGGGTGTGCTGGGAGCTGGTTGCCATCACTGTCTTCTGTGATCTCCCATGATCCTCCAGGGCAGCAGGTGATCGAGGAGCAGCGGCGGCGGCTGGCAGAACTAAAGCAACGTGCTGCAGTGGAGGCCCAGTGCCAGTGGGAGGCACTGCACGGGTCGCAGTCTCGGCTGGAAGCCCCTCCCCCAGTTTCCGATCCTGTAACGGTACATCACTCCATTCTGCACCACCGGCGCCCCTCGCTGGGCGAGAGGCCGTACGACACCCTGAGCCTGGAGAGCTCCGACAGCCTGGACACCAGTGTTTCAACTGGTGATGCTTCCTGCTCCCCAGACACCTTCTCCAGGTAAGCGGCCCGGCGTTCTGCCGGAGAAGGCGAACCGACGCAGCGTCTTTCCAGGTTGTTTGTGTCTACGCCGGTGTCCTGACGCCTACGTTGCCCCCCACGCAGCGCTAGCATGTTGGACTCCCTGAGGATCGAGGAGATGGAGAAACTGCTGTGGCAGGCCCAGCTGGAGAAGGCCAGGCTCATCGAGAGCCAGGTACATCCTGAGCCGATGACCGTGCAGCACCCCGAGGGCCCCTGGTTTTGCCCTTTTAGTTCTACCTATTCATGGAGGAATCGCTTCAGCTACACCTGGATTTTTTTACCCTAGACAGAAAGACAGACTCCATCCATCCATCCATTCATTCATGCAACTTCAGAATGGCTTATGCTGGTTAGAGTCACGTGATTGGATGCCAGTCCATCGTAGGGCACAATGCATATTATACACATACTTATCTCAAGGGAGTAGTTAAGGGCAAAGATGGTGGGAGTGGCAGGGTGAGGACGAGCAGCAGGATCAGTCCCCACCTCTGGTGTCCCCACGCCTAGGAGAGGGAGAGCCAGGCCAGGAGTGAGCTGCTGGAGGAGGAGCGGAGGAGGAGGGAGGAGGCAGAGAGGCGGCTGGAGGAGGAGCTGATGTTGAGGCAGCAACTTGTGGAAAAGGAGGTGACGATGAGGTCCAAGACCCTGTCCCAGGTAGGTGTCAGTCTCTGCCCTATATGACGGAGCATGGCCCTGAGTCCAGAGTTAGCCAGCAGTGCCTTATAGGACGCTCAGTCAAGTGGCACTCGTACCCAGGGTGCTTCCTTTTGCCTTTGGACAGAAGTGTCTGCTAAATAATTAAATGCAACTGTGTTGTAAGAGCAGGTCATATTGTATACAGTATTGTGGAAAAGTTTGACAGGCAAAGAAAACTTATATTTATGTTGCTGTAAAACTGTGACTTCATGTCTGTTGAAGTGTCAGTTTACGTATTTTGAAACATCTCCTCAAGTCGCCCCAAAATTTGCAGTTTCCAATCAGTATATTTATGTATTTCTTGAACTGAACTTTGAGTGCACCTTGCTTGGCTAATCAGTACTACAGGAAATTAATTGCCTAATTAATTTTCTAAGTATTCTTGTATTATCGCTTATTTGAAGGTATTCTAGTGTTGAACAATGCTCTTTTCTGAGCAAATATGCACATACTGCCCAGACAAATGGCCTTAAACGTTTGCTTTGATTGCCTAAGACTTCTGCACAGAACCATGTTTGTCTTTCAGCTTCCTTTGTTTAACCGCCCCTTAACACTCTGGTGTTTATGTGCATGGATTGTTATGGTTGACCTTGAAAAGATCATAGATGGCAGCGAGGGAAACTCATCACTGTGAGTCACATGGTGTGTTTCTCTCGCCGTGTCTGACTGTCGGATTCCCGCGTCCCGTTTTCCAGGCTCGCCCGATGACCCGCTACCTACCTATCCGCAAGGAGGAGTTCGACCTGCGCACGCACATCGAGTCGGCCGGCCACAACCTCACCACCTGCTACCACGTGATGCTCACTGAGAAGATGTGCAAGGGACACCTGGTCAAGATGGGTGGCAAGATCAAGTCCTGGAAGAAGCGCTGGTTTGTGTTCGACCGCCTGAAAAGGACGTTCTCCTATTACGCCGGTAAGACGGGGCGTGGATGTAAATACATCATCTCTGGCCGGCTGGGTTTGAATCAGATCTCAGTTAGTTGTGTGGAAGCAGCCATGTATTATTCCAGTTTATTTTTGTGTTTGCTTACCATAATACAACCAGTCCATCCATCTTTCCAAGGTGCATAAATGCTTATCCAGTACAGGGTCACGTGAACCTGCAGAGAGAGCACTACAGATAGAATGCCAGTAGGTATATAGTACAGCCAGTTCTATTTTTGTTTAGCATTTAGAGTCATTTTCAAGCTTAAAGAATGAGGTTACTATGCACTAGAGGGACTGGCATCCTGTTTGCCTTCAGTCAAGCTGGTAACTGATGATGAAATGAGCTGCAATCCTCCCAAGCCATGTTTTGCGTGGAGAACACGTGCTGCGAGTTACTCAGAGACCACGGCTGTGCGGCAGATGAAGAAGCATGAATAAGTGTGGCGTCGGGAGCCTCTCTGACTTTCATCATAGAACTGTCACGGCGACGAGCATCTTACTGAAGTAGAATCAGCTGCTTGTCTGTCTTCTGTACCTCTTACCCGGTACAGGGCTGCTGTGAAAATAATCTTGAACGAGCTGTTCATTTGTCGTTTATCTTATTTGGCGTGATACTAAAATTAAAGGGGTTTTAGATGTGTTTTGGATAATATTCTGTGTATAAAAATAAACGAATATTGCGTGATGCTCGTACTGAACATAGACGTAATTCGGACAAAGACGCACTTCACGTTTGAAAATGTTGCGTCCTGCAACATTATTGTGCTGTAGTGAAGCTGATGCCCTTTTTCGCTAGATGCCTCTATGTCAGTTGCTAACGTCGCATTACGTCTGACCCCCCAGACAAGCACGAGAGCAAACTTAAGGGAGTCATTTACTTTCAAGCCATTGAGGAAGTCTACTATGACCACCTACGCAGTGCCACCAAGGTGGGTTCTGCCTCCTAACCAATCACAGTCCACTGCTCTCTTTTTCCTGTTTGCTGATAGGACCTGTAACGAGCTTTAAAAATTTGAAGAAACGTAAGGTTTTTACACGTTTTTGTGGTAAAATTTGTTGTCTTTTTCTTGGTTGGTGGCATCTCCTCAGAAAAGACTTTTCAACCTGAATTTTGCCAAAGTAAGAATGTCAGCCTGCTGCATGTTGGTGTCGTCTTCACTCCGGTTCAGCGTTGCAGTGAATCGTTGCATCTTGAATTTTGCCTGCCGATGAATAGTGGGTGGAACTAACTGAAATGCGGTCACACAAAAAAAATTGCTAGAACCACTCTTCAGTGGCTTCCAGTATGACTGACAGTTAAGCAGTCCACATTCATATAATCAGTCTCAAATCATGTGACACCTCACTGGATCATTTGCTTAGTTTCAATGATTTTAACAAAACTGAAAATACTGTTGTATACCTGTGTTCCCCCCTTATTTAATCGGTAAGATCTTACTAAAACAGTACTGTAGTGTTTTTTTTTAAGATTAGGTACCAAATTTATTTGTTTAATGCCCACAAACTAATTTATTAGACATGAATTCATTGAGAAGTGGTAAATGTTTGGAAAACACTGGTTTGGCCATTATTCCTGAACTGAGACCCACTTTAGCGTGTAAATCATGTACTCACCCACGCCTGTGTGTGTGTTTGGACCTTATGGTTCTGACCTTAACCTTTCGTGTGATTTCACTCTGATCCGTCTCCCTGTATCACAGGCTCATCTCTTTAGTAGAGAGGTGTGTCTGTGTCTGCTTTCTCCCAGACTAAAACTGTCTGGATTCCTATAGGTAACACATAGATAAGAACTGCTTGAAAATGTGCAGCAATTTTTTGCCATTTGACCCTTGGTGTGTTTTTAATGTTGCTATGGGGTCCAGTGGATGACGGCCCCTGAAACTGGCCGATGACAGTTCTAACCGTGTGACATGTTTGTGGCTGAATTTGCTATGGCGGGCTTTTACCACAATAATGCTGTTATACCGACTCACCAAGAGCTTTGATTTGGGTTTCTTTCTGTAGATTAATTCTCAGTTAAAGTAGACTTGGAAGGATGGTCTTTGACTTAAGTAGAGTGTGAAAGATGGCTGTGACACGTGCGACCAAAGCATACCTCACTGTGGTCTTGGTGCAGCTTTGGTGCTGTGTTGGCATCAGCCGTGATTCGTTCTGTGTTAACGGCCTCGTGCTACTGGTTTGCTTCCAGAGCCCCAACCCTGCACTGACGTTTTGCGTGAAGACTCACGACCGGCTCTTCTACATGGTGGCTCCGTCCGCTGAGGCCATGCGGATCTGGATGGACGTCATAGTAACAGGCGCTGAGGGTTACACGCAGTTCATGAACTAAGACTTCAAGTTTGGTGGGATTAGTCACAAACACTCAATATGGACTCTTCAGGAGACCTGATTTTTTTTTTTTTTTTTTAATATGAGGGTCAAAAATCCCATTTCAGGAAAAACGATTTTTACTTTTGTTATAATAGTTCTGCTTTTTTTTAATACAACATAATTCTTCATCGTTTTTTCTTGGGTGAAAAAGGGCGTCTTGGAAGTCGTAGGAAAGCTAAGGATTTGTGAATAAAAACAATGCCTTAACTCTCACCCCAAAACAAACCGTGACATTCCCGTATTACTGAAACCACGTAATCCACCAAAGCCTAGAAACGAACTCAGGGATCTTCTCTGCTTGCCTTACAGAATGGTACAGGCGGTACCCGTTAAATGGGATTTGGCCGTCTGAGAATGTTGCCAATGAGCCTGTCTGAGGCGCAACATGAAATGCTGTCCTTAGGCTGACTTTTGACCCTCAAGCAGCATTTGGCGTCACATTTCTCCCAGCCTACAGGAAGTTGTATATCAGGTGGATGAAAACGGTACTTGGCAGTGTTGTAGCTATGCAGTTCAACCTTGTAGCAGATGGTTTGTGCCTTTTGATGTGTTTCTTGCTTCAGGTATTTCACTAAAGCTCGTTTAAAGCCCGCTAGGATAGTGATTTTTTTTTTTTAATGTATGAGTTTCTTTTGTGATCGTTGTTTGGTTTTGAGCAGATTTGTACGGCTCTTGTTAAACCAAATGTGTGAATGTAAAACGACAGTGAAGCTACATGGACTGCAGAAAAATACCAGCTGAAGTTTTGTGATGTTCTCTCGTTTAAGAAAACTAGATATAAATACATGCAATAAAAATCTGTCTTCAGTTTTAAGTTTGAAATCCATACCAACAGCTCCTGGGCACAGCTTTAAATGCTACATAAAGGCCTCATCTGCACTTTTTTCCTCTAGATTGTAAACACAACTGTTTTGCCTTGTGGTAGAAACGAGAACATTTGTACACAGAATTACGAATTCACATCTCTCTGTCTACACTTTAAAAATAGCGTGTTTCCTGTTCAGCTAATTCATTTGCTGTGTCGGTACAAATGATCTCACCTGCCAGAATGGTGAGTGGATTTCCTTAAGGATCTATATCTAGATGGCTGGTGTGTTGAGTGTCAAAACTATATCTTATACTTAACTGTATTTAAGTAAAAAGCAACAACAACCTTTGGAAATGTTATTTTTTTTACTGAGAATGCAGTATTAAAATTGATGGAGATGTAACAACATTGGGTGTGTTAGTAGTTATGTTAGCGTGAATACACTGGAAGAAGGGATGGACTAAGTGTTATAAATGCTACAAGAATTCCTGCATAATGTAGCAAACTGTTGGATATGTGTTGTGGTCAGGTTCCTGGACTGCTCTTCAAACCCATGGCTTCCCTCCTCCTTCATCGTACTTTTAATTTATTTCATCCCCTGCAAAAAAAAAAAAAAAAAAAAAAAAATACAGGAATCAGGCTCTTTTTCTGTTTAGTGGGGAGTGATTTACCCTGCTGGCTGACAGTCGGCTGCATAATCTTCACCTTCTATTCTGTTCTAATCCTATTCTTATCGTGAGAGGCCCGGATTTTGCCGAAACATGAAACTCTGACTGATGTCTCCCCGGCTTCTCCTCTGGCACACGCTGTCACTTATTTTCCTTCCTCGTCCTGAGAAATTCCAATGCTTTCCTTTGCCATGCAGCCAGATTTGCGGGTTTCAGCAGATCTGAGGCTGGATTTCAATTCAACCTCCCAGGAGCGGTGACAGTGACACAATGTTGGGGCATCCGTGTTTGACAGCCAGGCTGGTTTTAGCCAGGATGGCGGCATGAACGTTTTTGCCTTGAACTTTGTGGAAAAACTGACTGCATTGATGCCTGGTTAGTGAAGAATCATGTGTGAGAGAAGGAAACGCACTTACTGTCTACACAAGAGGAACTGTATTCACTCACAGCTTCATCGCCTGCAGGTAAGTGGATTATTACATTAGCATTCAGATCTGCTGCTTCTACAGAGACATGGCTCGAAAGATAGAACAGCCTACTCAAAGTTAATCACTGACAGTAATTAGAAGAAAGATGTTTATATTTTCACCCATTCCAAAAATGTCCGGGATTTTAAGTATATACAGTATGGTGCAAAAGTCTTAGGCAGGCAAAGGAAATTTCTTAAATTGTGTTCATGTTGGTGTAAAACAATGACTTTGTCAAAGTATGTCAATTTACGTATTTCAGAACTTCAAGTCACCCCAAAATTTGCAGTCACCATCCAATATAATCATGTGTTTGAACTCAACTACAAGTACACTTTGTTCAGCTGTTAATTAACTTTTGAGGTATCAAACTAATTAAGCTAATTAAGTGGTGAAACTAAACAGATACCTGGGATAGCTGGGGTGCTCTTGAGAAGTTTGGGAACCAAAGCAACTAGACATCAGCAATTTTGGAGAAGAAATTCGAGTTACTTCTTTTTTGATCAAAGTTTTTATTAGCAATTGAGGATCATATGTGATCATACAATTGGGAGTTTTTTAATATAAAAAGATAAAATTCACCACCAGACCAGCCTGGTTAAATCAGGGGTGTCCAATCTTATCCACAAAGGGCCGGTATGGGTGCAGGTTTTCATTCCAACCAAGCAGGAGCCACATCTGAGTTTGTTGAAAGCCAAGCTCAACTGATTAAACAGGTGGAATCAGGTGTGGCTCCTGCTTGGTTGGAATGAAAACCTGCACCC
>JAACJT020000031.1:3365850-3382063 GCA_009936485.2 Gymnarchus niloticus | reverse complement strand
ACACAGGGACTGCACTTAATTTCGTTGTACTCGTTACAATGACAATAAAGATATTCTGATTCTGATTCTGATAAATGTTGGCCGGTAGGATTTCAGAGCGATACGCTTATACAGGACATCTTGATAGATTAGACATAGTCACTGAACGATTAATCTTAGTATTGTCACACTAATGAACTTGAACTAATACATTAAAGTTCGGTGAAATTCCTGAGGTTGCTGTGTGTTGAGAGAGGCAAAAAGCGTTAAATTTGAAAATAAAAGAAAATTTAGAAAATATCGCTAGATTTTTTTTGTACTTGATCTTAGAGCTAAAATTGGGTGAAATTTGAACCAGGTTTTTTTTTTTTTTTTTTTTTTTTTTAACTCAGAACTAAGATTGTGATTTGCTCTCACGATTCTGGTGTATTATCATCCCGATATTTATCTAGCACAGTGAATTGGGGTTGAGATTTGCTGCCTTTTTACTGTGCGAGTACAAAAGCTTTTAGTACACACAAGAAAACTACTGAGCCCTGCCCTTAACATAAAGAGTAAAAAGAATGAGGAACCAAACTAAAAACAAAGCAAGAACATGCAGAGCTACAGGGACGAATGCACAAACAGACAAGACTAGTGAACTAGAACAGGAAACACTAGCAGTTATGTAGATAAATTCAAGTACATGGCAAAGACAAGAGGAGGGACACATAGAACATATGAGGGCAATCAGGGCAGGGGTAATTGGCATTAACAAGGAAACAAGTTGGGTAAACACAAAACCCAGGCCAGTACTATAGGAACCTGAGGCTCCAGGGCAGACATGACAGTACCCACCTTTGAAGGCACAGTGGCCACAATGGAGATCATCCACCCAGGAACGCAACCCCGAGGGAAAGGCACAGGTTGATCTGGATCGGCTCAGTGGAAGTCCTGGATGAGTTCAGGGTCCAACGCATCCTGGGACAGTACCCAACACCTCTCCTCAGGGCTGTACCCCTCCCAGTCTACAAGGTACTCCAGGTGGCACTGGTGGCATCTGGAGTCAAGAAGGGTTCTGACTTAATAGGCTGGGTATCCTGCAACATTCATGGCTGGTAGTGGCACCTCTGCCAGGGGACCTTGGATCACTGACATGAGGAAGGAGTTATGAAATGAGAGTGAGATACTGAGTAGGGAGCTAGAGTCTGCTGATGACAGGGTTGACACAGGACAAGACACAGACAGGATGTACACTGTGGGGTAGAGCTTAAGACAGGGCAGTCTGATCCTCAGGTTCTGGGTGGAGAGAAACACCCCATCCCTGGATTTAAACTTCGGAGCCTCTCGGCCTCAACAGCTGGCCTGGGCCTGGAACCTCCTGTTGGCCCAGTTAATGTTGCCCAACTGATTTCCAGAACCACTTGTTGATGGCAGGGACATGTCTTTTGCCCTAAATTGACCCCAGTGACCCTGTACTAGATAAGCAGTTGGGAAATAATATTTTTGCACATTTAGGCAGGCTTCCCATCCAGAGTGTGTCCCACCTATTTCCCTGTTAGTAGTAACTTGAAGGAGCCCAAAGAACCATTTATGATCCTTTCTTATAGTTGCAATCTATCTGTGTAAACCCATTCGTGATCTGCCATAGCCTAGATCGAAACTTCATTTTGCTTTACAAAATGCTACAAGCAAAAACTGATAAAAAGGACTTCACTGGCTGGGGAATGTTGCAGATACAGTGTTTTAAGTGCTTTAACACATATTACGGCCTACACGAAATACTGCCTTTGGACTGAATGTTGATCGTTGACCTTGTAACGGCATTGCAAAAAAACTCTACCACAGTACAGCAAGTTGTATATCTTGTGGATGACAGTAGTACTTGGCACTGTTATAGCTTTGCAATTCATTGGCGGCGCCAGACATTTTATCTCGCTGATGCTATATGGGTGCTTGATAATTCAATGAGGATGTAAAGTTAAGTTAGTTGTAGTACTGCCGACAGATTTACAGTCTCTGTCGCACAGTATGCATATCTTTTAATACACCTGATTGGTCCTATTTACAATAAATCAAAACAGTTCAACCATTTCATCAAGAACACAGAGTTTAACTTGCATCTATAGGCTGCACAATAGAATAACACATCTCAACGTCAAGGGAGCAAAACAACAATACTGAGAGATATAAGGCTGTCTTCAACAAACCGAGATGCTTGTGTGCTTGTGTCTATGACAAAATGGGGGGGTTCATATGCCTAATTGATTATTATAGGAACGTAGAATTAATAGACAAAAAAGGACACTAACCATTAGACGCTCTCTTAACAGAATGATGCGTCTGTTGTTGAGTCTTCGGAGATAAAAGCATCATTGATTGTTTAGTTCGGGATACTCCCACCCACCACAGGTTTCGTAGCTCATTTGTTCTATCACTAGTTCTAACAGCAGTTAACTGAACAGTTTTTAACTACTTTATTGAACCGATGCACATTACCGAAAAACTGGCCATGTGACGATTTAGCCAGACTTTTCCCTAAATATGTTTGTTCTTGTGTATAATGTTGTTATAAAGTTATGCTTGCTACAACTTTAAGAGGTATAAAGTAACATAAAAAAAGTAAACAATTAGGGGTACTATGGGCATCTTAGGGGTAGCTGAAAGAGCCCCAAGTCACCCGTCCTCCTAAGGCTGCTCATTTTGCAGTTCATCGTTGTAACAGATAGCTCAGATATATTTATCATTAATGGTACTTTGCTGAAGCTTTAGAGTCAATCTAGAGCCACCATTTAGGCTAACTGCATGGCTTTGAACTGCACGACTAAACCCACGTGTCACTGAGAGAACACATATTCGCTACACACATACTGAGCGGAAGGGGGATTCGACCCAACAACCTTGAAAGTGTAGTCACAGAGCAGCCCGGGATTAATAATGATGTTTTCTAATAACTGTCGAACGCATTGGCAGTTTTTTTCTCCTGGTTTGGCAGATTTGTTTTATGTATTAATAGTTTTATTAATATAAGAACATATAAGAACATGTGTTTATCGAAACACTTGTAATTTGTTATAAAGCTCCTCAGAGGAACGTTGCTGTCTTTCTAAGAAAGAGAATATTCTGCTAAATATCCTGCAGGGGTCACTGTGGAGTTTTTTTTTTTTTTTTTTTTTTTTTTTCTTAATGTTTTGTTACGTTATAAAATACTTCACTCTTTTGTACGGATGTAGTTGTACTTAACATTAATTGAAAAACATTCAGCTGTCACTTGAATGTGAATATGGCCGATTATTTGGAGAAGTCGATGTTGCGATCGAACTGTTTTTCGAAATTCCACTGTTTATCTCGCTTTTAAAACTGTGTGTTTATTATAAATCTGTTGAGATAAAGCACACAATAGAGAGACGGTTCCGTTTATCATTCCAATTCAGATAACTTTGCATAAATACTATTATAATCAGTCCTATCCTTGTCAGTGAGCAGAGGTTTGCCCAAGTTCGGTTATTCAGTATTGTTAGCTACAATGTTAAACAATATGATTAGTGAATTCATTTACACATTAGGTTCAAATATACAGTAAGTATGTGAGTGATTATTGTAGACCACCCTAAAGTGACAGAGTATGGAATGTGTTCTTTGGGATATCAGGTGCAGGCGCGCCCCCTCACCAGAGTGGCCACAGTATTTTAAGAACCAAACGAAAAATGACCCACATCATTGCTGATAAATTACCTAGCCTGCTCTGTTACATTATGCACATGCTTACTTGTGATTGTATTATGCACGTGCGTACTTAATTTATGCTCTGACTTGTAGGTCATTATGGATGAGATTCTACGCCCCACGTGGATGCAATATGGAGCTGCGCGTGCTTTTTATTGGGAAGGCATCCCGTTATCGCACTTGCCACTTTTAACATATATAGAGAGAGGATATTAGCCCCCTACTTCCCCCGAGCGTTAATGATGACACCCTGATGCAATGTAGCTAACATGTCATGTATTCTGCATAAACATTCAGTTCGCCTACTTCGTCGTGTACAGGGACTCCCAAAAGCAAAGATTACGGTTATCTGCGGCGCAAGCTTAGCCTATTGGCCATTCTGTCGATTTACTCTAAAAAACATTAACTGTTTTAAGGACATGTGCTGTTTTAACATTCGGTGTGTGCTTTAAAGATAAAACACCTAAGTGCTTAAAATAATGCAGATAGGCACCGTGTGTTGCTCCTGCAAAATTGCTGTAAAGATTTTAAAACAAGTCTCGGTAGACCAGTGAAAGCGGACGTTCCCCCTGGGCAGTCGGACTAACAGCATCTTCACCTCTATGTCCGAAAGATTGCGTCAGCCTACATCACTTTCACTGAAGTTTCATAGCCCGCTTCCCGACTGAAAGAAGAATACCCCAGTTACAATTCTATTAGTGGTCGTGATTATTCTCTTTTATTTTTTACATTTACGATGCACATTGATCAACTCCTTTGAATCGTAATCTCACAGCCGATGGCATAAAATATTGAGTGAAATTAGATGCAAATCATTTAAATGCTCTCATTTTATTATTTCAGCTCGGTTCAACTTTAACTGTCTGAGTGGTGGGTATAGTTACTATACATGAAAAAGAAGTGATTATCAGGAGAGATTAGAAGGCTTTCAAGAAAAGTACAATTCTCTCCATGAATATATTTTCAACCATTTATTCTTACAGTAATTGAGAGTACAGCATAAACGTCAAATCTGAAGATTGGACGAAACAGAGATACCTAAATGCTTTGCAAACCCATGGCAACAGCAACCGGAAAACATGTCTAAAATAGGGGGCAGTGTTCGCTATTACTATAGCAACAGGAAGACATAGCTGCTTCAATCAGGTTTTGGTTTTGCAGCCAAAAAAAAAAAGAAAAAAAAAATGCAACACTCTTTGCATAGCAACTCCAGACAGGCAGAGGTGTTACCGTGGTAATAAGAATTTCTAAGTTCCCACTTGGACCTATGGCTAACCCTGGCTTGTAATTTGGAATAGGCCAGATGCTTGTTGAATCCTAACTAAGCCCAAAGCACAATCGATTATGCCTAAAAGGAGAAAGGATGTTCTATCAATAGATTTCCCTCTTGCCACTACTTTTTAAAAGGTAAGTTTCATGCTCAGGCACAAATCTTCACAAAACACCAAATAGTCTTACTTGAACGTCGTGATATACCTAAGCACTGTTACGGAAGATGTTCTGTTATTTCCCAAGACACAAAATATGCTTATGCGTTAATAACGACTTCAATTATTGTCCAAATCCTTGCGCACAAACAAAATCAAGAAACATGATCAAATTTTCTTATTCCATTGCATTTACTGCTGTTTTAAAGCATGCATTTTCCACGCTTTTTCCTTACTCGGGATATTTACATCGAGCATGTGGTTAAAAGAGGGCGTGAATCGAACTACCAGCTAACCAATAAAAGAAATTCTTTTCAGCCAATGAAATGTGAGTTACTTCCCACGTCTGACGAATCTGCTGTCCATTCTGCAGAGCTGATGCAACAAGGCTGCAATAAGGCTTTTACACAACACATATTACTAAATGTGTCCTTCCTCTCCAATTATGATTAAATAGTCCTTTGTAAACAAGGACAATTCAGTGCGGTGTTTTTTTTTTTTATTGCGAGAGTCGAATATTTAAACCGGCCCTTAAGTTATTAGCCAAATGACTCATTCGCTGACTTGCAGCAAAATCCTACACCAAAGTTAGTGCATTCCCCAGTACCGTGTATATGCAGCTTTAAAATGATTAAAACACTCGTGCAAAGTATCAGCACCCACAATGTTCGTGGTTATACTTTTGTTAGAAGATCATTAAGTCCAGGACATTTCAGAAGTTTGTTCAAATAATGTAAGGACCCTTCTTTTTAGCCTGACGTATGTAGTCCGCGAGACGGAGCTGGCTGGTAGGCTTGTATGGCGGAGTGATCTGACTTACGTGTAAACGCGGTCCGGCAGGACTTTGGCTGTGAGTCTGGGCGCAGTTTTAAAACGGAGCTGACAGCGCGCGCCTCGGCATTATAGCGTTGCATGCGAAGGCGGAGGTTCGCGTCTGAGTGGCACGGCAGTCAGCAGCAACAGCATGGCTTTTTAAAACTGGACCACTCTTCACTCTTCCGTGCCTTTCATTTACCCACTTTGCTTTCGCGAAGCTCTGCGGCTGGCAGTGAAACCCGGACGCGAAAATGGAGTAAGTTTAACTTGTACTCTCTTATTTTGCACTTTCTGGAGTTTATTTGCGATCTTGTCGTACTCAGTTACTAGTTGGATAACTAACTAGTCGTATTGTTGGAGCTGTCAGCTGGCGGTTATGGTAACACTGGATCTGCTTGAAGATCCTGCACTGAAGATCTAAAGGTTAAATTAAGCTGTTGTGCAATTGCCACCTGATAACTTCTGATGTACCGGAGCTGAAACTTGCTATGCCTGGATCAGTGATGGGGTAAATGTTGAGAATGTCATTTGTTGCTATTTTCAAGTGATTGATGAACCTGGTCCCTGACATCCGTTAACAGCAATTGAATACATATTTATGTGTCGCTGTTTGTCGTAGCTGTGATTTTAATAATAGGATTGCATGATCCGAAAGTTAACTCTAACAATGACGTTGTGACGGGTTGTTGATGGCCAACTTTTAAAATTCGCCTGTAAGTTGGCTTTTCGGACATATGAGTGAGTGACATCATTTTTATTTATGGTGCTGCTAAATGTGTCGTGGCTGGTGGCTTTGTTTTACCTGTTAACACCGCCAAGGGGAGACAGCGCTGGGTATGCGGCACTGTCTCCATCCTAATTCTGTCACCTGAGATCTGCTCCATTTAGAGCTGCATGAAGACTCCATCGGTGTGTTACTGATCAGAGAGATGGTTTCTTCTGCGCGTTTTTATTGGCACTACCTCTCCGCCAGTCCCTTTGAACAAAAGCTTCCGCTGACTAATCCCGTGTACATAAAAACGTCGGAAAGGCTTGAGTGAAGTTTGGGAAGTGTTGTGAGCTTATATGTCACGAATCCGAGCGCTGTAACACAGTAGATGAAGTGGTAAAACGTGGATGACGATCGTCTGCCAGCTGAGTGCCAGTGAAAGGAAAGATCACTTGGCAAGTTGATGTACTGTGAGTTCATGCAGCCATGTGGGTCTGTACGCCTGATGGTGTGTGCGGTGTAAAATTCTAAAATCATTGACGTGTAGACTTCATACGCCGCAGAATGCCTCGATTGAGCCTATTTATACCTCGCATGCTGCTTTTCCAACGTAAACTTTTTTTTAGTGAATTCGTTTTTGCATTCTCACTCACGGGTTAATTGGACCTATTTATAACTTTCTGTGAGGTTAGGGGGCAGGCTTCGTTTTACCCAGTACAATTTGGCTGTGATTTTTCTTTGTATTGTCATCAACACTAATGAGTACACGGTACAGAACTTGCTGACGATGTGTCTTGTGAGTTTATGAACTCACTTTTTGCATTTTTTTCCCCCATGCAAAAATAGTCACTTTTTTCTGATCTTAAACCATGCAAGTCCATTTTTATGTCCATTTTATCTCCATATTCTGACTTTACTTGAACAGTTGAATTCTGGTAATACATTAAGAAAATTCAGGCAATGTTTAGCATTTGGTGATATTTTCAACTGAATTCTGCCATCATGGGCAGAGTGGGGGGGGAAAAAAAAGACCAGTTTACATTTTGAATATGAAGTGTGATTTTTTTTTTTTTTTATCCTGAAGCTATTACTTCAAATCATAATCTAATGTAAACACTTTTCAAAAAGTGCTAATGAAATGTCTTGTTGGGAGCACTGAAGTAGATTTTTTTTTTTGTCAGAATTCCTGAAATTTTGCTGTTTTTCTGCAAAACTCAGTCAGTAAATTTAATGTTGACTAGCAGTTCTGTGCTGTGATTCTGTTGAAATAGGACAGATTTGGTTACTATGCCAATTAGGACTGTTGTGCACATGGTTGGTGTCATTGGAAAAGGACTAACCAGGAGAATTGGTGAATAAGATAGACCTTCAATTATTTTATTTTTTCCAATTCTCTGTAGGTCTCAAAATACTCCCTCAACTATGTCCTTTGTGGCTCATCTCATACACCCTTACATATTGCCAACGTTAGATCCTCTAAATCAAACCAGAAGAAATGATGGCGGCATTGGTCCCTCTCTGGAAGACTCCCCTCAACTGCCCGGTAGACCCCCTCACTCTCTCTCCCCTACTGGCTAGCCACAGCCAATCGCAGTGGAGGAGGGGGGAGGAGTTAGAAGATACCCAGCACTTAATTGGTAAGTTGCTGTTATACGCTTTTCTATTTTCCCCCGTTCAGGGTGGTAGCCGCACTGCAGCACGTTCGTTCTCCTTGCACAGTGAGTAACATTAAATAAATATTTTGGCAATGCATGTGGTATATAAAGACCTTTTGCAAGTTAACGTAGTATTTCTGACTTGTTACTGTAACGTTGCCTATAGGAATGGACTTAGGCGTGTGGTACGTGGTGGTAGCTATAGCTTTTGGTTTGGGTGCTAGCATGGAATACAGGTTGTGTTTATGGCAAAGGACAGGGACACGCCCTCGTCAAATGTTATCGATTTGTGTATTGCTTGATCTTAACTTATGACTGTCATTTCTTTTTATTAATGTTTTTATATTGTGTATTTTTTATTATTATTTCTTCCCCTCCCCCCATATAGGTGATGGTCTCACTGACTGGATGACGGAAAAAGTTGATTTCTCCTCTTACCTCCCTACCTCTCACTCCTCTCCCACGGAGTCCCTCCCCCCCTCGCCACCTCAGCATGACGTCCAGGTGCCCTCTGATTTGGAGGTGATGACCTCCTTATTGCAAGAAGAGCTTGCTCAACTAGAGGATTACTTCCTGTCTGACGCGACCCCAAAGAAAGTGGAAAAAGTAGAGAAATGTGACCATGTAACCCCAGAAAATGGTACCCAGTCGTACTACCCATTGCCCTATGCTTCGTACAGCTCTAGCCAATCAGAATCTACTCCACTTCTTGTTACCCTGGCAACTGGGGAACTCGACCTGCTGAGCTTTTGCGGAGGCCCCATTGGCCGATGCAAGACACCTAGACCTGCCCCCTACAATTGCACTCGCCCTAACAGCAATAATCGAAGGAGAGTTTCCGATGGGGTAAGGGTGACAGATGGATTGGAAAATAATTTATGGAGTTCCAAAGAAAATCACTCAGGTAGCCCAGAGGAAGGTGTTAACTACTTGGGGGTAGATGTCGAAAAGGGGGTTGGAAAAGGGTGTTGTGTTGGGAGCAGAGTGAAGATTGGAGAGTGTTCTCTCCATTTGAAAGAGGAGGACTGTTACTTTTTCACAGGTGATGTTGACAGTGAAGAGAAGATGACCGGTGGGTATTGTCTTGGAGTAATGGACACATCTTGCAAGAGGGAAGGCCAGCTGAGTCATGGATTGAGGGAGGTGTCTGGCAGTCAGGGTGCTGATGAGTTGGGGGAATCACAGGGTGACCGATGTAGTGGTGGGACAGAGGTGCTTAGTAGAGGAGTGGAGGTGAGCCAGAGTTTTATTCAGGCCAGTAGTCCTGTGGAACCTTACCATGGTTTCCTTGGAATGACGGGGGGGCAGATGAGATCAGGGGGAACGGAGACAGGGTGCCGCCCTAGTGGCTTCTCTGACTTGCTTAGAGACCCCAGTCCCGAGTGCCTGCCTAAAGGAGATGGGAAGGTGTTTATAGCAGGACAGGCCAACCAGAGGTCGGCTCCAGACCTGAAGGGAGAGCCGTGCACCATCAAGCTGGAGATCGAGGCCGTGCCTGTGGACCCCAGTCAAGGAGAGCGTAAGCAGAAGAAACGAGACCAGAACAAAACGGCGGCTCATAGGTGAGAATCTCAATCTCTCATCATGTGAAGTGGACTCAAATGCACACAGAGACTTGGGGTGTTGCTTGAGTACATCAAGGGTTTTAGATTGTGATTCTGGAGGCTAGATGTGTGTTTTGCTTTTTCATCTATTTGGGCTTTTAATGACTTGTAGATCAGATGAATCTAACCATTAATTTGGTTGAAAACTGCCTGCAAGTTTCAATAATTACTATCATAACAAAGGAAAAATTAAATGAATACATTACTGTAAAATTTTAATGATCGAATTGGAATTATGGATGCACTTGTTCTTGTGCTCAGAATGTCTCTTGGTTCTTGATTCAATTGTAAGTGTATTCCTTCAGAGGGACAAGCTACTTGACTGACACACTCAGTTCAACAAACTGATTTTAACATTTACAAATGGAAATACAGCCCGCCGTCGAACACGATTAGGTTCATGATATTCAGCTCTTTCTGGCCAACGACTTGGTCAACACTTGACGAAAGCAAATCCACAGTGTCCCGCTGGGGACAGCAACATTAAACACTGGACTTAATTGTACAATTCATTTATGAGTGTAATATACTACGCTATGCAAGTCACTGACTTTCATTTCAGAAAGCCTGTTGAAGCCGTCAATTACAATACCGATTGATCTCCCTACAGGTATCGCCAGCGAAAGAGGGCGGAGCTGGACTCCCTGGAGGAGGAGTTGCGTGGACTAGAGGGCCGGAATCGGGAACTGCGAGACAAGGCCGAGTCCGTGGAGCGGGAGATCCAGTACGTGAAAGACCTTCTCATCGAGGTGTACAAGGCTCGCAGTCAGCGTCTGAAGCAAGACACAGGTGCCTGATGCTAGGTCACTCTGCACCAGCACTATGGCTAACAGCACAAGAAAAGAGAATTTAAATGTCATGGACGGCATACTGTTGGTTAGGTAGCTATGTTGGATTCATTGTTACGCGTTTTATAATGTAAAAGCCTGCTTTTTGTTTTCAGCACTTCGTGCGACGTGTTTATTAGTTGCTGAAGGTAAAAGTTGACGTCTTTTAGCACTGTGAAAACGCAACTTTGCAGGTCCTTTAAAGTACATGTCTTGTACTGCTGACAATCTCGATCTGGCAGAAAGACAGATTCTCTCTCAGCACATATGAAATATTGCCTGATTTCAAGAGCAGAGAGGAATAACTTTGGATTGATCTGATGGTCTTGGCCTTTTCCTTGCATTGGCCTTGTAAGTCATTCCAACAAACTGAATACCTTCAGATGTTTGATTTGAATGTGTTAGTGTGTGTCATATTGTCAAGAGTTAGGAAAGTGCATGTGTACCATTGAGTGGAATATGAATACGGTAAATGCAACTGCCATGCAAGAAGAATGAATACTGCAGTTTAATTCCATCTACAGTCTTCGCAAACCAAGTCCATGCATTCATGAAGATAAAGTAGCAGTTGCATTATGAAGTCGTTCTTCCGCAACCCAAGCACACGATGCATGGCTTAAATTCAGGAGCATGTCTGCTTGTAACTTACGGACCATTTTGGTTTAATTGCATGGATTAACTTTTGTTTTTCCTTTTTGTCCTAATGATGCTAGCGGCTGTGTGCAAGTAGAAAGGACAAGCTTTTCTTTATGGCCTCTTAGCCCTGGCCCTTCATTAAGGGGTTTGGAAAGGAATCCGTTTCATTCTGCTTTTCCACCTGCTGGATTTGCGAGAAAACAATCACTTGTCCACAATTTTCCAAGCAATGGTGTCCCTACCTTTTTGTGTGCTGTGTAGGGGAATCAGGGGCATTTCGTGAAAGCTCTACAGGTAGTGTATTTATTTTATTATTTGTAACATTCCTCACTAGGGCATTCTGCTAGCTTGATTATATTTATTTTGTGGCTCTGAATATGTGTGTAGCAGTGTTTACTGCTGTTAATGGGGGTTAATGGTTTGGGCCAGTCAGTTCCATTATGGCAGAGACTAATTTGATACTCAATTAAATTGGTTTGGTTTATGTCCTTGCCAAGGTCACGAATGCCGTACATGGGCTCCCAATTTATTTTGGGGTAATATAAACAAACAGCTTCCAAAACCTGACACAGTAGCCTAATAATAAGCAGTGGGGGGGGGGCATGTTTTTTTCTTGATAAAAACAATACTTGCTAAAATGACACATTTTGATACTACTGATAGTAAGTGAATTTTATGATATTGCAACGCCATATTTCACAAATGCTCTGTGTAAAAGCAGGACCCTGCTGTAACTTTAACCCATTAGCAGTATGTAGTCATCTGAAATTGCTGATATGCAATTTATTGTATTTTTTCATACAGCAGATTTTGATTTTTAGTCATACATCTGGTACTATGTTGAATATCATCATTTGCCCACTTTTTAAATCTGAAATTTCTGTGTAACTTCAGACATGACTAATGTAGATTCTTTTTGATTAAACAAATAAAGTGATTTGTGTCTGCATTTCGAGGTTTCATTACTAAAATTGGTTGGTAATTGCCAACACCATGCAAAATGTGTACAAACTATTAATCTGACAGTAATGCCAAGATTTTTACATCTGTAGTTGATTCTGATATGGTACTGTAGAGCAAGATATTGTCTTTGGAACCTGGTTGTGTGAAATTTTCATGATGGTGCTTTATACATACACAAAAGCAGTTTTTTTTCTTTTCATATTTGTCAGCAAGAATATTTACCCAACAGAAAGGTGTAGGATTCTGCTTAACAGTTTAAGGAGGTGGGTGGCATTATTCTTCACATTTAAAGCTAGGAAATGGCTGAGCCATTTTATATTAGTGTGCAGAAAGTTTATTCTGTCCGGTTTTTTTCCCCAGTACAATCAGTAACGGGCCAAGAGTGTTTTTAGGTGTTTAGTGCTGGAAGGGAAGAAAATGAAGTTAAAAAGGGGATACGTACTCTGACAGGAATGTCGTGCGATATGGAAATTGCCTGTGGCTCATGTTTTAGATGCTAGAAGTATTTTTTTTGTCACATCAAATTTTGACTGACGCTCCGTGAGCGTCTCCATTCATTAGCACCTTTTTAAACAGGACTACACCAGAGACGACCCTTAACCAATTAAAAAAAATAATAATAAAAAATTGACTTACGGCTTCGCTGTTCAGGCTTTCCATGACAGACCCTCGGGCCTGAAGTAAACAAAATACCAGCTATCCGGGTATGGAGGGAAACGACCCAAAAAAGGTCGGCGGTGTATATGGCATACCGCTGAGTAAAACTAAAACTGACTCAATATTACTTTATTCGAAATGTATAAATGTGTACCTTCCAACTTAGTTTTTAGGTTTTCTTGGCGTAAAGCTCTAAAAACATCTTCTCCCGTCGTAGTGCTATATGCGGTTGTCGATAACCGCAGATACATCTGGCTGTCTGGAATCAAACTGTTCAAATGCAAATATGGTAACAGTAAGAGCGCATTCTAGAACACCAGAAAAACTTAGCTGACTTTTTAAACCCTGTATTATAATTTTGACCTTCACAAACCGGCTACCCTTTTGTCTAACTCGCCTGTAAAATGTCATAGGCCAAACTACTAGTTTTCAATGTTTTTTTGCATTGTAGCCATAGGTGTACATGTGCTTTAAAATTACGCTTAATTTCCTTCAACGACGGCGACGGAGAACTTGTTCGTAATCTACTGAAACTGGCCTCCGAAGATTAAAAGCCTGTAGTCTTTAATACGCAGAGGTGCGGGTAGTGCAATAGAGAAACTGAATTAAAAGTGATTTTTCAGACACCGTCCCTTGTGCATCCGAATGTTTCGAGCACACCGTGTCAAGCATTCGATTTAACATCGGCCAGCCGGCACGGATGTGTCCGAAATCATCAGTTATTGTTTCAACACTGAAACAACGTTTAATTCTAATATCAACGTTGACCCGATTTTCAAATTCAAAACAAAATTGAACACTGATTCGACCTTGGTCTATAACGTTTAGTCACAAATAACTAAACGATGAAATGCCGGCTGGGTCTGTAAAAGACAAACTAATGTGTGTGTGTGTTTTTTTAATTGGGATTAAATCTTAGGTTGTGAACCCGTTTAATTCGGCTTTAAATACAGCAAGCGCAAAATAAACAATGGACTATTGAGAATATCATCTTGGCTGTACGGGATTAACTGAAAGGCTCAAGAACACGAAGTGCTGCACGGAAGATATCCAAGTTTGTAAATTACACAAATGTTCAAAAGATTGGGCGGCACAAAGCCGAGGAATTTGATGCATTTAGGCAGAAAGGCTGTAACATGGGTAAGAGAGCCTTTTTCCCCAAAATTAAGTATCTTTAATTTAAACATTCGTTGTTTCTGTACATTTGCACTTGCAGTTTATGGGACAGTAGTGATTTTTTACAAAATACGTGCGATTTAAAAATAATAAACGATAAGGCAAAACTAACGATATACACAAATTTAATCATATTAAAACACACTCGGATACGACACAATTTAAACACGGAACTAAATCATACCTACGTAATTTTTTCGACTGATTAGATCTGTATCAGGCGGTAAATATAAAATATTTCGCTTGTGTGTATAATTTGGTTTGTGATCACGTTGATTTACGTGTTGATTTTTTTTGTAAATTGAAATGAATTCTATCAATAAGATTGCTTTAGGTGCTTTTTAGATGTATGTATTATTCTTTGGAAAATATTCTACTATTGAATAAATCTAATTAAGCTATATTTGTCAGTTTTGAAATAGAATGTAATTTATCTTAACCCCAATCACTACGAAGATTTAGCTGTTATGGATATTTAGCCCACCAGACCGCGGATGAAACCCAAAACAATCGTATCAGTCTGATGTTGCTTAGGTAGGAGGACACAATGCATGAACATCACCAAAAGAACCAAAAGTGGGCTTCTCTCAGGTAGGCGCATGTGACCCACCGAAAAAGGACTAAACTTCGGAGGGTAAAATCCTTTGAGAAAATACGCCTGTGTCATGTTATTTGACGGTATCTTTGTACTTTCCCTAGCCTCAGAGATAAGTGTTAATTAGGCCTGTTTCTTTTCCTATAGTTTAAATTCCATTAACGAAATGGAATAGTGTGCTTATTGAGACTGTTTTGGCTTTTCTATTTTTCCTTCGGTCTGCTTTTGCGAGTAGTATAAATATTTGGTATACTTTGTGTAAAAACACACTGGATATTTTCTCAATGAGCGTCGAGTATTGCTGCTTTCTTTTTAGTTGTTTGATGACGCAGTCTGTTGTTCATTTGTCGCCGCCTGTGTAAAAGGGTCATTGTCAGTTTTTTCTGTAGTTGTATTTAGTAATCCTGCGACTATTTATTTCCAAAGATTTAGCATTTGCAATGGATGAATACGGCAGCGTGGTGTAGATTTCTTTTGTTTTTAGTTAATGATTATGATTATTATTTTCCAGGTACATGTGGTTAATGTTATTTTTCCTTTAGTGAGAGATTGGGGCATTTTGTTAGTGGATGCGGAGATGTCTTGTCTATAGGGGGCGCTACACAATGGTTTAAGAATTTAACCGATGTGCTGTTGGCATTGTCGCTAAGTGTAGACCAGATTATTTCTAAGGTTGCTCCGCATACACGAAACAACTGCATAACTTTGTTAGGTTAATTTCTGATTTTCTTTCAAATGTCCTTCAGATCAGTAATGTGACTGGTTTGTTCTGTACATTTTAAGTGGCACTGACTGCACGCTTAACTCGTTTGAAGTGAAATTAAAAGGGAAAAATGAAGTATCCTAAAAAATACAGGCTTTAAAAAAGCCGGTCATGCAGACTCCTTTGGTAAATGACACGTGACGCGGGGCAAACAATGTAATTATGCGTATACAAAGTGGTGTGTCAGCAAGTTTAAGTTGTTTCAATGTATTGCTTTCACAAATTATTATCTATATACAGTATCCACATAGAGCAGGACAATCGTGACATCACCGTTCCACTTTATAACAGTACAGGTGGTCGTTGGGTATAGCCAGCAAATAGAAAATATAGTTACGTAGTCAACACAAGTCCGTGTTTTTTGCGGTCATTTAAAAACTTTTCAGATCTTAGTGTATATGCTTGCTTCGCTGCCATTTCACTTAGCATATGTAGCAAAATTTCGGGGCCGTTGACATTATACGGTTAATAATATTTCAAAATGGCCAAGGGGCATTTTCACAGTTGATATATTCCGCATATGCATCCATAATTCGAATCCATGCGTTTCTGCACTAACGTGTCCCATGTTAAAGAGGGGAAAACCACACTGCATTGTTAATGAACTTCAAGTTCTAGATTCAATTTCATAATCTGTGGTAACAGGTACCGGTCTAATGCATTTCATCTACAAAATTCCAAAAAAGGTCAAACTGTATTAG
>JAACJT020000031.1:3330250-3352847 GCA_009936485.2 Gymnarchus niloticus | reverse complement strand
ATCTTTTGCTCCATCTAGTGGCTATACTCATACATTCCATCCATCCATCCATCCATCCATCCATCCATCCATCCATCTTCTATCCACTTATTCTGGTCTGGGTGGTGGAGGGGCCTAATAATAATAATAATAATAATAATAATAATAATAATACAAGTTGACAACCTTGTTGAAATGCTGAAACATTGTGAATGATAGGTAATTCTGCATCTGTTACATCCTTCAGGTCATTATTAAAGAAGAGTTTCTATTTTCAGCCAGGCCAATGTCAGAGTTAATGTTCTTAACCTATTGGATGTAACTTATGGTTTGGTCAGTAAGTGGGAAACACTCTGGATGTTGCTATGTATAGTTGGGTGTTATGGAAAAGATTCCTTCCTAAATTCACCTGCTGATCTGGGTTCAGAAGCTTATGCAGGTCAAAGTTATTGATATAAATATGATCCCTTCTCAAATGTCTCCAAATTAGCTAGATTATAATTGACTTTTCAGTTTTCCTGAGCACTTAACAGAATGAATACTTTGCAATGAATAATGTAGTGAACAAATTTAGCTATTTCAGGGTAATGTAATATTGTTGGGTAAAGAATACTAGAAAAGAATCCCATATCAATTCTGGACAGTTTGCAGGAAACCTATGTGCTTTTCCATACAATTTGCGTAAACATTCATTACCCAGGTTAGAGAGGTGTGGCCTGCTACTGATTATAAATGCTCCATAAATGATATCCGATGGTTCTGAAGTCAGATTCTGCCTTGCCATACTTTATACCATCTTTGACAAGCAAAGAAATGTGGAATTAATGGAAGCTTAATGAAGTCATTTGAGGTCAGTTTGGCTAAATTGTCTGTAGTGTGTGATTTGGTGTGTGAGTGTGTGCATGACTGTGCCCTTCAATGGGTTGGCACCCCATCCAGGACGTCCCTGCCTGGGATAGGCTCCAGACCCCCCTGCGACCCTGCATAGGATTAAGTGGTTTTGAAAATGGATGGATGGATTTGAGGTTAGTTAGTGAAGTAGTTAATTTAGGCTGTACTGTCGCCTCATGTCTAAAAGTGTTGAATCCCATGTCATACTGGTTTCCTATGGGTACTCTGCTTTACTCCTGCAATTCAAAGATCTGCTGTGAGGTGAAATGGTGTCATGCATAGTTTGTGTGCCCTATGATGGACTGGCATCCCTTCTGGGTTGCACAGCTGCCGGGGATCGGCTCCAGAATCCCCTGAAAGGTGGCTGGAAGATGGACGTGAAACTTACGTTCATTTCAAAGTTTTCTCTATGTGGGTCTGCACTGACTTTAATTCTTGGACCCTTATGTTTATTTATGGAATTCTGAACGTTTTCTGCCTTAATATCCTGAATATACAAATGCATAGCACTCAGTCTTTAACACGAAGCAAAATCACTGTCATTGCCGATGTGCAGGTGCAAAGCTGGAAGGTCGTAGAGTAACCATGAGTCACATCTAGAAGAAGGTGAACTTAGTGAGGAGCAAGTCTGAAATCAGAAATATACGAGTCATAACCAATGCCAACGCTTTTTAAATTTAGTCTGACGGCTTTGTTTTAGCTTCAACAGCAGAGGGCGCTCTTGCTTCGAGCTTTGTTTTGTACTGTACTTGTTCTCGAGGCGGTGTGCTTGTTTTTGAGCACCCGCTGGCCTGTACATATGTTTATGATAAGACTCTGAGCTGATTAGTGGCAGTATGTTTTTATTTGCCATGTTTATTCAGTTGCAAAATTGTACATATAGATAATGTAAATTTATTCTGGACCCCTGAGTGTGCCAGTTCCTAAGGGAAAAAAACTGTCGTGAGATCACTGTTTTTCCGTTTTATTTTGCCTAGATAAGACTCACATTTGTCAGATTTTTCTTATGAGAAAACTGTCCTTGAAAAACTTTCACTGGCCTCAGTAAGGTCTAAATACCAAACCAGAGGACACGTTCTTGCGTCTTTTTATTTATGTATTTATTTAGTTAGTTTTTTGGTTGAATCGCTGCATGTCTGAAGGTTACGGAGTTATCTGCATATTAAAATATACTAAACATATTTAATTATATATATTATTATTTCTGCTGAGTGATTGATGTCTCATTTACCGATTTTATGATGCGTTATAAAATTAGACATGTTAAAAATGAGTTTAGAATAAAATTTCCCGTGATTTTCAGCGGGTGAGGTGTTCACGAAGTCTCACTGTAAAAGCCAAACATGAACTTGTAATGTGTAATGTAAGCCCAAATCTTTAATGTGTAAAGCATACAGAAGTCTTCACTGTGTGAAGTATGCATGAATGTTGACTATATAATGTCTACATAAACTTTCTCTGCATAATGTCCAGACCTTCTTTCTGTACAATACATGAGAAACTTGGCTGTGCCAACACAAAGCTTCCATGTGTAAGACACACAAGAACCTTCACTGGGAAATATTTTCCTCAAGATGCTGATCATTATCATGCCTAGATATTTCCCACAGCAAAAGGGAAGATCTGGATACAGACAGTTAAACTGGTTGAGTAAGTTTACTTACAATTCCTAAACCTGTTTTTGTTATTAGGTGGAAAGTATCAAAGGCATTTGATATGGTACAGTGAATTCAACAGGTTCATGTTTTAAAATTCTGCTGAAAAATGATCATTTTTAAAAATTTTTTATTGTGGCATAAATGAAAGCTTTATTTCCACCAGTACAAGTGTATTGGAATGTGTTTTTTTTGTTTATCCCCATCTTGCTCTTCAAGAGACAAGCATGCACACATATGGGTGAGAGTGAAACTTGGGGTCAGAGTGCAGGGTCAACCATGCCCCTGGAGGAATTTTGAGGTTAAGGCCTTGCTCAAGGGTCCAACGGTGAAACTGTGACCCTGTTTGAATGTGACATCTCTTTGTGTTTGTTTAATTTCGTTTGGTGTCAGAGTGTCAAGCTGTGCTACAGCAATTAAAAATACTGGGTTTCTTCTCCTACGCTGTATGGATTCCCTTATAAGTTAGTATGATTGGCTAATTAAGCCACGCCCATCGATGACACAGGTGTATAATGACCCCTCCCCCCCAACATCTACGGGAAAGCCTTTCCAGAAGAGTAGAGGCTCTTATAGCAGCAAAAGGAGGACCAACTTCTTAATTGTACCTTTGGTTTTGGAATGAGATCTTGCACAGGCAGTAGTCCACATACTTTGGCCATATGCTGTATGAACATATCAGTTCGTCTTTCTGTGATGGACACATACGGGGTAAAAACACATAAACTTGAAATTTGTTTTCACATGTTGTTATGTAAGTGCTGGCTATTATTTACTGCATAAAGACCTATTAAATGTAACTGAACGATGAAAATGAATGGAGTACAGCTTTACTATGCCTGGGAATGAGCCGGATTGCTAATTTTACAATGTCAGCTTAGATCTGGGAGGCTTACTGTATGGACTATGATGTACCACAGTGGACATGTCATGTCTAAGTTAGACATCTGTTGACCAGCTTTGCATCTGGTGTGTTAATAAAAATATGAATTGATAAGACAGGCATATACACGTAAGTAGACAAAATAACACAAGTACCACATGAAGTAGTCACAATTACAAACGCAGATAAAAATGCGAGTCATATTAGGATGAATGTTGATAGGCAGTGTGTCAGCTGTAAGCGAGGTCTGACGCTGAGGTGTGAGTTTCCAACACAACATGGGGCAACTAAGAGAGCACAAAAAGACCAAATAGTTTATGCCTGAATTGCAGTTGCATCAGTCAGAAAATCAGTAAATATGATTTTACGTGTGAAGGGGAATGGTCTGAAACACCATGACAGATCGTATCACAGACAGACAAGCTGCATCAGAGAGGAGGATCAGCCGGAGCTCACTGACAGACACTTAACGGGATTGTTACATAACAACACGGAATTACATCCTGAGGAATGGTCAGAGAACTGAACTAGTGTGAAAGTTAAGTAAATCACTTAGAAATATAATAACTCCAAGGACTGGGTCTTTTATTTTGACATGACTCTTGATGAACCACACTTTAGTAACAGTGAGCATAAGTAGTGGGTTGTCCTTTGGAACATGAAGTTGGAACTTATGGCCAGTCGGAAGATGCGTCTGTCTCAGGTCGAAGCACAATGACGCTTAACTCAGTTTATACGCTACTAGTCAAAACTTTTTGCACACCACTAAGATTTTCTACATTATCAATGTTACTCACATAATTTTCACAAAAAATTCTAGACACTCATTGGAATCAGTAGATGTTTGCCTCCTTGAATCTTCTGGACAGTCTAACTGTCTGGCTCTGTGTGACCTGTTGACATCCTAGTGTATAATTTATATTGCATATGAAATTAAGAATGAAGGATAAAAAAAACAAGTTTCTGATGATTAATTGCCATTGAGCAGGAAAATAATCATTTTGGAGAATAATTGACAAAGGTAAATTGTAGAAATATTAATGATTAATCAAATAGCCTAGAAGTCCTTAGATGAAGGTCAGTAATTGCTAAGTAGAGGTGATGACCCAATATAGCAGTATATTTAACCACTTTTGTAAAAATGCATGGAGATTTTGGTTTTCATAACCATCTAGTGAAACATGTTGGACACCTTCAGGTGTGGAGAGGCAGAGGCAGAAGACCCAGCTTCTGGTTGGCTTCAAGCTCCCAGGTCTGTGTGCATAGATCTGTTCATTACATGTGAGCAGACTTTGTTTACACGTGCACAGGTGTGAGGGAGAGTGGCAGAAAAATGGATTATGTTTGATTTTATGATATGTTTTTAGAGGGATGCTATTTGTGTGTGTGTGTGTGTGTGTGTGTGTGTGCACGAGTGTGAAGTGTGTGCGTTGAAAGCTACTCAAGTATGATGTGAACTGAGCTGTATAACTCACCTGTGGGCTGAACTTGGCAAGATACCACTCTGGGGTTCCACCCTCAGCAGGGGAGGTGATAACTGACATTGATAACAAATTCAGCCCCGCTGAAAGGTGGTCGGTGACTCTAAATTTTGACACACAATCACAGGTTAATCTTGACTCAGAGACCTCATGCTCACAGAAGGAAACGAGTTCAAGTAAAAATCACACAATCTTGGTGCTGCATGTCAAGAAGAATTAATAAGGATAGCAAAAGCAAATTGGAGACAATTATTTTCAGGCAAAACAGAATGTGGTGGCTTTAGGACTTTTTTTGGAAAAAGGCCAATCTTTTCCTGGCCACTCAGATTGCCAAATGCAACAACGCAAGATGATCTATGGTTACCACGAGACTGGATGTCCACCACACTGGGTGCCACTGTTCATCTGATCCCATTCGATGAATTACTATGACTTACATTATCTAAGTCAAAAGCATGGGTTAGAGCTCTTGAAATGCTCTGATCATGACAAGTTCATTTATGGTTAGCTTTAGTTACCCAGACAACTAACCCCAAATAAATAATGATGCCGATATCAGGTAGCAGAGGTTTAGCATCTCCCCATAAAATACGAGTCATTCATAAAGATTGGGATCTTTAAATATGCTATATATTTACATCAACAGGTCATACCGTGCGGTGTTGGACATCAGGACTCAAGTAGCCCGAAGGAGGCCTTTGTGTGAATGACATTCCCCATGATATCAGACAGCATGATCAGGACTGACCAGCATGTATACAAACGTGGACTTGAGCTCACAGCCTCCCCATGCCATAGTGCTGTCCACAGAGTGCTTTGAAAGTGTTTTCGACCTTGGCTGGGATCCGTCAGAGAATATCCTAGTGCTGCTGCACTCTCTTTTCCCTTTCTTGAAGGGAAGGTGATCAGATTAATCTTGTGATGTTGCTACATGGTATTATCTCATTCCCTCAGGTATGATATGTAGATTAAACTGCCTGTATTTGGGATGCCGTTTCCGAACAGCACGGCATCACGGCCTCCTGCACCAATGGGCTGTCTGCTTGCATTTGTACGTGTTCATTGCAGCCAGAGTAAGTGTATTATGATAAAGTGACAGAGGACACAAACCAGAAGCAAGTATAATCAGTGAAGTCGGCCATCTTCAAAGAGAGATCAGTGTATTCTAATTTTAATTATCTGTCATACTAGTTCGTGGTTTTTGGTATATTTTTAAAATGAATTTAGAACTTTGGCTGAGTGAGAGTAAATGTTAAACAATTCACCTCTGGTCAGGAGTTGACATCTTTTTCAGTTGTGTGAATTAATCTGTGTGAAGACATGTGACATCTCATTATATTTTTGTTTGAAGGTAAGTATTAATTTAACATAAACATTGACTTGATTTGCTTTTTTAATCCTTCTGTCTATAAATGTCAGCTGCTGCTCTGTCAGGCTGGCTAGCAGTAGGCAACTCATGGATGAGTTTTAACAAACTGAGAGGAAGGCTGGTACACCTCAGTGAAGCATCTTTGAGGCTGTAAAAGATAGGCTGGGGCTGCATAGTTATACATGTGTTTTTTACTGCTTTATGCAAATGTATATGACTGATACAAGCACTTACACAAGGTCTGAAACTGGCGTGAGTTAATAAAGCAGAGTAAATTAGAAGAGCTGATGCAACACACAGACAGCAAAGCTTGTTACTGCACCTGTGATGTCAAGTAGTAACTAATAATTTACAGCAGGGATGAATTATGGGTAACGTTGGAGAAAAAAGAAAAATTCATTACTCAGAATGTAGAACGATGATGATTAATGTCTCTAAAGTACAGCAGGATGGTTTGGTGTAAAAGTCATTGAAATATAAGTAATAAATGGCATTTTCCTGGAAAGGATGGATGGACAGACAGGTGGTCCATTCAGAGGTATGTAGGTGGGATTTTGAGTGGGTTTGACAATGTAACGAGATGCTCAGCTTTGTTAGTGTGTGTCCGTCACTCGGGCCTTTCGGACTACATTAGTAACAACTCTCGTAGTTAATTATTCTAAGTATTGAATCACTGAACTTGGCTTTCTGTGATTTTTCTTCTTAGGGTTAGAAGAGTTTATTAGGAAATCAGTAATGTTTACGTTCCACTCAAAGGACTTCACATAGGTAATGACCCTCAATAAGACATGAGTCACGGAAACACTTTCTTTATCATGCCGCAGAAGTTTTTAATTTTTCACGACTCAATTGCTTTGTCCAGTGACAAAATCTAAGATGGCTGTCCAACACTGAATTTATAAAATTTCATTTGCTCTGTTTTTAAATCCCTTAGCATATAAAAATGTTGCAGGGCCAACGTGGAGGTAGAAATGGTTTTTTTTAATATCTCCCCATTATTGTTCACATTCTTTCCTCGGGATGTAAATTCCAGCTTCCAGAAAAGAAAATGTAAAACACAAATTTTAACATGCTGTAAATACAGTAAAATACACCTCGCACAGCTGTAAAGAAGCGTGTTTGTTTTTAGATCAAAATCACCTATAGTTTAGTCCTAGCTGATTAAGTGAAATTGTAATGCAAGTATGATTCTTGCTGGGGTTCTGTAATTTTGTTGCCTTTAGATTATCAAAGAAGATCATCAGCAGGTCATCGGAGCAGAAATTGCTCTGTGAATGCCAGGGTAAAGCCTGCGGGCTGTGCTGCCATAATAATTGTGGTCAAATCTCTGATGTCATAGCATGTCGTGGAGGAGGTGTGCCCAGTGCTGGGGACGGCATCCTGTAGCAGTGTACAATACTCACTACAAACAAACAGTCAGACGAATCATCCTTCCATCTGCTGGTCGGGTACCCAGTACAGGGTGGCAGGGACACACTATTGAGTTTACTCTCGTGGGGACAGGACAAATATTCACATAATGTCAGGTTTTTATGACTTTTTGGAGACATTTTGTCGCCTCACTCTTATATAAAAATGATACCCCCCCCCACACACACACACACACACACACACACACACACACACACACACACCCCCACACACACACACACCGATAAATTTATTTAGCAGACACTTTTGTCCCAAGGAAAATACAAGCCTGGTGTCAGACAGGAGGATCAGCTAGGATCCCTGGAGTATTTGGGGTTAAGGGCCTTGTTCAAGGGGGCCAACAGTGATATTGTTACTCTGCCAGTCATGGGATTTGAACCCACCACTTTCTGGACATGGGCAGAGATCCAGAACCTGCTGAGAATGTTATGTGACATTTTGATTAATAGAGAATAAAGTCTAGAAGGGGAATGAGTTGAATATGTGAATAAAAACCTGTTTTTTTTGTTTTCACAGGCAATATAATTTATTCTGCATGTTTCCTGCCAGAGGGTAGTGCAGTGACTCCTATCCATTTTGATGCCCAGCACAGCCCCTGCAGTGGAGGTAAGGATGTCAGATGTGGTGGCGAGTACTGCCATGCCTGGAAGTGTAATGGGGGGGTCATTCATCAATGTCATTCATCAGGATGACAGGCATGCTGAAAATCGAAGACTCCATGTAGAAGTACCTCAAAGTGACCAACAGAGGGAGCTGACAGACAAAATCCAGGGTCACTGAACCTGAGGTTAGTACTGTAACAGCTCTGCCCTGTCTAGTGATAACAGCTCATTTGATTTCAGACTAATTACTTTTAAATTTGTTTGCTAACCATTTGAAATTTCTCATTTTTAAGAATGTCAATGTTTATTCAGCAAGAATTGTATAATTAGAGTAAGCTAACATGTCAAACAGCCGAAGAAATTGCTATAAAGCTGTCAGCTGGGATGTGCAACACATTTATTTTTTTATTTATTTGTGATTTTCCATTTATTTTTCAAAATCGCAAAGACTGTTTGCAGCTACACACATAGCCTCTCGTTCAACACAGTTTCAGCGTGTCTTTCGCTCAACTCAACACAGCTTTTGTCATCTTAACCAGCCAGGTGACTGCGGCCTGTAAGAGTTTACGTAATGAACTTCTGATAATGTAATAAAAATCCTCATTCAATCACGTGACAGCATTATAGCATATAATGTGGGTAGCTGCTCCATTGTATTCCGGTTCTTACCTCATTTTTACAGAGTATCTGTCATCACATTATGTGTAGGTATTATTATGTATATTAAAGTGCTCTTATTACTCTGCTGCCCACCCTTGTCTCGCGTTGGTAGCTGAAACCCTAGGCCAAAAGCGTGCGTATAGCTTTCGCTATTCTTTCACTGACAGGTAAGAAGTTCATTCTTAATTAGCAGAAGCTTCGGGACTGTTTTTGTCATGTAGCCAAGGCCCTTTCTCTTTCAGCTCGCTTCTTGTTTCTACTTGTCCCAGAATGGAGATGAGAGATGCTTCCTGTGGACCGCTCAGATGCTGCCAATAGGCCGCTCTTCCGTGGGCAGTGATTTACACAATGTCGCCGCTTCCGACCAAGAAGCAACTGGAGATTCTTCTGTTTGACTTGCCAGATTGTTGTGGACCTCTCACTCCTCGCTCGGGTTTCCTGCTGAGTTATGTCACTCCGTTGCTCCGGCAGGTGTTTCTACGTACTGGTTGTTTAGCGTGGTATTGGGCTGAGGCAGCTTTTGTCGATTTTCTGGCCACTTGATGTTTTGAGTCCAAAGTCAAGGCCTTTAGACCTTCTTCTGTTGCCTGCTCTCGACTGCTTGAGACTGGTTTCTCCCACCAGGGTATCGAACCTGTCTTGTTCTTCTGAATCTTCTGGAGGTAGCACAGCATCGACCTTCTGGAGGTTATTTGCGAATTGTGGCTGGTGTTGCTGTGCGTTTGTCAGCAAACAAAAGGGGGTCTTTGTTCAAATGTAAGCTAACAACAATTAATATGCTCTTCTATAACACAGTTAATGTTGTATGTTTAAACTTTTGCTTATGAGTAATGTAAAGTCTATGACTTGTCATGGGAGTCGAAAAGTGAACATGTTGTATAAATAATATCTGCATAAATAAAGTGTGCTTTGTGACTCTGGGTAATTGCAGGAGACACAGTGGCCTGTTTAATTTCATTTCCTCTTTTCTCAGATCTTCTGCAGATAAGTAGGACGAATGTCTGATGGAGACTGGTTATGACAGGTGTGTTCCAGGTGCCTGGCAACTGGACCTGCCTGCTTTCTGAACCCTGGACAAGCTAAACACTTTGGAACCTAGGGGTTTCTTTTAAAAAAAAACAAATCTTTGGACTCATTTTGGATTGGGTTCCGCAAAAGGTTTGATCTCACATGAATGATTAACCTCTCAGAGGGGATTTTTGGATGGGAAGACTTGGTCAGCTGGTACATAGGCCATGAATTCACCTGAAGGTCAATGCATACTTTAACACCAGTGCATGCCGCTCCCGCTGTAATTCACATGTCTTTATCTTGTTTATGAATTGCTTTTGGCTCATAAAATAGCCAGGAATTCCCAAGCAGAACGTGAACAGGTGTATCTGAAACGTCTTGTGTTGGTAGGGTTTTCTTAACGTAGTTTCAACATCACGTCTCCGAATCTATACCAGACACTCTGGATACGGGCGATTTCTTCATTGCGGATTTGCTGATACTGGGGCGCCACTGGGGTTTGTGATGATGGTGGTGGTAGTGGTTAGTGTGGAGTGCCCAAGCAGGTTTTTTGGCTGTGCAGGTCTCAGCTTGCTCCAGCTAGGAAGGGGCCACCTGGGTTTTGTGTGCATGTGACGAGGTCCAACGTGATCCCAGGATACCCTGCAGCTGCTGCAATCCTGTGACCCTGAAGACATCTCAGCAGAACACCGGCATGTCATAATCATGGGTGGTGAATTAAGAACGGTATCAGGAAATCCTACCTTTAGAACAGGGTATTCTCCTTTCATTTGGCACACAGTGCTATTATTTTACACTTAAATCATCTGGAAATGCATGCCCATTTTTCTGTTTAGAAACCTCTCTTTTACTAAGGTTTTAGTCCAGACCTTGAGCTTACTCTTTGGACTAAAGTGTTTCAGCAAATCCTGCCCTTAAAAAGAAAGAAGTGCGAGAGGGTTTTTTTAATGGTTGATAGACTCGTTTGCAAGGAAATGCACATTGAGTTGATTAAGCAGAAAAAGCCCCTATTTCTTGAGCCGGGGGCAGATGCCAACATTATTTTGTTCCATCACTTCCTTGTTCCTTATATACCTGCTAATCCAAGACTGGATTCCTTTGCCGGTGACATTACTACTGGGAGTTAGTGATGGTGTTGGATTGGTTCAGGATAAACGGGCCAGGGACTGAACACACTGTGACCTTGCCTACCATCCAGCTCACCAGCTTCATCACCCCAGTGCCTTTATCAAAGTAACAAGCCCCTTTATAATCCTTGATGTTCACACAGAGAATTTTAGGTCAGCCATCTTGCATGAATGTGTAACACAAGACATGAAAGAACACATAAAAACTGTGAGCGTTGAGGATCTTGACCAGTGTCAGGGTAAGGGTGTGTTTTCTGGGCTGGAGAGAGGATGAGAAGCCATTTGTCTATAACTGGGAATAAGGTGAGTGAAATGAATGAACAGACTTATCAGCTGAATTTACTCCTTCTCAGGAAGCTCCCCCATCCACACGTTATACTGTTGAAGGTATACGTATGTTAAGGGAAACACCCCATGAACAGCATTCCTTAGTGTGACTTACTGTAAAATGTCCTTGACCTTAAAGATCGCACATCGTTTTTTTGATAAATACCACTGGCGTGTCTTGGGGGCATTTGCTTTTGGACTTTGCCTTCTCAGGAAAAATTCAGGCACCCCCACTTGGTCATATAGAGTGGTCCCAACCATTCTTCCCTGTGCTCTAGGGACATTGGAGGATATGGGAGTCTCTTCACCCCATAATCAAACGAAGTGAGGGGCCTGTACATGAGAGAGATGTCGTAACAGAGCAGTGGCATCCTCATTCTTCTTATTTCGTTAGGGGTCCTGGAGATATGATCTGAAATAACAGTTTGCCTGCAGACCAGCCTTGACCTTTGTTCAAGTGACTGCAGTCACTTTGACCTCTCAGAGTCCATTCGAGATGACTCTTAAACGTGTGCCAGCAAAGAATAACCTCTTTCTTGTGGAGGAGATTCTTTTACAGATGCCTGCAGTATTGTTCAATAAGTTTGATCAGGGAATGCAATTTTCCTCGGGTAGCATCACCTGTAATGGCCCTCTAAACTCATATTTTTGTCTTGTTGCCTTTCTAATTTTAAGCTTTACACACACACTGTGCTACTGCTGAACTGACTTAAACACAATGTTTACTTCCTAATTGCCCTGCAGTGGTGTTAATACCCCTCTGGCAAGTGTGTGGTAGGGTGATTTCAACAGACACAGTTGCCTGGGTGCCTATAGCGAGGTGGGACAGGGGGTAGATTATGATGATTTTTGCTTGTCACCCTCGCAAATTGTCGTCTACTGGCTACAGCTCTCCTGAAGAGCTTAAACAAGTGGGCTTATGGGTAGCATACTATCATATCATAGCTGTAAGAGTGAAGGTTGAAACATGTGTTTTATTCTGTGTGGTTATAAGTCTGACACTAAAATTATGAGCCGCGTGTAGCTGTTAATGTGTAAAGTTAGAGGAACTGTGTATGTTTTTAAAACACAGCTTGGGCTGAATCATCCAAAGCAGGAGTTCTTAGGCTTTTTATTCTGTGGACCAAAAAAACAACCTTGCTACTAATCTGGGATCCTGAAAGAGGATTCCACAATGATGGCAGACACACATGGTGACCCATGACAAACTCATTCTTGGCACAAATCAGGTCGTGACCCAAAGTTTAAGAAATCAGCAAATCAGCTGGTGGCGGGGGAGGGCCTAAAAAGACAAGTCTGCCAATAAGTGAAGCCATAATAAAAATGTATGAGCTGTTAAGAATCAGGAGGGCTTGTCTTTCTCATAGCTGCTGAGATCATGTGACTGTCCAACTCTAAGACCAAAGAACCCAGTCTTCATGATCACTCATATTGTGAACACACCTCCAGCAGCTTTAAAGTTCACCTCTGGGCTGCTGAATTAATAACACATCCTTCTTTTGTGGCCTGGTCATGCAAAATGCCTCTGAAAGAGAAGCCGGAAAGAAAACGACGCTCTGAATACGCTGGGTCCAAAGGAACGACTCTGTGCCCAGAGCACGCTCCTCCACCTGCCATTTGGCTGAGCAAGCGAAGGCCTGAGTGATCTGGTGAGGCTTCAGAGAATGGCAGCATCCTCTCAGGAACCTCAGGGGAGGTACGCATTCTGGGGAAATCATTAACAGTAATAAACATACCCTGCTTTTGGCTCAGCGGTGTCATTCCTTGCTGATTATAATCTCATGCCGAGGGGCAACCAAAAGTTCGGGGTTCACATCGGAAGACAGAGATTCCCCTGAAGTGTTGGCTAGCCGTGCCTCTGTACCACTGTCTTGTTCCAGAGGACCTACCCTCACTGGCATTGATGAGATTCTTTGTAGTCAAACCTCCATTTGTTGACATTGCAATTGGCTGACAGTCTCCTGGGCTGACTGGGAACCAGCAGTGTGGTTTTCCATTAGGTTCAAGCTGATAGTGTGCCTGCAAGCAGTCTACATTATCCCACATATGAAGTGGCGTGCCAGGCTAACATGCTATTGGCTATCCATATGTAACAACGCTGATATTAAACACAATACAATTCATGCTGTATAGTGTAAAAGCTCACTTGTTCTGTTGTTATCGTTTGTCTTCTCAGGCATCTAAATTCAAAGTCTCACTCAGCCATACTTTCTTCATCCCGTTTTTGATACAGGGCATAGGATGGTAATTGATTCAGTCTTGTCTTTTTGCGTAACAGCAAAATAAAATTTTTCTCTGCCCCGGCTGCACGTAGGATGGTGCACTTGTGAACAATTAGGAACTGTGAGTGGAAGGCTGCTGGTTCAAAACTCAGGAAGTGTCACTGTGGCCAGATGACGCTTCAGTAAGCATGCAGCTGTGAGAACTGAGAGCTCCCTTTGGACTTAGAAGGCATCTCAGCAGGTCAGGTTGTGTAACTCAGTGTTACCTGCCTATTTCTCTTTGCTTTGCAGTTATGTTACTTAAAGGCCCACCACTGGTCATGCTAGTGTCATTGTTTATTGCTTGTTCCCAAAGTCACTTGAGTTGAGATGTCAGGAGTGCAGCTGCCCAAAGCTTAAGCAGATTCGGTTTTTAAGATTTTACAAAGCTGAAAGTACTCCCGGCAACATATAGTATGTGACCACAGTAGAGCCTGGTGGATCGGCAGGTGCTGTTGGCTCGTTCCTCAGGGGTTGTGGGCTCACCCCTTTCTTTGAGGTAGAGGGATTTACATGTTCACCCTGTGTTCATGCAGTTCTTCTCCAGACACTGGGCTTATCTCCCACAGACCAAAGATGTTCACTTCAGCTGTGGCACTAAATTGTCCCTAACATTGAATACCTTGGGACGGACTTATGGACGCTGCATATCTACCCTCCGGTCACGGAAAACAGACAGATGTAGCATGTGAACACCTTTGATTTATGGTCTTATAAGATATCAGATGTTCTGTGTGTGAAAATCGAGATGCGAGATGTGTGTAAAAATCTCCCAGATAGAAGCTCCTTTGCATCTGACCACTGAATGCGCTCGCGGCCTTTACCAGGCTATGGACCCATTGCTCACTGTGGGGCTGTCGCATGAGAGAAGACGTGGCGGGGACTGTGCCCGCCGTGAGCCCCGAGGCCCTGCTGACTATACTGAGGACCCATCCACCCCCCCACCGGCTTCGTAAGTGTACAGCACTATAAAGCAGGGTGACCCTGAGGCAGGTGCTGTTTCTCTATAGCCAAAGTATTCTTTTGTGTTTCTGGGCCACCGGTTAAATTATGAGTTGTCTTTCAATGTAGGTATGAATATTGGGGTTACACAGGATACTTTGTTTTGAATTATTTTATGCCTGCTCTTTCATATGTATGACTACAATGACTAGGATCTTGGGATTAAGAATGTAACGGTTTACCGCTCATTTTGTCAGTCATAGAAAGGGATGTAAATGAATTTGTGTTCGAATGAGAGAATTCACTCCAAGGAAAACCCAAAAAGCAAAAACGAGTGCACCGTAGGCTTGAGGAGGTAATGGAAACCTTAATTTTGATGAAATATCCATTCCCCTGAAACTGCATTTCATGTAATGTCTCCTAAGACACTGACAATGTACAGGGAAGTCACTTTAAAAAGAAGGTTTTCAGACGTAAACGGTCTGTGTATTGGAGAGATGAGAAGAGGCTGTGGTGATCAATGAACCTTGGACACAGGTGTTTCCGTTCCTACACTGATAGAGTAGCTGCTACAGGTTTCGGCTGCTGTCTGAAATAATCTTTGCAGAATCAGAGAAGTTGAGTTACACACTTGTGAAATGGTACTTCATGGACATTCTACCCTCTGGGCTGGTGCATTTCTGTGCTTTGCCAGCAGCCACCTGCAGGGATTAAAAATAAATAAAACCAGCTTTTCATTGTCCTCTCTTTTTAATCTGTCACCTCTTCTTTCCTTTTTGTAGATGTAAATCTGTAATCTTTTGTAAAGATTAGCTATTGTGTACAATAGTGAAGACTGTCTAATGGCCTGCAGATACGCTGGGGAATGTCTGGTAGCTGCATTTTCTAAACGCTCAGGTAAAGAGACACGTCAGGGATGGGGAGAAAGCCAGGCTCTGCTGTCTTTAAATCATAAAAGCTTGTGCCCAGGAAGGTAAAGTGCTGGAGGCTATAATTGGCCGCTTATTTGAAGGGTTTGAACAGGGACAAAATATCCATCATTACAAATCAAACTGACCTTCAGTCAGCTAGGTTTTCACTAATTCTCATAATCCTGAAACGTTTGAACCTTTCATACATATTTACTGGCTTATACATCTAACGTTATGAATAGGCCTCCAAGTACAGTGGTGCACTGATTATATGTGGGATTTCAGGTTGCCTGGGATTCATCATTGCATGCTTGATGAACAAATAGAAAACTCAGTCACCCAGCTTTTGTTTCAGTTGATCTAAGATTCCTTTTTCAGCAAAGTACATTTGTATTTACCATGCATATTGTTATCATTCTTTATGGGGCACATTTTACTCTGAAACATGCTATTTCATATTTCTTTTGCATTTTGTTTCTTGTCAAGGTTAATCTCACCGCCTCCCTTGGTAAAATGAAAGGTAGTGGCGGCCCGGTTCCAATACTGAATTCACACATCGTCTTTCTGTGGCTGAGGCATTAGTCATATTGACAGCACCTGATTCTGAAGCACTGCAGAAGAGCGGTCTGAGGCCAGCAGGTCACACATTTCTGAGGCAAATTTGAACGGTAGGTGAAAAATGATGAGAAAGAAATGGTATTAACAATTGGAGGGGTGGACTTGGAAAAAGGACCTAATACATTCTAACAGAACGTCAGAATAATATATAGGCTATATTACAACTATATACCTGAAAATGATTATTTCATAACATAATTTGTTTCATAAGTTAGTGATTAATCTGTGAGTTGGGATAGGAGAAAGTCTGAATGTCCTGATTGAAATACACATGCTACAAGGTTTTTGATCAGTGTCAAGAATCTCCTTTTCTTGATTCTTTGAAATTCTGTTATGATTTAATTCAATTTCTATTCCCTTCCATTCACCCGAGTGACCATCTTGTGTCATCTCTGGAGGAATGGCTGTTCACCCCCACGTTTGAAGAGGTGTGTGACACCTCGCACTTGAGTGCTGCAGCTCATTGGGCTGAACATCAGGGGGAACACAGCTGTGGTTGGAATGCAGTGACATCACTTAAGGTTTCATCTCTGGCTCATAAAAAGCAGCCGATAGAAGGTGTCATCGACAGCATTCGCCTCACTGGCAGCCCAAATCTGTAGCTTAATAAGGCCGAGCACGTCAAGCAACCAGGAGTAAAATATGCATTGGGAAAAATGTAAGTACATGATTGTTTTGAAACTGACAAAGCCTAATTCTCAAACTGATTGTATACAAACACTAATATGGGCACCGGTAGTTCAATCAGGAATGAAATAGCTCTGTTTGAAGGTTCTGGTCCCGCTGGGACAGTACCATGACCCAATCAAACTTCGAAAGCAGGAGATCTTCAGTCTGAACTATAACATAAAGCAGTCACCTTTAAAAAGGTGGCTTTTATGCTGAGCCATATTCTTATATAGTGATTGTTATGTCCCAGTGCAACATTCAGAAACATCAATTTTCCTTCATTTGGGGGAAAGCTGGTACTGTTATGGAAGTTTTACCTGTGTGAGTGTACAGTTGTGGTGCTGTGACAAAGCTTAGCCATTTCCACCCAATTATGCTTAAAAACCTCAGTTAGGCTAACAGTGTGGGGTCAAATGCACCATGGGGGTGTCTGGTACATTTTTCTTATCTAAATTAAAATGAGATATTTTTTCTTTGTCAACCTTTTGGTGACTCATTTGTTTTGTTATGCCATAGTTTTTCATCTGAGGATATTTTTAGTTCAATTGAAAAGGACTGAATTAATACATTTTTCCATACTTGTTTTATTCTCCAGAAGATGAGTCACATGCATAATATTTATCATATTTATCACTTTATTGGCTTAGGAGCCACCCTAAATGAGCAACACATTGAGAGGACTTAAAAAAATTTCAATAATGTCTATATATTTTGTAACAAAACAGAGCATATTTGACTAGAGGGAGAGATGTCTGCTGCATGATAACGGATCTTTTTATTTTTGAATTTTTTATTTTTCAGAGGCAGTTTTAGTCACATTTTAGAGAGGTTTGCCGAAAAATTTAAAAATTATAATTCAGATATTTTAAGGGAATTTTGTTAAAGTTTGGTTCAAATTTTGGTACTGACCAAAAGTAAAGGCGTTTCTAAGGGTAATTTGACAAAATAAGTAAGATATAGGCAAAAAAAAAAAAAAAAACGAAACAGAATTAATCATCTGGGTAAATCTCTAAAGATAAAGGGCTATGCTATGTCTGTAGCTGATGACATTGTCTGAAACGAAGGCTACATTTACTTAGAAAAAAGAAAAAAGTTATTTTCATTTTTTAAAACTGCTTTTTAAATTGAATATTTAAGAACGATGTTTGTTTCTAAGTGAAGTCTTACTCTGTTGTACCCAATGAGGATACGTTTATGCCTGACGGTAAATCATTTCCGTTATTTGGTATGTAATGGCGATGCTTACGTTTGACTGATCTGAAAACAGATGCTCAAGCTGGATGGCATCTACAGTTCTCTCACTCTTTAATTTGCACTGCTGATAAACATTAGCCGAGTATCTGCACCAAGGTGCTGCGTTCTAAGCATAAATGTCTAGAATCAATCCTCTATTTATATAACAGGTATAGGCCTGGACAGGCTGTATTGGATCGGCTACAGTCATGTGAATGGTACAGTGGTGAAGGTTGTCATGACACTACTATCAGAAAGCCGACTCATCAGCCATTTCAGTGACCCACATCAGTGGCAATAAAAATGTTTTATCTAGAACTCTGCCAACCTGAGTCTACTTGGGGAGAGGGTGAATCAAGTCAACAGCTGAGAAATGTGTGGTTTGGAAGTTTTCCTGAGAGAGACACACCATGCATGAAAAAGTGTTTAATCTTTGGTAAAAGGCATTTCCAGGTTATGAAGGAAATGTGCTTTCATATGTAAATAGCCCAGTGCTATCTGCTAACCATTCCGCAGGCTAAAGCCAGCCTGTCTAATTCTTACACTGTTTGAGCACCCTGAGGGAACTATGGCTAAGGACACTAACCAAAAATGGATTTAAGTCAATGCCTAAAATCTCAAATAAAGAGATTTAAGTAGTTCAGCCAATTAAGTATCCCGGTGACTGTGACACAATCAGGACTGTTTTTCTTTGTTTTTTTGGTTGGCCGCTTTATGGTGGCCTATTAATTTTGATATGCAAAGCTGAGCAACGGCTGCAGAGGCCTGAAACCCACCACAGCTGTGCCTGTTTCTACTCCCTGACCTTCCTCTTTTTTTTGGAGCTGTGCAAGAGCACGCACGTGCGCGCGCATGTGTGTGTATGTGTGTGTTTGAGTGTGTGTGCATGTCAGGATGAGCAGAATATGGCAAGTTGCTTTTATTCATCTGGACATGTAGTTGACTGCGGACAGAGTGAACTATGGGGGTTTAGGTGGTCCAGCCTGAAAGGTAGATGTCCTGAAGAATCATTCAATGGTTACTAAGAACACTGGGCTTACATTCCACGCAAGCTTACTGTTTTCTTAGTTTTACATCAGCACTTTGCTCATGGGTGTAACTATAACATTTATCAGCAGATTTAAACCCAAAACGTGTCGGAAATCAGGTGTACAATTGGTTGATTCAGGACATTGATTTAAGAATTTGGGTGTTGGTAAACAAACCGAACCCAAAAACGTACCTCTTTTTCTGTCTTATGTCATTTACAATAGAAATATTAAAGCGTTAAATTAGTTTCTAGATAACAATCAGCCGGTGTCTATTTTTAGTTCAAACTTTACACTGGTAGTCAATGCTAGTTTTTCAGGCTTCTGAAAATTTCTTTAGCATAGTGGGGGAGACGACTCATAGTCCGTTAAACTTTCACTCACCGCTCCCCAAAATATTGTGGGAGTGTCAGTTTCCACCCTGACGTACGAGGTTCAAACACATAGATAAGTCAAGCAGACTCCCAAAAGTAGCACAGAATATGGAGCTTTCTGACTGGGTTCTTCCATGAGTTCACCAGCGAGAACCCGGCTGTAGGGTACCACAGAACACTGCTGCCCCCCCCTTCCTCTGTCACAGACAGCTTTGTCATAGATGTGGTTAAAGGTTCTCAGAAACTGTCGGTTTCAAAATGGCGCCTCAAGGAGGCTGTTTGCTTCATCTGTACTATGACAAAAAGCATTTTGCCTTTTTTTTTAAAAAAATGCTGTGGCCTGCAGCTTCTTCCAAGGATCACTGATCATTGCAACAAATTGTAAATTGAAAACCTAGACAGTCTTAACAATAATACTGAAGGATTTGACTAGGAATCTGTTTATAATGTGTTTGCAATATGTTGTTACATGGTTTATAATGCAAATGCCAATACAAGAAAATTAAATTTTAAAAACTGCAGGAATATTTTTAAAATATAAGAATATTTTCAAAATATGTCTCTACCAAATATGACAGTGTGTGATCAGTATTGAGAAATTTATACATGACAGATTTTATAGACCTCAAAAGGTAGACACTTCACATGTGCCAGTATGTGTATGTTGAAATATCTCACACATTTCGTAGCATGATCTCATGTTCTAAAGGATGTGGTAGCTCAGTGGCTACTTCCATGTATGGAGTTTGCATGTTCTCCCCATGCTTTGCAGGTTTCCTCCTACAGTCGAGAGACGTGATGCAGACTGTTTGGTGTTTCTAAATTACCTGTTGTGTGTCACTCTGCCCTCTGATGGTTGGTACCCCATTCAGTGTGTGCCCTATGCTGCTTGGGATAGGCTCCAGGCAACCCCGTATAGGACAAACAGTTTGGAAAACAAATGTGGATATTTGGGTCTCACGTTCTCCAAAGTGAGTTTATTCGGGACTGGAAGAGTTTTACAAGCTAGATTTTTTTTTGTTATTTTAAGATATGAACTTGTGTGACACGGTTGATGGCAAATTTACGTTGTGGGGTATACAGCTGATATTACCTTTGTTTAAAAAATCCACAAAATGAGTTACTGACACATTTTTGGCTGGTTGGGCCAGCTTAATCAAAAATGGCTTTTGGAATCAAACACGGAAGTGCAGATAAGCATTTCAGACATCTGAGCTCATAAAGAGCAACAAATGGACATGTCACTGCACGGCTCCTGGAAATCATATGTTTTTTTCTCTGTAACTCTATTTCTACCCTATGGATGTTATCTTAAACCTGAAGGGGCAGTCTCCTGTAGGAATTTTACATCTCCAGACTAATGCACAGTAGTCTAGGGACCCAGGAATACAGAAAGAGCTGGAGAAACCGATGGCTGTCTCTCAGTAGGGGTCTCCATTGAAGAGAGATTTACTTTTTCACTGTATCTTGTTGGAAGTGACCTATTTGTAACAGCAATTTCACTGATCTACTATGTCTCAAGTCAGCCCCTTTTTATGCCTCTAAAATCATCAATGGAAGCCTTCTGTATTTCTCCTAACTACACTGGTGTAGGAAGGTTTTTGTTCAAACTGCTGTTGCTAGAAGTACCTTGTGACTTTTTTTTATACTGAGCATGTTTCAATTAAACGATGATGATAATTATTAGACAGACAGACCGGCAAATAGATAGATAGATAGATAGATAGATAGATAGATAGATAGATAGATAGATGACAATGGTCCTTAGATCATGACAATGTTCCTAAGGGGACACTATTTTGAAGATGATTGGATGATGTCTACAGTCAGTGTGGACAAGAGCCAGCATCTAGGAGTGGTGTGTGACCACCAGTAAATGTTCCATGAGTATATCACGTATATTTATCGTGATTTAACAGCTTTTTGGTTAATGCATTTATGTAGACTAGTGTTGTTTCCCTGAATTACCCATTTCATTGTCGTCCAGATGTGCCCCTGGTTGCATGTTGAGTGATAAAGCTAAAATGTAGCATCTTTAAGTGATGCATAAAGTTGGCAAATCCCACCCAGGGTGAAGCCCAGCCTTGGGCACTGGGTTGCCAGGGGTTTACTCTTGGCCCCCCATGACCCTCACTAGGATAAGCATATAGACGATGGATGGATGGACAATGTTGTAGAATACAGTAGAGTTCTGGTGATTGTGTTCTTCACTTGGGTCCATTGTGAAGTCCCAACTGAGTTGGCTTTTGTTCCTGTGCTCTGACTGAATCATCACATCAGTTCACACCAAAGACAGACTCGCTTACAAGAGTTTGGTTCAGAGAGGAGGGTGGGTCAGGTGATGTGTGTTTTCCCCAGAGACCTGAGTGTAGGCTGTCAGTTCATCTTCTTCACTGTGAGCTGTTGCTGTTCACTTTAACAATTGTTACATTTTCTCCATTTCTAGTTGTTAAATTTACTACTCCACATCTGGGCCCTCTTTCACAATATTACCTGGATTTTTGTGTGGGATTGTGTTTACAATAACAGGAGGGTTATCACTTTTTATTATCATTCTCCAGAAAATACAAGTGTCTCACCACCAGTTATAATCATTCTCCGCTGAAGAGCTGTGATGACAGCAAACAGAGGTCAAGAAATGTAAAAGATAAAAAGGCAACCTGCTGTTAATGAATTCCTTCTCCATTTTCCTATTCTTCCCACCCTTTATGCATCACAAATAGCACTTGTGTTGAGCCTTAACAAGCACCACGTATCCCACTATGCAACAGCGGGGAAAACTTAATCATTCTACTAATGCCATTTTCTAATGCTTTGACCTAATTGGTGGCATGGGAAAATGTGATCGCAGCCTTCGGGACGGTGACAGCTTGGTGAAGTCCTACAGTACATTTATATACATTTAATGTTTTATGAATGGATGCAGGACTGCAGCGTGTTTGGTACCTGCAGGACTGCAGCACATTTGGTACCTACAGGACTGCAGCGTGCTTGGTACCTGCAGGACTGCAGTGTGTTTGGTACCTAGAGGACTGCAGCGTGCTTGGTACCTGCAGGACTGCAGCGTGTTTGGTACCTACAGGACTGCAGCGTGCTTGGTACCTGCAGGACTGCAGCGTGTTTGGTACCTGCAGGACTGCAGCAC
>JAACJT020000031.1:3299736-3330150 GCA_009936485.2 Gymnarchus niloticus | reverse complement strand
TTTGGTACCTACAGGACTGCAGCGTGCTTGGTACCTGCAGGACTGCAGCGTGTTTGGTACCTGCAGGACTGCAGCACATTTGGTACCTACAGGACTGCAGCGTGCTTGGTACCTGCAGGACTGCAGCGTGCTTGGTACCTGCAGGGCTGCAGCGTGTTTGGTTCCTGCAGGAGTGTAGCACTTTTGGTTTCTGTCAGACTGCAGCATTTTTCATTCCTGCAGGACTGCAGCACATTTGGTACCTGCAGGCTTTAGTGGTTGCCATGATTTAACTCATACCAGCAGGACTGGGATCTATAACTGAAGACTGGAGGCAGTGTTTACTCTCCAAAAGTGTATCTGAAAAGCAAGGACAAGTTACAGGGAAGGGTGAGTCATGCATCCTGTGTGCAACAATGGGGTGGCTTTAGCAGCATGCTCTTGTTTGGTGTCACGCAGCACAATCGGCCGAGCGGGAGAGTGCCAAGCCCTACCAGGGGGTACGAGTCAAAGATCCCGTCAAGGAGCTTTTGAGAAGGAAGAGAGGAAGTGACTTCAACAGTACCAAGACCGCACCTGCAACAGCGGTGAGGGGGGGGGTGTAAATGACAAACGACACTTACTCACATCTTTGTCAAGTTTCTCTCCCACTTTTATTCCTTACTTTCAGTGTATTCTGAGAACTTAATGGAAACCAAATTTGTTTTTCGAAAAGGCTATGAAAAGAAGAAACATGAACGGTCAGAAAAACTGGTAATTCCAGATTTCATTTCCCTTCCATCCAAATACTACTTCTACGGGTTGTTTAAAACCACTCAGTACATATGATGCGAATCAGTGGCACTTAAATTGGGGAAAAATCAGATGATTTGTTGATTTGCACATAGGATCCGGGATAGGTCTTCTGGACAGCTTGTAATTAGGCACACAGGGGCTCAAATGACATGTTATCTGAGATAGCCCAGCCAAACTGGAGGGGGAAGGGGGTGGGGGTAATCCTTATATAGTCCAGGTGTTTTTCCATGACAGTTTGAACCATTCCCTCGCATCGCTGCAGGGCTGGGCACAGGGCCTATGCAAATCAGTTCATCACCCTGCCAAAGCCCACTGCTGTCAACCACAAACCTCCCCAATCTACTCAGGTAGGATCTGCAAACACCCAAGCGACCCAGGTCCACAAACACACTCCCCCGACCCGGTGAGGGAGAAGTCAAAACATTTTAAGGAAGTCTCTGTAAATGAGCAGTGTGGAGAAGCTTAGGAGCAGTGTGGATGCATTGGTTTGTCAATTTCCCAGCAATAGAGGCTTTCAGGATTGAGTGAGAGAGTGAGGAAAGTGAAGACAGTGTGGACAGATATTTCCTGAAACAAACAGTGTTGTTTCCTGCCTTCACATCCAACACTATGCGATCTTTCAGCCATCATTTGGAAACATCCTCTAATGCTGCATCCCAGCTTTGTGTAGAAGACTGTAGTAGGCAAAACCGGCCTTTGTTTTTCATTTCATGTCCTAATCTATAACCCTTTAAAATATTTCCTAAATTGTCAGATGTCCAATAAACAAAGCTGCAGACAGGTCAAGCAATAACCTGGGATCAATCTGAAATCTGTAAATCCGAGATTCATTAAAATGAGATTTTCCTGTAGAGCCGAAAACAAATCACTCAGATTCATGATGCTGTCCTTGCCAGTTCTGTCAATCTCCACAATTTCCATTCTAGCCTGCAGGTGAAGCTCAGTAACTCAATATTTGTCTATATTTTCCTGCATGATAATAAAACACATTCAAGTGTGCATTCAATACTTTTAGTAAATTGATGAACCGTATCACGACTAAGTATACTGTACATTGTGCCCTTTAAATGAATACACAACTCCTTACCCTCTCTGTGAAGTCAGAGCAGCTTTACTACAAACTTAAATGTGTCTTTGTTTTTAGGTTGTGCTGCCAAACAATGCTTTATCATCATATCCCCAAATTGGTGAGTCACCCTAGCATGTTTATTTCTCGTGCCATATTCGATAAGTATTGCAGAAACAGTCACCTGTTTTGACCATATTAACTCACTTTCTTGTTTTCCTTTTTGCTCATGAGATACCTGATTATGTTTCCATTGTTTATTGACTGTTTTGCTCCCAGAGATTAGCTAAAATGACATTTGGAATCTTGTGGACTGGGCATCCTTAATAACGAGTGCTGACTGCACCACTTGACCGGACTCTTCTACAGATTAATTACATTTTCAATTCAATTCAGTTTAATTTTATTTATGTTGCTCCTTTAACAAAGAGCATTATCACAAAGCACTTTACATAGTTCTGGGCCCAGGGTCCCCAGAGAGAAAGCTAAAGGCGACAGTTGCAAGGAAAAACTTCCTCAGGAGGAAGAAACCTTGGGAGGAACCAGACTCATCCCTGCCTTACCCATGTGGGGGAAAATGCTACCTTTTAAAAATATAAACAGTCAGTTGTGTTATAAAATAAGAATACATCAAAAGATTAGGCAAGGCAAGGCAAATTCATTTATATAGCATATTCCATGCACAGAGGTATGTCAAAGTGCTTTACAGAGATAACAACAGAAAAGCACAAGAAAATTAAATACAAAGTTAACGAAACTAATAAAAGAAATTAAATTATAAATAAAACAACATTTTGAATATGGTATGAGGTCAGCAATGTGTCAGTAATGACAAATATTTGTTTAGCCAGTTCTCACCACTCGATTTGCTTAATATCTTTTTGACATTTAGATATAAAGCACACTGGCCAACAGACATTGACATGGAGCAGAGGTTACTTGAGAGCAGCAAAATGACTGCTTTCTGTTCCGTCAGCGCCGGTGGGTCTCTCTGAGGCGAACCCTGGCATGCCAGACTCTCTGGCAGTGGACGACGGGATGACATGCACTGGGTGGATCGCTCAGCCCGCTGCTGCAACCCTACAGCCCGTGGGCACCTGGCCCTGCACGGACTACCTGCCCTCTGAGCAGAGCAGCCCAGCCTATGCCAGCGACATGTACGTTCAGCCTGTGTGCCCCAGCTACACCGTGGTGGGACCGCCCTCGGTGCTGACGTACACACACACATATCTCTCCACCAACTTTGCAGTGAGTGTCGCCGGTGGGAACACTAAACAACGAACTTAATAAAAGCTACCATGATTTTTTATTGCTGTTTTCTGTATGAAAAGAAGACTGAATAAACCTGCAAATGTGAAATTACACTTTGACTGTATACTCTACACTGATGCCATTTCTATGTGGGTAATGTACAGTGTATTCTATAAAGTCCGAGCCCTCATTTGTTCTTCACCTTACCACCACAGACCAGACCAACCCCACCCACAACCCTTCCACAGGTGGATCTCCCTGATTCTTCACTGACCTACCTGCCATGGGCTCAGCCCTTGCCTACCTTCTCGGCCTCGGGTGTCCAATGCCCCCCCTGCACCGCCCCCTTCCCCACCATGCATGCCCCACCCATCTCCATAGCAGAGCTGGACGCCCAGCGGCTGGATCAGGCCCGTAACACGGTGGCCAGTCTGCCACTGGAGAAACTCCTGGAGGAAGATGATGAGAAAGACACATACGTGGCTGCCCCCTCGCTCTTTATCCAAGATGTCTGAAGGCGCCTAGCAAAGTGTGTGTGCGGACGTGTGTGTTAAACACATGCACAGCCAATTCCGTGCTCTGTACCAAGCGCATCCAAATGCTCCCGGGAGGCAAAGCACGTGTTGCGTGTGTGTGTGTGTGTTTTACCTGCTGATGTTTCATGTTGACGTAGTCTGAACAGCGGTACGCAACATGCAGTTGCGTGTGGAATGCACCCTGTCTGATCAGTTGTATATTTTGCTTTTTCACTTTTTATTAGCAATGTATAAATGCCTTGACAAACAAGTGGTCAAAAAAACGGTCTGATGTCAAATTTTGAACATTTACAATTCCTTTACTGTATAATTACAGGTGCAAATATTGTACCTCAGAAACGTAAATTGCGTCGCTCATAAACAACTGCATATTGTTTGAAAGTGTTGTAAATGTTACTGTCCTTCATATTTTTCTCTTTTCTCTGGAGTTTTCTGCTTTAAAACCCAACCTGAATCTATGATACAACATTACTATATGGAATATTTATATTGCATACGATTTATTAAAGCTGAGAATAAGAAGAATCCAAGTAATAACAATCACAAAATTTGGTTCACTGTATTTTATAATTGAATCATAGACAAAAGTTATTAAAACTGGGTAATTTTGTAGAAAAATCCCAGTTAACTGTTTTGCTTTTGGGTTGTTCTGCAAAAACAAAACATTGATTTTTAAATGAAATAAAGATAATGAAAGTAACCTGAGTGATTGTTTTATTTTCCTCCTTCTTCTTTCCTTAAACATTGAATAGAAGTATTGTATACATATTTTGAAAATATAATAAGGAAGGTACTTTCTTCCTAATAGGTTATATGTCAGTTTAGTTTTTTGATGGCTGTTGGTAACATTGAAGCAACTCAAAGGCCAGATTAACCACGTTTCAGTATTAACATTATACTGAAAATTGTAGTTAATATTGACATCGATTCTCTGCACGTGACATTCTGAGGCTTGGATATGCTATTTTGGGAGTTGGCACAATGAATTAGCTTTCAGTGTTGTGTTAAAATCTATTAAGCCTCCCATAAAATACAGGGGAATAAACACTGTAGTGAACAAACTAAAGTGAAACGCTACATTACGTACCGAGGGGTCTGTTCCAGAAAGTGGGCTTAACAAATCCTTTAGTCAAACTTGAATTCTGTCTGGAGAAATTTGGGGAGAATCGGTGAATCAACAAATATTGAAAATGGGGTTTCAGGTTTCTCAAATCTGAATTCAAGTTTAGCCTTCCACCCGCCTTCTGAAACGGCCCTCAAAAGTCCATAAATGTGCAAAGCTTTCAACTTGCTGAAAAACGGCACACATAGCTTCATTCAGCACAGTGTCATGCATGGCAGGTTGCATATTTGCCTCATACCTCTGGCTCCAGCTCCAGAGGGGTATTCCAAAAAGCGAACTTAACATATCCTAGAGTTAAACCTGAATTCTGATTAGAATAAACTATAAGGCGAACTTCAAGATCTGAATCTTGACAAATCCTTAATTTGGACTTTCAGTTTTCTCCAATCAGAATTCAGGTTTAACTATAGGTTATGTTAAACACATTTTATAGAATACCTCCCAGGATCTGAGCATGTAACCATGTTTCCATGGGCTTCATCATGAATAAAAATGCAAAATTTGAAACTGATGTTAATCTACAAATTTCTGGATATCCTGCGTTGTTTTCAAACTTTTTAAACCACAGTTAACACGTTATTTGTATGTAGATCAGCCAACATAACAAATAATTGCATCATTAACTAGTTTCTTAACTACCGACTTCAAAGAAAAGTACTTGCAAATAAATAACTATCCTGAACATATAAGTAGGGTTTTGTAATTAATTTTGAATCAAACAAAATGAACTTAATTGCCTCACTTTCTCTTAAAGTACATGTTACTTGGAATTTGTGCGTAGTTAGAAATGAACACTTGTATATTATATGCCCTCTGCTGTGGAGAATAGAAGACCTTATTACTATGTGGCGAGACAGGCTCAGCACTGCAGGCGACCAGGCATCCGAGACAACAGCGCGACGAAATTAGTTTGGCAATGGCCTCCCGTTAAAAGCAGCGTGAGACGCCATTCACTTTCGCACAGTTCCTGCTACTGTTTTTGACAGAAGGATCTATCTTGATTATACAGAGCTCCTGTCGTAAATAAACTACCTATCCATGGTAAAAGGGTTCTAGTCGGGTGAAAGTGGCAGGGTCATGTAACTTGGGAGCAGCGAGTGTCATTTCACATTAAATATAGGTTATTCGGTCTAAACTGCAAACCGATTAAAACAACCTTGCACCGTAAATGATGGTCAGTCTAACCGCACATTTTTTAAATTTTGCTGAGAAACACTTGCATTTTCGTTTAGTCACATTTCTGCTGAACATGTGTTAAATTAAATCACCTTTCTGACCGCATGAGGCACACGACGAATTACAAATATATGGATTTGTACAATCTCTGTTTATGAAAATTAGATTAATTAATTAGATTAGAAACGTCTTGCCCACAACAGTGGCGCGGTTCTGGCTTGCTCAATCCCCCCCTCCGACAGTGCCACCATGGGTCGTCGCCCATCTCGCCCAAGCCTAGATCTGCGCCTGGTCACTTCACCAGAGCATTTTAAATCACCTTTATTCATTCATCTGTCTCGATTTCAAATATTTTTCGACTAAGTGAATTAAATATGTTTACTTAGCAAACTCCTCCGAATGTACACTCCACACATGAACTGGGCAATGGATTAACAATGGTCAAAGGGAATGAACACTGTGATATTTTGGCACAAAATCCACATCCAATTCACCCTGCCTCTTCTTGCTATTCGTTCCAGCTAATGTTAATTAATATATATATATATATATATATATTCATTAAAGCTGCATTCGTTAATTTGACGTTCCTATTTACGCTGAAAGACGGCTTGTTACTAAAACACCACCGATCGACACAAACAGAACGAGGTCTGCGATGTGGACTGCTGGGAACTTCTCCCGGAATGTGTCTGGCTCCGGTTCCGCCACCGTCAGCATGTCTCCTCTCGTCTTAACGCCGCAAAAGGAGGTGAGGGAACACGTCCGCATAGCCGCAGAGAGGACGAAGGGGCATCAGGGAAAGGTAGATCCTGCACCTGCAGGCTCGGGAGTGGGACGTGGCGAGCGCTCCCCTCACAGCATACTCCGAGCGGCGCATTCCGCGTCTCGGATTGATGAGCACACACAGTTCCGGCTCTGTTGATGCTGGCGAGATTACGTCTATTTCAAGGGAATCATCTGGTAGACATTAAAAGGGCTGTGCTCACCTGAGAGCCCGAAATGTGTGATTTATGAAGATAAATGAATACCTGTCTACCAAAATTAAGCACGACTGTAAAATTGTCGCTCGGTGTTTGTTTAAGTGCGTCATATTTCATACGTCGCTGCCACATTCCCAGGCAGACTGATTTTGTTTTTGTTTTGTTTTCAAGACCAAACCATAAATCTAATTAGTAAATGTGCTGTTTTAAAACAGCATTTCTTTTGTGTCGCACATGTACGGCGTTTAAATCTCTCTATGGCCTTAGGGTTTGTTAATTGTATTCCTGGCGATCCAGCGATTCAAACAGCTAAACAACGCCCACACACTAATGAAGATGTACTGTATGTTGGGTGAGACTTACCATAAGCTAAAGGTATTATTTATTATTGCATGTATTGTATGAATGCATTGCAGGAGTACAGGTGATGTATCAACTGGGAGTTTTGAGTCAACTGAACTGATAATGGGAAATGTTTATGTATTCAGTGTTTGTTTATTCATTATATCAATACAGTTAGTGGTGAGAACCCAAGTCCATTTCAGAGGATGCCACTGTAGACGAAAGGCTGGCTATCTCCACCTGTGGATTACAGCCCTATGATGTTTCTCATTGCTGTTCCCAACACACACACACACACACACACACACACAAGGCTCACATTTTATTAATTTTATTGAAAATAAATGTTTTGTTAGCCAAACTTATTTGTCAAGTGATAAGTTTGTCAGGGGTGGGGTTAGCATTTTTGACCTCGGTATCTGAAAAGTCCTGCCTACGGCCATGATGTTGGCTCATTCAAGAATTCTGTTAAGCCTACTCGTTAACTCGTTATTTCAATTAATCGTTGCTTCGTCTTTAAAAATGTGAAAAATGACAACTGAGAAGCAAGCACTTAGATTACCATTTGACTTGTTAATCAAAACCTTGATTTTATAGGCTCTAAAACAACAGAGATGGTGTAAGGGCATTTGGGTCATGGCATTGTTCGATTAACGGATCTGCCATGCCGAAATTCAAACAGAAGCCAACATACTCAACATTTTCTGAGTAAAACATTTCAAAACCATTTGCATCATGCATTCATGAACAAGACAGTCTATTCCATTTTTCTGTGCTCTGCTGTTCGTACGTGGATTTGAACATCCCTACAGCGAACCCTGCCTTTCTATACTGTATGACCATGGCTCTGTACTCCTTTTCACCTGCTCTCATGTTGTAGGGAGTATGTGGTTAAATCACTTTACACTGTGCTGCTGAATTGAAAAGCTTTTTATTTTCTTCTTAAGAATGTATGTTCACTGTGGGAGCTGGTGTTCAAAGATACTTAGGATGATAAAGCTGTAATTAAAATACCCTGTTATCAGTCACGCTCTACTCAAAAGTACAATAACCAAGGGTTAAATCCTGCTGTCAGTTAAGTTTAAAGATCCCCTGGTCTACAATGTGGAATTTAGAAGTAAATTAAATGGAAGTTTCTGACATTTCTGTGAATAATATTTTTTACTCTTCAGCATTTTAAGTCCAGTTACCGGAACATTTTAAAAACAGCAATCTGAAACAGGAATGAAGAGATTAGGCTTTCTTTCATCCGGAGATTCTGTTTCCTTTCAGGAGTCTCCTTTACAGGGTTGTCTTCTGAAAAAGATGGATTCGGATGGGTGAAAATTCCACAGGGGTGTAATCGGGAGCAGACGCGAACAAGGTCGCCAACCAGGGCCAGACCACCGTTCATCTGGCAGCGATGTATGTCTGTGCGGAGCTTATTCAGATACTGGAATGCCATCTTGTCCTGTATGAAACTTGCTAAATTAAAGCAAAGCAGCCTATCGGATTTGTCTGCCTGAACCTAAGTGTCAAAGGATATCATAATAACTATACTGCTTGATGTCCTGATGTTGTCCCCTGTAGTAAACGTTCATACTCCAAGCCTGAATATGTGGAGTTTGAATCCAAGGAGTGCACTGGGCTTTAGTAAAAATCAACCCAAGATACACAGGAGGTTATTGTTTTGGGTGAAAAATCCAGGCATTGTATTTGCAAGTCATTTATGAGTTGCCACCGAACCAATTTTTGTGAGAATTTGAAATAATCATTCGGTAGTCTGTATCTACTGTACATCTCCTAGGTTTTTTTAAGCAGTTGTGTCCCTTCTTCATCATGCATGTCTAAGGCTGAGTCATGGATGGTGTGTGGAAATGAGATTTCACTGTTCTTTCCAGCACAGCAGGTTTTTACAGAAATGACAGCGGCCATTCCATGAATCCATTTTATACTCTGCTTCTGAGGGTTTCCCCGGAATTCTGGGATGGGCACACGTTCCTTATACCTCGTTAATGCGTTAAAGTCTGCGTGTTTTCTATTGCCTTTGCCAGATGTTTGGTGCATATGGATTTGGCTACACTCATGGCAATATATCTCATGGGTTCAGCTAAGTCAGTCTCCATGTTTGTCTGCCTCTGTTTGGCTGTGTTCCTTCAATGCTCTCATTCTTAAAACAGGAGTTAAGGATACAGCCGTACGCTTCATCATCTTCATGCCAAATCCTTAACTGCATGGTCATTTTGGTGCAACCCAGTTAGACTGGTCTGAAAATTTCTGTGTCTATATAACGGGCAAGTGGATTTTTGGGGCTGTGTGTGTGTGTGCATGCATATCTGTGTGTGCGTGAACCTCAGGGGCTTTCCAAGGGCTTGTTTTGTAAAAGTGAGTAAGCACTGCGCTGTGAAATCGAATTTTACCTGCTGGTTTTTATCATACATTGTAAAATCTTAATGCACAGATGTTTTTATGCAATAAATGTACATTGAAAGGGGTTGAATTTCATAGGTGCTGCAGATGATGTGAATATTTGATCATACTGCACATTGTTTGCAGATATCTCACGATTTGTACAGTGTGCTTAGAAGAGTGAGGAATAAAGATGTTTGCACTTTGTTCTTTGTTCAGACATATGTACAACGTCGCAGTTGTAGCCTGTGGTGCTGGAAGGTTTAGTAGTGATGAGACAAACAGGTAAGGTATGAGAATTTCGAATGGTATTTTTATATTTGTTGAAATGTTGTGCAAAGAGATTATTGTTTGGGAAAGGCTGTGGTGAAGGCCTGGTCTGCCGTTAGGTTTCCTCTTTGTCTGTAGGTATTTATAAGATATATAAAGAAGTATCTCATGTTTGATTCCATTCATCTGACTGTGTTTCGTTAGGTAGGGAGCGAAGTGATCAAATACAAGCAAACAGTGTGGCCCTGGGGCCTCGAGACCTGATACAGATTTCTATGAATGTTGCAGGACAATGCCTCAGAAGTGCAGAGTGCATAGGCAGGTACAGACTCATCCATTGTGGAAAACTATTTGTGAGAACTTTGATATCAACACATCAGCGTGAGTAATGCAATAGCTGTGAGCAAGGGATGGGTTCGAACGGGCTCACTGTCTCTCCCTATGAATCCCCAAGTGGCTGTCGAACACCAGTAATCAACACTCACATGTCAGGTGCCCCTAGGCTAACGTCTGTCATATATTCATTCGATCATATTTGTCTTGTCTTTCAGGTCACCCATATACTACTTACAAATATTTAGTTTTTGTTTTCTAGTACACACCATCAGAGGCTTTGAATTCTTCTCATGGAGGAGAATATCATCATTCTTCAGGTATTAAACAAACAGACAGGAAAGCATTGCCATCTCTCTGTGTGTGCTGACAGTGCATTTTATTTAGCCTCGCCTATTAGTTGTGATGAGGCAAAGCATGTCTTGTTTAAGCTGGCTCTAAATTTATTTGTTTTGGGTTGGAATAAGAAAAGGAAGGAGTGTTTCCAGTAAATTCTTCTTCTATCATTTCCCAGTTTCTCTGAATAATTTATTGATGTAATAGCAGTCACAGTAAATGACTTTCCTGTGAAAAAAAATTCAGTCCTGGTTTAAAATACGGACATTTTCTTTTGTTTAGTTTTAATCCACTGCTTTAAAATGTCAGCTTAGGTGTACTGAAGCTTGTCTTCTCGAGTGTATTGTGACAGCAAACTGTCAAAATGAGAGGATGATAATTATTGGGAGTTCTTTTGGTAACCTTCCCCATAGACAGTCCCTTACACACAGTAAAACAAGAGGCGTTATAAGCTTTTAGTATCATTGCCTCAGATGACGGGCAGCAGATTATTGAAGTGGTGAAATATTCTGACATGCATTTTTTGTTGCTGCACATGTTTAACATGTGGAAAAGGACAGAGAGACTTTCAATCTTTTTGCTGTGTTTGTTCTGACGCGCTTGCAGGCCCAAACTTGGTATGATAACATTTTTTTTTTTTTTTGCAACATTTTAATGAGAAGAAGACACGGCAATGGCATTGTGTTGGTTTTACTGTAGAAGCCGCAAAGTTTAGTTGACTTTTCATGTTAGTCAGCAAAATGCTCCACAAAAGTGCTTACTTAATATGTGAGGAAGAAACTCTTCGGTCTCTGGTCTACTTCCAGATCCGTATTCCGTTTATCTGATATGGGACAGCAGTTCTTCGGAAACTGGGTGAGGGAAGAGTGTGGATGGGATGCTGGGGCATGTAGCCACACTGTATGGCCTTCCATTCACATAAATGCATGAGGAAACAGGCAAACTACACATACACACAGGAGGGGGGGGGACATTCAAGCCCACAACCTACAGTGCTAACCACTTAGCCACCATGCTACCTCCAACTTATTTATACGTGTTCATAAATAAGGTCAATAAATGTACTGATTTTGTTGAACATATGAGGACATATGAACATATGAGAATATATACAGTACAAGGAGCTCAAATTTGGCAAGGCTTGTGGGTTAAAATTTGCCTATGAATTTTTTCACGGCACGATACCCAGCAGTGATCAAAGATTGAGAAATGTGCTCCAACATCAATCTTTTATGAGTGTGCCGCATTCAGATCTGTATTTGGCACCTTCCAAGTTACAGTCTCCCTTTAAACTGAATGTCTCCACTTGAGCAAGTAAAGACTTGATGCACAAGTAATCTTTTTTTTTCCTCTACAAGAAGATAAACTGTTCCAAGTCTGTAAACACTTCACCACCCTCAGCAAATGCGTCTGTGGAGTGAATAAACAGGAATGGAAGTTTTCCACGCGTTTGTATGGCATAGCATAGCATGAAAAAGGCCAAAGACTGTCTCTCTTTTTCAAGTGTCTGAATAAAGGAATTTAACAAGGCTTTCAGCTTGTTGGAATTTTACTGGCCAGTGCATTAAAACTTGCGTAAATGTGTCTGTAAAGCTGACTGCTTTTCTTCATGTCCTGCAGCATTTGATAAAGTGCTTTGATCATTAATTCTAGTTCATTTTATATCTATTCCAATGATGTAACAGAGTGGAGACACCCACAACTCTCCGAGCCATTTGAGAAAGATGATATCTTCTGAGCAACATTCTTTTGACATCAATGGTACTGTAAAATGTTCTGCTGCCTTCCCCAGTTCATCATACCCAGGAGTAAACATGATTAAACATTCAGGATTAGAGTTGAGAGTTCTATTTGCCATATATACAAGGAGCGGTACATTAGGATTCTTTTTGCTTGTTATTGCCCAACAACAAATGAGCGCACAATAAGACAACACAGGCAAACAACATTCTGCAGTGGAATAAAGTACAACTGTAAGTCCAAATTTCTTAAGTTCACTTGCTAAAGCCTAGTTTGCCTCGACCTCCTTCGGATCTCACCGTCCTCTCTGTGACTCGCCCACCTGTGGGCCATCAGACTACCCTAATGGATCATCTCTGTTCCTGATTTGCTGTCAGAAATGAAGGCTGTTGTGCTGCCTCGTTCATCTCATGTCCAGGGCCTTCATAAATTCTTCAGTGTCATGCTAACAGAAACATTGCTTCTCCTCTGTATCGAATTCCTGTTGTTTCCTGTGTAATGTTGGCCCCATCTTGGGGAAGTCTGATCGGCTGACGCCAGAGGGCCCCTCCCACCTGCCGAGGCTGTCTGACAGCACTGCGGTGTTTCAGTCACCTGTTGAGCTGCCTCTTAACCCGCCAGTGACCATGTGCAATTCTGGGCACCCTTTTTGATACAGACATGCTCTGAGCAAATGACAAAATTGCACATAATGCAGTCTTTCACTAGCGGCTGGGGCGATGTTTCAGGGTGTTGACGCTTTTGATGGACCTGGTTACCGGGTCAAGCAACCCTACAAGAACATCGAGAAAGCATTTCCCCTCAGCTGCTCCAGTAATACGTTAATCTGTATAAACTATAGATTATTAATGTTACAATAATATGCCCTTGGTTTAGCCTTTCACACCCCCACTGTTCTCTGCTTTCCTCTTTAAACTGTGCCCATTACTGATTAAAGGACTATGGATGTTAACGTGTATGACTAACAAATTCCAGCTCTTGTGTACACATGTATGCTTGAAAAGTAGGACCTCTGTAACATTTCTGTTTTGCTATTAATTTCCTTTGGAAAATTGTTTTTTTTTTTTTTTAAAAAAAGCATGTTCTTTACTGGTTCTTCATTTAGTGTAATGGGATATTTACTGAAGAGTTGTGATAATACTGTTCTTAAAACCCAGACTCTGGTTGAGATCCTCAAGCTGATGTCAAGCCTTTGGAATGAGTGTAGATACTTGTTTATTTTAGATTCTGTTGTCTACAGTCACTACCCTGGATTTAAAGAGATTTGACTTTGAAGGTAAATATTCACTAAAAGTGAAATAGTGAAGGGGACTTATGAAGCATTATAACCTGTGGTGGATAATACAGCATGGGCTTTGTTTTTCACACCATTCAAGGGCATAATCCACTGCAGCGTGCTGCTGTGGCTCACAGTCTACTGCACCGGGACATGCAACAGAAACTTGCAGCCTCCGTGGAGATGGTGTGACTTGGAGAAGATGTCAGAAGTGATAGAGTGCATTCATATGTTAGTACGAGCTGGGGTTCCCATCACCTCCCAGGTAGATGGCACCCAGAAGCACATGTGAAAACTCTTTTTCTGCTTGCATTTCCTACCACAAAGATGGGCACATTTCTCATTGCATGCAGGAAATGGGGGAAGGTGCTCTTCAGCATATCAACATGTCATCCTTCTTGGTGAAATGGTGTACTGTAGCGGCATGTCCTTTTGCAGGATGTGAAGAGCAGAAGGTCGGTGGTGCGTTTGGCCATCCAGGAGGGAAATTTTTGCTTGCTGAAGGTTTTTTTTTTTTGGACTCAAGAGCTGGCTCATTTCCAGACCTAGTTAATATAAAGGCATCCCGCAATGCTAATGGTGCACTGAAACAATGTTCTCTCTCTCTTATTAAAATATTTACTCAGCTCAGAATAAATCAGATCGGGACAAGATGGATGAATGGGTGGATAGATTAGGTTGCAGGTCATAGTGGTGCCAGCTCTCCAAGTGGCCCGGGGGATTTCCACATCTTGAAGTTCACCAGGGGCTGGGCAGGCGGGAATGGTGCCTTGCTCCATGTGCACTGACATGGGGGATTTCCACAGCCACGCGACGGTAGGGCTGTGGGGCTGTGTGCACTCACACACACCCAGGCGTTCTTCTGCTTCACGACGCCGGTCTGTGTTTGCCATGCCAAATGGACTTCGGAACCAGGTGTGGCTCTGCTGACTGAAGGGTTTGGGCTTGAATCGCTTCATTGAGACAATGACCTGCGTAAATTAATTAAAAACGTTCTGTGCTAGGCAAACTGTGGGGAAAACCACGCTTGATAAACCCAAAAAGGGGGAATGTTTCGCATAATGAAGTAACATTTGCGTAACAATTTCGCCCTAAAGTTAAAGTTGTTTATTGCCTTTGGTACCCCCTAGCTTGTGAAAAGAACATAAAGGCAAGCATTATCAACATTATCAAACTTTATTAACAGGTAGGTGGAATAATTCATGCAGCACAAGTGTTTTTAATGCTGTGTTCTTTCAGAGGAGTGTGCATGACTCTGTTCAGTAACTACAATTACCCTAAGTATAACAGCGGTTACCCATTAACTTAACTGTGCATAAAGGTGCAAACTACTCCGTCTCTTGCAGGAACGTGTAGTTAAATAACAGTACAAAGGCATCACTTCCTCCAACATGCTTGTGTTTGCAGAATGAGCTGTGAACAAAACCTGTCTGCATTCAAATTAATAGGTAATACAAAGGGAATCCTTACAGGCATTAACTGAAAATTAGTAAAATAAATCCATCCATCCAACCATTGATCCATTCATTGTCCAAGTGCTTATCCTGGTCAGGGTCGTGGGGGTAATGAACTTAATGTAAATAAGTATTGTAATATAAAAATTCTTGAAAACCTGCCTTGCCTCTGTGCGGTGTTTCAGGACAAACAACTGTAACTTTGTCCTATTTATGTCATTATCTTTAATGTTTTTTTTTTTTAACCTTCAGCTTTGCATATGTCTGTTTACCAGAGCAATTCAATTCTGGGGCATTCGGTCAACTCCATCCGCCTGCAAACGTCTACTCAAATGCTTCATGTTAATTAATTATCTTCACTGACTCGTGCAGAGCAATGTACAGCTTTCTGCCGGACCCTATATACTATGCAGATATTTACTATTTATGGTAACAATTGAACACCACAGGGGCATGACAACTGGTTACCTCTTTGTACTGGAAGGGGTCTATGTGGTCCCTAAAGTGTGATGCTGCCCCCCCACACACCCATGGAAACTCAGTATTGCACATGGCTGCTGTGTTGAAGCCCAAAAACAGCCACCAGGAGCCACCCCAGCCTCTGTAACCATGACAATGACCAGCCCATACACCTGGTCCCTTTGGGCATTGAGCATGACAGGGTATATCTTCTGCAGTTTCTGTTATTGCTTTTTTCTATTGTTTTGTTATTGTATGAAATCACATGTTGCCAGTGCAAAAGCCTAGTTTACGTGTTCCTGGGTAGGTGTCAGAGATGTGGCGTGATTTCAAATATTCACCATGCCTTTTACAGGTGTGGCAGCTGCTGAGAAGAGGCAAAGGGATGATGTTACTTGGTCAAAGCTGAAAAAGCCAGAAAACGACCACTTTCACTGTGAATATCTTATACCAGGTGACTGACTTTACCTTAAAACTGGTCTTTATATATATAAGAAATTCTTCTGTCGAGTTCTCTTTGACTCGGAAGTCAGATGTTCCATCAGATAGAATGTGTAGCTATTAAGCATTATTTTAAGGGAATTTAAACATAATTATCAAGGTTATTGCCTGGACAAGGACGTTGCAGGAAAAGCACTTAATTTACAGGATGTGAGAAGCAACTCAGAGTTCTTAGGCATTAACAAAGTGAATATCCTATATATAATTTTAGAGACTTCAAGGAAAAGTTAAAAATTCAACTAATGTAAATTTGTCAGGAAACATAAAGCCAGGTCACTCCAGTGCATTCCTGTAAAGAAACAGGTGTAATGTCGTAACGGGACAAACTGAGTTACAGTAGAAGAGTTCTACTTAAACTTCAGTGACCGTTATGAACGCCCAAGGTCGCTATTACATTTTAACCCATATGACTCCCGGCTAAAGCAGGGGTCACGATTGTTCAATTTTTTGGCTTAAGACAGAATGAGCTACGTTTAACCAAACAGTGCCGCATAGGTGGATACTGCAATTTACGCGCTGGGCCCAGTCGTGGGGAGAAAGGACTGAGATAATGATCAACAAGCAAATTGTTATGCCTGTGAGCGTCTAGACTGAACCGCAGAAGTAGCAGGAGTCAGCATTGCTTGTAGTTTCCAGTTCTTAGTCTCCAAATAAATTAACGGGTTTACAGGGTTGTGCTAATATGTACCGTTTCCTGTTTCACCTGTGATTGTGTTGTCTTCTTGGTCTATACCTCATGGAATGACAACGTTATTAATAATAAACGGTCAATACCAAACATCTGACATTTTCCCCTTATCGATGAAACCCGTTGCACGCTGCTTGTGAAATGTTGTAAGAAATTAAAGCCAAACTTCACATGTGGTTTACCACTTTCCCCCAAAGTTAAAACGAACAGACTATTGACCCCCAAAAGACAACTACAGGCAGCTCGAACACTATAGATGGATAACTGAAAAGACTACGTTGTTTAACAAATGCTGGAATCGCTAGTGGGTTGTTTTCACTTGACCTATTTCCTTGCAGTCTTTCACGATGAATTTCAGTGAAGCTGGGCAATTTCAAATTTAAATCTACATAGTGCTTTTCTGGAATATCGCCTGATCTTCGGCAAGTACAACAGTTGCGGGAAACACCAGGCTGGATTTATTTTTAAAAATCACATATCACAAAACGTTCGTTATACGTAGGCTGAGTTTGCGTTTCGTTAATTTTAAACGCTCTGACCGAGTGACTTACATTGAAAATGGCTATTTGTGGATCGTTGCTTTTAAAACGAAAACGTATTAGTGAATAATTAACATTCCATTTTTAAGAAACATATACATTTTTATTAAGGAGAATTTGTTCCGAACCTGAAATATGGCAAATGTTTTCCCGTAACCGCTCGGCGATAAGCCCGCAAACGACACAACACACATGCGGTTCAATGGCGCGTCCATAAGCTGCTTCATTAAAGTGGCAGGTGAAATGAGTGTTTTTGGGTCGCGGGGAGCTAAAAACAAACAAAAACAGAAACAAACGCGCACTGCTGGTAACAGACGGTAGCTGACAGTATACTAGTTGCATAAAACTAGCCTGCTTTGAAATGTAACCGGAGGTCTCGTTTTAAAGGTAACACATTTCTGAGCTGCACACATCCCTTCTGAAGTAGCTCTGATCCATAGGTGTGTACAAACAGTCCGAGGCGCAGTACGGCGCATACTCCGGGTTCACTGAGGTGTCCTGGGCACCCGACCAATGCGACAAGCAGTAGCAGCGCTGAAGGTTGCAGTGCTGGTAATGGTAATTCTCTGCAACGAAGCCAAAATTCGAGTCCATCCGCGAAGGAGAGCTATAGCATGAGGAAGAGGAGGAGTATGACTCGGGGGGTGAGAAACTGTTGTAGTCTGGACTGGGAAGATTCAGGGACAGTGAGTCGGGAGAAGAGCTTGCAACCTGGAAAGCAGAATAAAACGAATGTCAGGGATCGCATGGTAGTATGGGTCGCAACAAAACAACAGTGCATTATAGCGCACAGTATTCCTACAGGGCAGTTTGTGCCCTGTAACGGGAGTTCAATAATTCAACAACAATGTTAATTGCGTCACGCCATTCTTAAGTGTAGCCTAAACGACATTCGGATGTCAGATTGCTCGTTACCTAACGAGGACTGCGTACACATAACGACGAAAACTAAAGACGTCAACAGCTTAGCATGCATTATTCAGTGTTCCAGGATAACAATCCAGGCTTCCCTGCAATTTCGAGGCACCTATGAGCATCTAAACCTGACAGATCACATACACAAGAACTAGCATTCCGAACAGCTATGAAACAGCCGTACCATTCCACTGATGTGATAGTCAGAGCTCGACAGAAAATGTCCAGGAGACCAGTGCTGTGCGGACGAGTCCGGGGCTAAAATGTCGTTGAGATTGTCTTGCGGAAGCATGACGTTGGGATACTGATTGTCAAATGCAGAACCCTCCATGGGCATGCTACAAGCGCTGTCGGTGTAAGAGGATGGCTGGAAACTGGCATCCGGAGTCGAGTTCCCCGAACACACGTCAAAGTGATAGGCTGGGAAAATGAATAAGGTATATGAAGAGGGTGAATAGGCAGAAGACATTTAAATTAGTAAATGCTTCAGAAGTGATGTCATGGGAGCCCTAGCCAACAGTTAAATCACATTTAAATGCAAGTTTATAAAAGGGGCCGAATACACTGCGCGTATGGGGACCCGACTATTTCAATTGTTTCTGTAATCCGAGTATTCTACGTGAAGGTCGTTGGCACTCAATGTAAGTTTTAGTTTGGGCGTAACTTCTGTGAAACCGAATTTATAACGGTATAAATCTCTCTTTGTTCATTTGTTTAAGTCTACTCTTATGTTAGTGTAGCATTGTTAGGCGATTTGCATAGTGTTTTGCACGCCACCCTTTTGGGTATTTAGCATGTAGCCAGAGTGGCTAACAATCTGGTAGAGATTTGTAATACAACAGAAAAAGTGCATACAGCTCCTTACAGACTGACACGATTTCAAAGTTCAATGTACAGTCGAATGCTTCCAAGAAAAGCCTTTTAAAAGGGTGTTCTTTTCGTATTTATGCACTGTAGAACTTCATATACAGAGTACGAGACTTGAAGGCAATGAATGAGAAAACAGACTTTTAACTTAACATTTTATTAAATTTGAACACTGTCAGTAGTAAATCACCTTCAGGAAACGCTCTGTGCAATATGCTTAAAAAAAAGCATGCAGTGCAAATACAAGGTGACGCCATTGAGGCGTGCCTGGCTTCCTTTAGCTCGATACGTATTCAATGTTCTTTAAGTCATTTAAAATAATGTTACATTGTTTAAAGCCTACCAGGAATAGATGTGGCACAGCCGTCTTGAATCGCGAAGTTCTGGGATATCTAAGGCAAGGGGAGTGAATGAGAGAAAGAAAGAGATAAAATAGAAGGAGAGAGGATGCGAATTAGTCATTTTTCCCACTAGTAGGCCTATGTCTTTTTTCGTCAATAATTGTAAGCTACTATACACTGGCCTTAAATATTATTTCAGATGCATTGTGCGTACAATTTTCCTAACGTTAGCAAGGCCTACAGTACTCCAGAGTACGAAATAATGAATTTGTTTTGTCAGACACCACGCCCCCTGTCATTTTTTGGAATAACTCCAGTTTTTTTCTCTCTGTTTTGATCAGTGTGCTGAGATCCGTGTTTAGAGTAACCCCGTAGTCTCGACGGCTTAATCAACATTAGTCTACATTTTCACTTTATATGGCAATGGGGAACGAATTCTGTTATTATGAAACCAGTTAATCAGCAGAACAAATCTATATCCGTTTTCATGAGGTATTCAATGCACGTGTTCCTATTATGCTGGACTTTGATTTACTACTACAGTAAGATTAACCCTGAAATGGTCGGAGAAACTCATCTTCACACGGTTCATGTAGACAGAAAAAGCTGCAAACGCACCATTGTATGGAGATCCGTCAAATCCTTAGACGTTTGCACCCGTGTTACCCGTGTTAGTATAGTGGAAAGCAGTTTTACATGATTAACAAGGTACGAGGTGACTGGGCAAACGGAGGAAGATAATCTTTTTATTCAGTATGTGTGATTTTTATTTATTGCCTGTTTTTCTTTTGCGATAGGGGCGCTGTAAAACATAGATATAAAAATGTTCAGTCAATGATATTTGTAGAACATCAAGCTTACCGCTTGTAGTAATTACACAAACCACGTGCATTGCCCTTCTTCCTTACTCGGCAGTTGTTCTTACCGTTGCGCTTTTAACAGCAGCCTGTCGGGCTCTCTGCTTCTGCAGCAGTTCTTTTACGGTGGCCTTCACTCGCACACCCTGGTACACCTTCGGTTTATCTGTGGCAAGAAAATTATTCGGTGACAACGTTCAGATGCTGCCCAAACTTGTATATGCCCCGTCTACGTGACTATACCCACGCCTTCTCACGACTGCAATATAAAAGTTGATGTAACCTCTACATGTTGTACTGGTGGTAAACCTTTCGGAGTCCACAATTTCGCGTTCGAAAGCCCTAAATGTCTGTCAGCTAAAATTAAACTGCTAGGCGGTTTAACTAATTAAATGTGCGGGTAGGTATACACCCAGGTATATACATTCAAAAGTAAACATGACGTGTTTTTCAGTCCTGCAATTTAAATCACACGCAATGGTTTACTTTCAGGTATATTGCTAATAGTGCCCAAGCGGTTACTGCACGAACTTCAAGCAAAGGGCTGCAATCTGAGCTTGATCACAGCATTGTAATTGTTCTCTGGCGTATGGCAACGAATGGGTTAGCGTTTCGACTTACAGATGTGAATAGGTGCACAGCTGCAGCCGAGGAAACACGCTTTCGGCCATTTTAAATACAGAGGAAGCCGTGCAAAATATACATATAAGCATTTGAAATATATAAATATGAATTCTAAGAATCAAAGAGTACAAAATATGATCGCGACAATTCGTCACGATTATGCCTGCAAAGTCGAAAAACAGTTAAGTAACCGAAGAATGGGGTAATGTATCCTTTGACAAAGACCTCTGAAGGACGAACAGTTTAAGGAGGCTTGTAAATGGAATATGAAAAGTCACAGAACGTCGCTCTTGTGACATTCTTCTTTACTCTCAAGTAAGTGACGTTTCAGTGTACAACCAATGTGCATAAAAAAGAAACCTAAACGCCGATCTGTTTTCGCAACTGTTTGTCCTGCATGCTCTAACAAGGCATATAGCGTGGAAAGTTACTTTTCTGAATTGGATCGAGGTGCAAACGATAAGAGATTACGTTAAGTCCCGACTCTTTAAATTACGAAAACAACTAATCTTTTGTCTTTAACCCGTATTTCAGTGTATAATTATGTGTGATATGTACTTGTGTGCATGGCCTATATGAGCGAAAATGAGATACTATGGTTCTCAAACAGCAATCAAAGAAAAATATGCTTTTGGATGCGGTAAATAATGACCGAGCGTATGTACGTTTCAGAAATGTACGTTTTTCTGTCTTAACATTCATCCCCCCCTTCTACCATTGGACATAAACGCAACAATTCGCCGTCGTGTGAAAACAAAAGTTCTTCCGAAACAACGCCACACAATGGTCAAAGTGATTAAGACACCTGCGTGACCCTCAAACTGTTACACCACCGGCAAAGTGCTTTTAAAGCCGATACCTTGCCAGCAAAAGCTTCCGAGGTGCACTGATTAAGCGAAAACTTCTAGACCCATCCTTGATAAATATTCATATATTAAGATTCCGGTTCGTTTTTTTTTTTTGCCTAAAATGCGGCAAATAGTAATGCTACAGGAAAGAAATACGATACGCCCCATTCGAACTGACGGTTAAAAATTGCATTCACACGCACTTAACTTTTCTGTCTTATGTTTTTTTAAAATAACGGTTGTATATTTGCTTCATCAAAATCCGATGCCTGCATAAAATAGTATTGACACTGATAGACCGAAAACTTACATATCTGACGCAAATTAATAGGGAAAATTGCCCTTGCAGTGGTTTTTCATTTAAAACGCGAATAAAAACTAACACTAACATCTACAGGTTGCAAAATCATAAAATTGTCAATAATTATAGCAAGTTTCTTCGTCGGAGACACGTTACTCGTAAGCGTAACGCACGTGATATGGTGCTTGCATCCATTGTATGCATTGAATATGTCAGAAATCTCTGTACTTAAATGTAAGGCTAGTTTATCGATGATAATCTGCAGTTCGTCAGCATAATCAACATTAGATTTCCCCTTTATGTTAAGATAATACTTTTGTTCCCTACCACTACTCTTACTATGCCTAATTGCAATGCTTTGCTTCTTGCTATGCTTTTGATATTAACTTGCATCTTTCTGTTTTATATTTTTCAGGGATATTTCTAAAAGATTCAAAAGACGAAGAATCTCAAGGAATTAAAATGTTAAAAACTCACCAGACATGTCGGCTGAAAGAAATGAAAACCTCTGGAACAAGTGTTGCTATGAGCCTCTTCAGTCAGTCAGTCAGCTCAGGCTCAATTATATGGGCTAGAATGAAATAATTACAAAAGTCGCACTAACTCTTAATACAGAAGTCTTAAACCTGGCTCAGGACATACAATAATATTGAAATATAGCTAGGGATATATTAGTTTGAGTATTTCTCTCTCCATGCCTACTATTTAAAACCTCTAGAACTCAATGATTTGACAATCAATGATTGCGCGATACTTTCAATTTGAATATTCAAAGGCTTCACAAAAAGAGTGTTCTTTTAGTGATACACACTATATTAATGCTTTAAATAAGACCCCCTTTAATAGAATTTGGTGCTATTTTGTCGCCAGACTCAAAATAAATAGTCATTTTATGCATTTTGTGCGCCTTTTATTATCGATGTGGTTAGCCCCCAAGACAAAGCACTATTTTGCTGTCAGTGGCAGAAGTTGCATCTTAATAACTCAAAACATTACATGTGACAACTTTAACATGTCTTACAATGGACAATTATGGCGAAGAACCATTTTCTTAGACATTTGCCACCATTTTAACAATATTTAATCCAACACTGGGGTTGTGGGCGTGGCATATGGTAGCAGCCATGTCATCACCGGCTGTAGAGCCAGACCATTCCCTGATGTGTGCAATATTATCCACCTGCAGTTATGTCATATATATATATACAACAATTAAAACTTTATATTAACGAGATTTGTGGTTTATATAGTCTGAGAGTACACCTCATAGAATGTCAGAACATAACAGGAGTAGGAGAGTAGCGGCATTCGTTATTTTGGTAGGAGTATCTCAACTTCATTAATTGTAAAGCCACTGAACTTGCTCAATAATTAATAAAGCACGAAATGGCGCCATAAGAGCAGAGAAATTAAAGTGTATTAAGAATGGAAATGATAGATGTTAATCTAGATACCAATTAAGCACTTTATAATTTATTATTACGCTATCGTAGTCAATTTCAGTATGAATACTGTAACAATACCTTAAACTAATCTTCAACATGCACTGTGAAATGGCCCATATTTAACCCTTCTTTCCAAGTAAATAGAAAATTGCTGATGATTCGTCACCTTTCGTAAATTAATCAGTTATCTTCGTCATTAGATGTAATCGTACAGGGTAGTGGAGCTGATTTTCAAAGTACTTGGACGTTCAGAGCATTTTAACCTTTACATCCTCTGGATTTAGGGTGATTGACTAAAAACAACTTCTGGTTTCATTTACCGACGTTATAACATACACAATAAACACAACATTTGGTTTTGCGGTCATAATTTAGAATTTCACACAGCACTGTATTCCGCACTAATCTACATGTAAAACGCAAAGCTATACTTTATTTTAATTATTTAAATTAACAGTTTAATGATCTTACGTGGGATTACAATCTACCCCTATCTCATAAAGTCACCCTAGTCCATTTGTCCCCATTCGAACACACAAATGCCTACAGGAATAAAACGCAAAACAGTACAAAATAACATAAATTGCCAGATCTTTGAAGAGCTCAAAATTCTACTCAAACATTTTAAGCAATAAATGACACTAATGGTACCCAGTTTGGGTTTTTGGGACCTGTGTTAATTACATCTCCCCATCATTTACTTTCTCATATTTTCCCAATCTTTATTCTTTTTTATTATGGCCAATCATAGGAATCCCACGTCGCCACACCTTTTTTTTTTTTATTCCGTACGGAATTAAATCTCCACTTCCATTTCGTGCATTGATATTAATTTAATAACGTCATAGTCATTTCTGTGATCATGTTATAACACAAAGACTGTAATGCAGAGTTATGGTATTATTCTCGGGAAAAAAGTTTATAATTCCTTAAATATAGATTACGAATAAACAGAACGGCATAATTTAATGTAACAATTAATTTGCATATAGAATAATTCGTACGTATTTATTTTACTTATACATTTTACATGTATATATTCACTTTTTTGAACTAAATCAATGTGTAGTTTATACAATGGTAGTTGTATTGTTGTTATAGCAATGTACCAAAAACTGGAGGTAGAATATATTTTTATTTCTCACTGACAAATGTCACCACTTCTGTAAATAAATACGGTTCAGATAAAATCTTCAGTTAGGTAATGTAATGATTGGGCAAGATAAAAATCCCGTGTTTATATTATGTCAAAATGTGGCTACGTATACTTTTTTGACAGGGTTAAGCGCTTGCATTAGACGCATATTTATACATAAATATACCCTATTTACACTAAAATAGATGAAGTCTCATTGGAAAGTGTGCGGTAATCATGAAATATTATAGTTCACATTTCTGTGTTTCACAACAACTTATTTGACCGTTATTCACCGTATACTTCTTGGCTTTCGATGTAACCATGCTTCATGGAGATTGCTAAATGAGAGATAAGTGACACTTACTCAGATACTGCTGATCTGAAAATAGCTTTGTTGACCGAACTTGGGAAAGAAAAAGAGATGCTCGTGTAGTTGATTTTTTATGATATTATTTAATACACTCTAGTTTATTGGTCAAAATGTTATAGCGAATTTTTCGAGCGCCGCGATACAAGTACTTGAATAATAGTGCCACCTAGTGTCTAGTTCTAAGATTGATGCCCAGTTTAGGTGCTGCAAAGGGAAGACAGCCGTTTAGTTTCAAGAGGAGGGTACGAGTGCCTGAAAAAGGCTCACCTATTTTTTAATAGCCATTCATTAATTGCAGTGTGACGTTACGCAATTCGCCTGTTACATATGCTTAAAAAAAGTATTGTTCACAAGTTAAATAGGCTTTCGTCCCTTATATTACGTGGGGGTTGCATACAATAAAAGTTATGATTGTGATGTAGCCTGTCTCCATATATGTACGTATTTCACTCTTGTAAACTGAATAATTCGGGCTATTTACATAAATATTTACTGCGTCTTCTCGCGGTCATGATGTCTAAATTGTCACGTGGACTACAAATATTTAGTATATCCTTTGAGTTTCAGTCTGTTGCATTTCTCTGAAAAGTACGTCATAGTGTACTTGTCTTAATATCACATGCAGCAAAACTTAAAAGGATAATACGTTTTGACCATTAAATATCGTGAACATTTCGCACGAATTGTAAGTACATTAGTCATCCAAAATGAATCGCCTATACATTTTTTCATCTACCATAACTGGCACTTCACAATATCATATAAGATTTATTACGAAGTCCGGTGCAACGCAAGATTTCCAGCGCCCTCTACAAGAAGCAAACAGTGTCGGTTTCTTCAGTTAAAGCCAACTATTTGGCAATGGCAAACCTGTTGCTGGAAGCTCTCACGTTTAAACAGAATCTTCTGCGACTGGTGGCCCAAGAGTTTTGATAGAAAATTTTACTTTATTCTGGTTTTTATTCTTTAATTATTTTGTTGTTTTATTGTCCTGCTATCAGATGTAAACAGAAAATGTTTGGTTATATCGCCTTCATAATAATGTGTACAAGTCATTGCTCAGTATTATGTAATGTGTGATTAAGTACTCGATTTTTGGAACATCACGTTTTCTCAAACGTTATGTTGCTCTTGTCCCACACCGTTGTCTTCATTATCTTCAGAAAAAAAATCATTCATGCAATGAATCATGTATGTTGCTAAGTAATCTTCCATGTCAAGACATTTAGAACAGTTTTCTAAAAAGCACGCCACGTTCAAAAGTAACCTCAGCCTGAAATATTTAAACAGATTCACTCAGAATTTTGTTTTTACATTAGATCCAAATTTCCTGTTATGAGTACAAACATCCACACCCTCGTTACATGTGCTTTTTGGGTGGTGTTGTGGTCCAGCACAGGCTGGGTGTTGATTCTTTGCTTTGGGGAGCTGCTCTCTGCCACATGGGAATGGCCCATCTGTGCCAATCACAATCACTCACTGTCATCTTTAGCTAGAAGGTGGCCATGTCCCCAGATCATCTTCCTGGATGCCAGGTTGCAGGTGTTGGACACATAAGGCATGAAGGCATGGGCTAGTGTTCTCTATTCATGACCTGGGGGGATTACATAATGCAAGGGCCTCTGAGCTATGGTATATGCTTGTCGTGGTGAGTGTTTTGCGGGTGGGTTACAGGGCCGGGATGCCAGGGCATGACCTGTTTACCATCTCCAGTGGTTTTCAGGCCTTCTTGTTTAGAGGAACAGAAACCGATCAGAGAGGGTAAGATTCGGTGCATAAAACTCGTGGGTAAAACTCTTCCTATATTGCTGATGTTGTTTTTTGTCAGCTCTTTTAAGCTTAAGCAGGAGTCCCCCACAGTGACTGATATACATCAGCCTAGTGCTCTCAGGTAAGCTGGGCCATGTTAAGTGGGGGTAAAGCGTAACTGGGAGCGTGATGCTCTTTGGGTTGCTGTACTGGTTATGTGCTGGTTTTTTAGGAGTGGGCCTTATAATGATGGTTAAACATGTGACAGAGGAGTTGGAGTAGATTCTGGTGGGATTTCACCCCCGTGAGGGAAGGACATCCCTCTCAGCTGAACAAGGTGACCCGTCCAAGGGGAATTCGAACCCTAGCAGGGAGTAGTTGTGCTTAAGGGTTGATGGTGGAGAAGGATCTTGCTAATAAATGGGTGAATTGTGCATCACTTTGCAGTAACTGCTTATCCAGTTAGGAGTGTGTGGGAATTGTCGGGCAGGGGACACCCAGAATACGATGGCAGTGCATTGCCAAGCAGTAATGCACGTGCTTTAAATGCATTTCCCAGCCTCAAGAGGCTGGGTTTAACAATCAGCCCCGGGGACGTGTCTCCAGGACTGCTGAGCACAATGCAGGTAACACTTATGATAATAAGACAGCATTTGTTGGTGATTCTTTTTTTTCTGTGCTCCCTAGTGGGTAGCATATTCTGACGGGACAGAGTGTGTCATCAGGCGGCAGGAGGGCGCTCGTGCCCGAGAGGACGCAGTCATCCAGCGAGCTCGACGCTGAGATGTCAGGACATGTCTGTCACTTGTCAGAGCTATGCCATTCAAGCTGGTACATGTCCTTTCTCACAGTGGCCTGCATGGCAAACAATTTAAACAAATGTGATCTTCAACCACCTGTGTGTCGTCGCTGATGCCCTCGCTTTGAACCGAGAAGTCGTTGTTTCACTCGAACCCTTTTTCAGGTCTGTGCTTTGTGGTGTCCATGGCACAATTGAAGGCAAACAGAAAGTTGAGCTTTAAATGCCAGCAGCTGGCAGTTCCCACCGCAGTGTTGGCTGAACCATGCCGCCTAATAGCAAGCGATCGCTACCTAAAGATGTCTTTGGTAGAGCACACCTGGCCCGGGGCTCTGGAGCTGTCACTGAGTGTAAATTACTATGAAAAATAGTAAACCGGAAAACAGCGAACAATAGCATGAAGACATTCAAACAACTAAGACAAAAGTAAGGAAATCAAGTATATTTTTCAATAAATTCTGTCATGTATACAGTAGCAGGAATTGAAGTACTTTAACTATGCTAAAATCAAATGATTAACTTATTTTAATGACTGCTCCCCCCAGTCCCCTGGTTATGGATTGTGTAGTACATATGACAGTGGGTGTGGCCACACACCTGCACCGGAGATGTCAGGTCAGACAAAGCATGCCAAAGAAGTGCAACAAGCCCCCTCCCCCTGGCTGCTAAGCCCAGGGGGCTGCATCATCAGCTGCACTCTCATGCATCTGTATGCAGGCCCCACCCCACAAGTGTGTGGGCACGGCGGCCACCAGGGTATGCAGGCGCCACCTAATTTACATGGCATGACTGCCCCTAGCTCAGAGAAATTGACACATTTTCCCACAACCCCTCACAGACTCTTCAGTGCGTCTGTAGTCACCGTGCCAAGGCATGCAAACCACACGTTGTCCACGTCGAAAAGTTCAGTACTATTGCTTTTATCTTGGTCTCTTCATTTTCATTATTATTCCTGATATTGCTTATTGTTTTGGTGAGAACTTTGTTTTCTGATCATTAGCCTACATTAGGAAATCTTTTATTGTTTTGTGCTTTATGGCATGATTTTGGCTTCGGCAACTTGGTCCCACATTAATGCCAGCGGAGGGCACGTGGGTGTCACGGTGATGAACTAGATGCTTTATGTTTGCATGCGGCAAAACCCAAAGGGTTAATTTCAGGGCATCTTCAGCAACAAGGTTCAAGGGCTGGATTTGAATGTAATTTGCCAGTGCTGAAACCTCCCCACATTTACTATGCAGGCTTTGTTTGTTTACATGGGGAAATAACAGTGCTTAATGACAATCGGGGTGCTACTCAGAATTATTTATTACACTTTTGAACTTTTAATAACTATTAAGTGATTTCTTTTTTAGTTAGGGTACCAGTTTTGTGCAGCTTAACCGCAGTTTCCCAAAGTCGTGTCATAATTTTTTAGTATCTTAAGGTAAGAGCCTTTTGCTAACCCAGTGGCACTGACCTGTGTTTGTCTTGCTGCTTTCTGCCCGTTGCTGCATGTACTCTATGAGTCTGCTTTGGGGAAAAGTGGTTTCCCGATAAATGTGAATCCAGGGCACCTTACTTTATTCGCAAGTGTAACATATCTGTCTTGCAGAAAAGTGCAAAGATGGCAAGCTCTGTTGGTCACCTGCGCACAGATACAGAAGGATAATGAAGGTGATTCGTTCATGTTATTTCTCGCTCCGTTTTGTTCCTCTTCAGCCTATTTTGCTTGCAGCTACCTACCCCACCTTCAGGAATGTCACATTATTGTGGAAATAAACCTGTCATCACGAACAGCTGGTGCTATGGATATCATGTAAACAAACGTGTCGACACTCAGTCCAGAGAACTCATGCAATCAAATGTGTTTTGACTTGTTGCTCGTAGCAGTAATATATACTGTCCTGTTTGTCATAATAGTTTGATCATAATTCGGTGTATAGAGTTTACCCTGTGCCCCTGACCACGATTAGCACTTTTCTGACTGGTCCCACTTTTGCAGATAAGAATATTTTCAAACACCCTCCACCTCCCCACCTAACCTCCCAGCATGCACTCACACCCATTGCCCCTCCCATTGAAAATGCACCCACCAATTTATGAATCTCTGGGCTTATGGATAGAGTATAAAGTTTATGAAGGCAGCAGCATTGCTTGCTACGTTTTGTAAGACGCCAGTCCTTCTTCTTTGACTGGAGATTCTTGGTGTCCTCCTGATTTGCCCGGGCTTGAATGCGCAGTCAGAATGGTAGCATCTACCTCTGGCACGTCTTTTGGGAACAAAAGACTGTGTAACCTCACCTAAGTTGTACCTGCGTTGGGGGGGGTGGTCCTTTTATCAGAGTTAGAAGGCTGTTTATTTAGAACCAGATTCGCATGCCCTGTCTGATTTTTGTGCCTCTGTCTGCATCCCATTCACATCTACACGTTTACATTTCCTGGCTTTAGTCCTCATCACTGTTTACACAGCAAAACACATCTGCATTCCCATATATAATTTCCCATTCATCTTTTCCATTTCCAGGACTTAATTAATAAAATACAAATCGTTATGATGATTAATGTTACATATCTATGATGATGATTTTATTGTTACTGTTGTAACAGCAGAAGTGGTTTAAAATAATCCAGATTATATGCTCCTGTGCTCTGGTGACATCAGTGACTAATTAGGGATATTAAAGTTGCATCAGGTGAAAGGAATTAAGACGGCGTGACAGGTAAAATCCCATGAAAAGTAACCCTGGTCATAATATCTATCAGGCGCCATCCTGTACAAACCTGTGGCAAACATCGCTTTTGTGTTTCACAGTTCGAAGGCTGGCAAGCCCTTTGCTTGCTTTTCATTGACATCTTTTGAAAAGTAGCTATGAGTATTGGTGAAATGCCAGTTCACTGGATTAAAACTTACCCTCCGAACCATGACACACAAAAAGAGGTTGA
>JAACJT020000031.1:3250302-3292068 GCA_009936485.2 Gymnarchus niloticus | reverse complement strand
TGGCTCCTCCCAAGGTTTCTTCCTCTTGAGGGAGTTTTTCCTTGCCGCTGTCGCCTTTGGCTTACTCTCTGGGGACTATGTAAAGCGCTTTGCGACCGTGCTCCGTGTTAAAAGCGCTATATGAATAAAATTGAATTGAAATTGAATATACAGATTCACAAGGACATCTACATATTGTAATTGTTGTGACATATGGTAGCCTGAGTTCCCGGGACAAAAGAAATTTCCAGACTGCATAAAACAAGCAGGCTTCGATGTGTTAGCTAATCAGCCACAATGACATTCCTTACCAAGAGAGATAAATGACAAGCTGAAAAATGACAGGTTTCAGGTCGAGTTGCACTAGCTAACCTACCATTCACTTAACTACCAACAGTTAGTAACTCCATCAAGATCCCAAGAGATCTTTTGAGTCTCTCACCAAACAAACATCAACTGGTAGCCAAGTGAAGCTATGATTTTTCTGGACTTGTTAGAGCAGAAGAACTTTATGGAGAGAGCAATGAGTGCCTTTTAATTACATACTCCTTGTGGGATTAGCTGGCTTTAATTTAAAATCTGGATCTACGACACTTTCCATTGACCTTCTCTGCACATTTCGTAGATGCAGAGTTTCCATTTGTGAACATAGAGTTTGAGTCTTCCCATTGGTTTTAATTTAGACCACTAGCCCTAAGCTAAACATTATCAGCCCTAAATTGACGGCAAATTGACACCCTGCAAAGTAATGCAGGAACAAACATACCCAAACATTCTGATACAAGAACCCTAAAAATAAATATCAGGGATTCTCACTTTCAGGAAAGATCCAGCATTATGGTGATGAAATGGTCGTATTCCTGCTGTGCTGTCTGTTTTGGGGGATAGGGTGAGTCCTCGCCTGATTCTGCACCTGGCAGTGCCCAACTGCTTGTCAAGCCTAATGATTCACACTCTCTAGGCAACTGTTGATGGAGAAAATGTCCCGGGGTGTACAATGCACATGGTTCCTGCACCCATCAAGGGAGGGTGGATGTGATGTAATGGGTCTGCGGCTTACCTCAATGATTCAGCTGGTGCACCTTGAGGGAGTAGGCCCTTCGCAAGCTCGTTCCCACATCAATCACGCTAGAAGGGCTTTGTACCTGTCGAACAAAGACAAATGCTTTCAACAAATGGCAGTTTAAGTACAATATACTGCAGTGAAGGAGATGCATGTAAACACGACCAACAGCCCATCTGATTACCAAACAATACATAAACTCTGCAAGAGAAAGTCTCATTGTGTCATTTGATCTGAGATCTTTCAATAAACACATTGCTGCACAGCCATTCCAGTCCCTTACAAAGTCAAACGAGTGTTACGTGGTCACAACACCAATGAATCATATGATTCTTCTGGAAACATCCCACAGTGGACAATTCTTCTGCTTAACATCTTCTGTCGGATTCTCCTCAGCATCCATGTCCACAACCACGGACAGGAGAGGGAGAGAAATGACTGGTCTGCTCTTTGGAAGAAAGCCAGCAGCCAGTGGATGGAGGACCTTGATGGTTTGTCAGGCCCCAACATAACCACCACATTAAAATGCATTTCTGAGGAGGGGCTGAAGGTCCACTTGGCTCACAGGCAATATTTCCAAGAAAGCTCTTCTTGAGGGATACAGCAAAAGAAGACTGGACGGATTATTTACGGTCATGGTAACCGTGCCAGAATGGAAAGTTCAGAGCCGAGGTTTTTCTCATCCTTTCAATAAAAAAAAAAATTCTACAGCTTATTCCAGGCACATGTGTGACATGCTTTTAAAAAGAAATTTAAAAACGGAATGAATAAATGATATTTCTTCAAAAATATGTGCTGGCTTGTCTAACAGAATGTACTAAAGGTGAGGAGGGTCATGTGATTCGGGCAGGGTCCTGATTAAACATGACATCATCTCCCTGAGCTTATCAGACAGCTTATTCTGGAGACGTCTGCCGAAAAACCTTAGTTCCACATTCTCATTCCAAAAGACCACTCTCATTTCGACCCAAAAATCCCATTTAAACATGGCTGGAGTACATGTTGCTTTCTTCAACCATGAAGATCCACCATGAAAAAACAAATAAACTAATCACAGCCATTTCACACATCTTAGTTGTGGTTTAATTAGTAAGGTATAACTTCAACAACAAAGGAAGTGGGTGTGATCATCAGGTGAACAAGAATATGGCCCCTTGGGTTTTCATGCTTGTTAGTTCCACCCATGTCTCATTCCCAAAAGGATGGTAAAGTGGTGTGTTGTATTTTGACCAATAAGACAGGGTTTCTTTTAAACATTGGTGCCCGAACTTCTAGTTTGTTGTTTGTTTTCTCATCTGCTAAATCGGCTTTTCTTATAAGACAGGATGTACTCTACATGCTATGAAAACAGAACACGCGCCCCTGTCTAATCCTCGGCCCAAAAAGTTTTATTTGACATTTCAAATGAGAGGATTCTCACAATTACGTTTCGTTTCACTGGCTGTCATACAATCTGTCTGACTGTGGAAAATCCTCTTCATGGTCTCCTTTGTTGTTTACTGCCGTTAACAGAGTCAGACTCCACAATAAACAAACACCATAAGCTGCTGTCAGTAATTTATACAAAACCATAGACAAATGTCGCTTACCCACATATTTGCAGCTACACCACAGAAAATGATGAGCTTCATTTTTTCCACAGAAAAATTTACGAAGTTCCAATTTACAGTTCCAAACATATGAGAATTACTTTAAAAAATTGCCATATTATCAATCATTTTTCATAAACCAAAAAAAAACAAGAAAAACCTAAGCAATCCTTAATAGAACTATTAAACAGATTTACTACTGCATTATGTAACTAATTGAAAACGTATTAATAATAGCTTGATTTATTCTATGGTATCACAGAGTGATCGGCTACAAGGGGAGAGAAACAGCAGCACACTCTGTGGGCTGGGAGGACTCTGTGGTTATGTCACAATGCCCTAGGGCATCACTACAGTGACGTGTCAGGGACTCGTAGGGATGCAGCTGCTTGACTGTCACAACTTCTTAAAATCACAAAGGGGGACAGAAACTAAAAGAAGTGCCACGGTAAGGGATACTAAAAATGCCAAAGGGTACAGTATAGTGACAGAAAGGAAAATAGCTGAGATGTCTAGACCTCCACATCATTAGTGCTGGGCATAGAGGTTTAAGGGCTTTTGTAGAAGTTCTTACTGTTCCTCAGACACAAACATTTTTTAAAATGTGACTAAGTCAGACCGTGGTCTAGGTAATGTGACTTCACTTCCATGTCTGTCAGCACTCCTTAGCTCCTCTCTACCTCATCATGAACACTGTCTTGCTCATCGTCACATAAACAGGACAGAGTTTGTTTGCCCCTCCATAAAGAGCTCATAGTTAACCACCTATGGCCCACACGTTGGCTCTGGAATGGGTAGAGACCTCCACGCCAACTCCACAGCGGACAGTACCTGGGAAAAACCGTAGGTGCTTTCCGCTGCCTGCTAATCCACTTTATCCTGAGCTTGAGCATCCCCCCTTTGCTCGCAGCCTCAGAAAGCCCCACCTACTCTGAAAGTGTGTGTGTCCTTTCGCAATTGCATCAACATTAGACAGTCTGTTCAACTAAAGTGCCGTGGCTTAATAGTTTAACACATCTGTTCCTTTGAACCTGTTCCTACCACCAGATAAAGATGGGAGTCTGACCATATGGAGCAATGGTATTAAGAAAAAAAAACTGAGGCTAACCTGCCGAGAGAAGAAAGGCCTCCACTTTACTGGGGAGGGAGCATGTATACCTAAACTTCAAGATGAGGTCACCTGACCACTGGGGCCAGATCACTCTCTCCCCAGCCCCCGCCCCCATGCCAGACCTTCAGCCCGGCCTCAGGCTTTACCCCATTGGTCCTCCTTGGTGACCCAACTTCCCTCATCAACCTCAGTTCTGGGTGCTATCGGAATCACATGTTCTCCAACATAAAGCTGGAGCCCATGTCAACAGAACCAACAGTCTGCTGAAACCATCCCAGCAAGGGTGTGATATAACTGCATCTTCTGACTCCTTCAAACTGACTAAATGATGTCGGCATCCACCGGAACATGAGAAAGTACCCAGTGCACAGTGTGATTTAAGATTTTCAACTTTTCCTTTAATTAATAATTGGTCTAGTAAGTGACATTCATAATATTCCCATCATGTTTATATGGACACTCAAGTCCAGCTTATTTTTATGGGACCACATATGGAAACAGACTACTTCATTGCTAAGTTAATACTAACTGACAACGTCTGTGGGGAACCTTGTTACGGTGGGCCGGGGGGCCAATATGACTGTCTGAAGATCCAGCTGGGTTTTTCTAGATCCAGCTATGTGACATGTTGGATAATTCACAAATTACATTTCATCATCTTCTGTGCGGCTGCTGGTGCTGGACGTAAACCTGCACTGGCATCCAGCCCTTAGTAAATGCTGTGCCCATAGACCCTGAGCCAAAAAAATAAAATAAAACAAAACCAAAGATCCACAGGTTACATTGACTGACTTATTGTCTAATAAGGAATGCAGGAAACAGGTGTTGGTACAAAGACTGGAAAAATGATTACTTGGACAGAGAGTCCAGTGTATATTGGAAGCAAAACTTAGGTTAGTCTGAAAGCTTATGAGGACAAAGACTATTTTTCCGTTGTGTGCATCTCCTGTTGTTTATCAGGGATGACCAGGATATGAACAATACTCTAAGCTACAAAAAAGAGGAGCAGTAAGTACAAAAACCTACGGAGAAGGACACACATGTCCATGCTGGAGGTGCTGACAGGCCCTAGGCCTCCCTGCAGACCTCCTTGTCTCTTGGCCACTTCACGTCTTCATCCATCACCACCTCGTAGTCCTCACACCTCAGGTAGTGGGCCAGCCTCCTGTCTCCAGCAGGAATTTCAAGCCATTGAGGATCTTCAGGAGCCTGGGCTTCTCCACGGAGAATCTGCAGTCCACATGAAAGTGGAAGGTCCAAGGAAAAGCCAGAACAGCATCCACAGGTTCAGAAGATGCCTCTTTGAAAGACCAGGAGGTCACCATCAGTAGGATGCATCTGAGCTTGGCACAGCTGTTGTGGCCATTTCCGTCTGACCTCAGGTAGTGCTTCCTGGAGACACACTCCAGTCTACCAGACCCAGCCTTAGGGGTCACAGCCAGGGGCCCCTTTCACTCCACAGGTCCCCCACTCCACAAAACGTCTGACTCTGCAAGTTGAAAGCATCTGCATGTTAATCAGCTGTGGCTAATACTTGATGGCAAACATGAAGATAAACTCCCACGGCGGCATAAAGATATTCACTGTGAGGAGGCAAGAGTCCAATAAATATTTGTCTCCTGGGTCCAGTCCACCCTCCAGAGCCATTGTGGCAGGCTGGGAGGCCTCATTGGCTGGAAGCAGCAGGTCTCAGATGACAACGTCACATAAGCAAGTGTTTATACCCGTCACAGCATCTGGTTTAACTGCTCAGAACTACCTAAGAGACTGAAAAATAAAAGCATGAATTTTGAAGCACTTCATTTCAAAATGACATATTAATGGTCAAATGTAGCAAAACAAATTCTTGTAAATCCAACCCGCTTCCTGTAGAATGAACTTGTATTCCCAGTAAGAGGAAGTCATTTACAATGCCCAAGTTTAATTAGTATCACAGACAAACTACAAAAAAATTACATATTCTAAAAAAATGAATTTTCCAGAGTAGCGCAGAGTCATTGCTCCACTAATGCTATGACCACTGTGATCATCTAACAGGAATCATGGTAATCAGCATGATTATGAAACGGCCCGGGATGGGGAAAAAAGCAGAGAGGCAGAGGGCAGAGTGGGAATGAGGGCTTGATGCATTACGAAAAAGTCAAGGACGAGCTGATTTTTGGAAAAGAAGTGACATCCCCCAGATGCTGGACTGCTGATGGAATGAAGCCCTGGTAGGTCAGGGAAGCTGTGCACGGTCTTCCTCATTAGCCCCAAGATGCTGCCTGACAGATGGCCAGTCACCCAGGATGGGTTTGTCCACCCACTTGGATCTCCTCTGATTCTCGGGGACTTTATCCCTGCTGCACAGGGTGACTTAAAGTGACTTTGGCTGAGATCTCAACAATTGGTTTGATCAAAACGAGAAGTCTGTGTGTACATGCAAGGCTGTGTGATGAATGATATCAGTTATGCAGTAAAGAAGACCCGTCTAACCAGGGCCTGTTTTTTACATGATAATTCCCTAAGAAACCCGTCAAAAGTGACATCAAAGCACTGCATGAAAAAAATGCACTTATTCCATGTAAAAAAACTGAAAGTACAACGTATGAATATAGACATGAACTGTTAGCAAGATTAATAATCAAAACCAGATACCAATGATCTTGTACTTTAATTTTATTATTATTATATTCTACTAATAAAACACAGCATACCTCGAGATCAGATCCTCAGAGCAAATCAGGCCCTTCATTCAGGCATGACAGACTTAAGACAATACAATATTATTGGATTATTCAAGAATACACAAAACAAACAAGCAAATTTTAATAAAAGACACAGACCTTTGATTGATGTCAACTTTAGTTATTCCATTGCATGGGCTTTGGAAAAAGAAACTAGCACAGGAATAACTAATAATAAAATACAAATAATAAATTAATAAAATAAAAGAATCTCAGGCTCTACATAACAGGCAACTGGCCTATTGGAGCAAAACCACAAGGTAACAGAAACTACAAGTTCCGGACAACGCTGCCTCTGATTGGATAGTGAGAGAAATGGCGGAGGACTATCTGTCCCCTAATCTCGTTCTCTCTGGCTCGACCGTGTTTTATAACAGTTCACGATGAGTTTATGTGGAGCCAGCTGGGTGTCATTAGCAGAGAACATTCCACAAAGAGGCTGGAAGTGCTTATGGAGTGTCACTATGTTGCTTTATTTTGTTTTTTTAATTATTTTTCATTTGTTGATGTACATGTGTCAATGCAAGGAATATGCAAATATCTTTCCAGAAGTCAGTTTGTTTTTTTTTTGATAAAAGGTAGCCGCATTGTTTCACAAGGTAGCATTGCTAGGATGAGCATCTAGTGGTGTGAAAACCATAGCAGGTACCTACTCCTGATAGTTTCTTGGATTTATGGATTACTGCTTCAGGGACGTTGTTTGTGTTTCTTCCTCGCTGGGATGTCTTCCAGCAAGACGATCCATAAGACTTTATGGACAGGAGGGAATGAGAAACATGAAGAGCTCAGTCCTCATCATCAGTCCAATTCTAAGCTGAGATACTCAGACTTCACTGGTTTCCATCACCATCTAAATTGGAGCAAATGTATCCCATGAAAACTGGCACCAAGAGAGCTCAAGAGCTGCACTGACTTGGTGCTAATCAGCATTTCCTGTTTTTGGCTACTAGATGAAGCATAAAATTGTAACTGTACTTTGGTTGTAACATAAATAAGACCAACAAAAAAATCATACACTAGACTGAAGACTAATAGTTGGTCAATAATAATGCAAGCTCAGATTCAGCAGTTAACGACATTAATTCCTAACCTAATTCCTCATGGTCCATGGACAGGCCCTTCTTCAGCATCCCTAAGCAGCGTATTTTCCTAAACTGTCCAGCTGTAAAACGGTGAAATATTCAAGCTATATAAAAATCAGGGAAGCTAAGAAATGCAAAATAAATGGATTTAACTTTTGGCGGACTTGCAGGACAAAGTGTTTCACTGTTCCAGTTAATACTGCTATAACAACTGAAACTTGTTTATTATATTTTTATTAAGCAAAAAATAGTAACGATTATTATAATAAACATTCGTGAGGGAAACAACTGGGTGTGGTAAAGTTTGTCTAGCTGTTTGTATTCTTCGCATAACGTGTACACACATAAAGTCATATTTTTAATGACTACACTGTCATGCCGTTACTAAGCAGCCCTACAGGTGACATTGAAATCTGAATATAGTATGTATACTGTAAGCAGGATAACACAGATGGAATATAAATGTAGAGACTAGTGCTTTAAAACAAATTACGAGCAGTTTAACATCTCACTGGGTTAACCTGTGTTCAAGATCCTATATCTAGTGAGGCAAAACTCTCATCTAGAAAGAGAAAACAGCAAATTAAAAAGTGTACCTTATGCTTCGTGCATCACTTACAGTGTAGTTACTAGTTACAATGTAGTTACTAGTAAACAATCTGTCATTCAGGCACTATTTGGGCATGCATTAAATCGCTGTTTATGTCGAAGATATATCTTTCCCTACAGAAAAGGAATTATTTGGACTGATCACTCCTTTCAAGACATCGATTTTGTGCATTCCAGAATGACCCAGGTAAACGCTCCATAGTTGACCAGTCTTGTGTGTTAGACAGAAGAGGAGTAGGACCCAATTGCAGCAGGGCAGACAGCGCTTTAACTCGTCTGTGCAGCAAACAGTCACACCAACTCGAGGTAAAGGCACAAATCCGAAGTCCAAGTTGCGTCGTCCAAGGCCAGGCAGGTAAGTCGTAGAAGTCCGAGAGGTCAGTCCTGGGATAAGGGCAGAAAAGGAATGAGGCAGGTGAGCGGGAACAGGGACTAGGAGCAGAGAAATGGAACGAGGACGGATGGACAGGGAGACACGAGTGCTCAGTATGTTTTCCACGGATACAATACTTCGCACTGATGGAGTGGAGCGCTAAGTGTTTTAAGCAGTTCCGTAAACGAGCTGCAGCTGCCAGCCCGCATTCCTCATGGGCGATTGTGCCCATGAGGTGTAACAGAACCCCCCTCAAAGGGCGACCCCTTGGGTGCCCCCATCAACGCCGAGGGTGACCCTGCCCCCGTGGACCCGGACAGTCAAGGAACTGCTGGTGGAGGGAGACGGTGAGTTGGGTATCCTAGATGTCAGAGGCTTCCACCCAGGATGGCTCATCTGGCCTGTAGCCCTCCCAGTTGACCAGGTACTGCAACCGCCCTTGGTACCTACGAGAATCCAGGAGAGCCCAGACCGTGTAAGTATCACTGTCTGGCAAGGGTATAGGTGCAGGCGGGGTTCCGGGGGTGTCCTCCGTCTGAGGGGATTCATAGATGCAGCGGGCTGGCTTGAGCAGGGACACATGAAACACAGGATGGATGCAGTATACCCGGGGCAAGTCTCGGCGATAGGTGACGGGGTTAATCTGATGCTGCACACGGAAGGGGCCCATGTACTTTGGAAGAAGCTTATGACAGCCAAGGATGCGGAGGTGTCAGGAGCCAAGCCAGACGAATTGACCTGGATGGCAGGAGGGTCCCGGGGTGCAGTGTCGGTCCTGCTGGTGGCGCAGGTGGGAGGCTGAGGACTGGAGGCAGCAGTGCGCTAATTCCCAGACCTGCTGGCTTTGCTGGTACCAGGCGTTGACAGCTGGCACCTTGCTGTTAGGAGAGCCCCATGGGAACAGAGGTGGCTGGTAACCGAGCACACATTGGTGAGCCCATGACTGACCTGCGTGAGGGAGTTGCGGGAGAACTCCACCCAGAGTAGGTACTTGGACCACAGGCTTGGGTGTCGGGAACAGTACAGACGGAGGAGCTTAGCGATCTCCCAGTTCGTCCGTTCCACCTGCCCGTTGGTTTGGGGATGGTATGCGGAGGAGAGGTTGAGGGCGATACTGAGCCGGGAGCAGAATGTGCGGAACAGACGTGAGGTGAATTGGGGCCCTCGGTCTGACACTAGGACTTTCGGGAGACCATAGTATCTGAAGATGGACTGGAACAGGTGATCTGCGAGCTGGGTTGCTGTGGGGAGCCTGGGCAAAGGGGTTAATTGGCACATTTTTGAAAAACAATCGACTAAGACCAGGATTACCGTGTGACCATTCGAAGCCGGTAGAGCCGTTATGAAGTCTAGCAAGACGTGAGACCAGGGACGAAGCGGTGTCGGCAGGGGATGCAGCAGACCGGAGGGGGCTTGTGTAGGGGTTTTTGCTTGCGCACAGTCTGTCACGTATGATGTCCTCCACGTCTGCACACCATGAGGGCCACCGGTATCGACGGTTGAGAAGAGCCTAGGTGTTTGTGATTCCTGAGTGTCTGGTGCAGGGCGAGGTGTGCACCCACCGCATAAGTCAAAAACGGTAGGGAACAGGTACATACACTCGGTTGGGGGGACACCCGGGGGGAATAGATGCCTCAGAGGTGGCCTGGCGGATCTCAGTGTCACATGGCCGAGGATGCAGGACAAAGGCAGAATGTGCTCCGGCTCCGGCTGTGTTTTGGGAGGGTCGTGGTAACGGGAGAGGGCGTCGGCTTTCGTATTCTTCAAACCAGGAATATAGGTTACGGCGAAGTGAAAACAGGTAAAGAACAAGACCCATTGAGCTTGCCTGGCATTGACTCGTTTTGCAGTGCAGAGGTAGCTCAGGTTGCGATGGTCTGTCTGGACCATGAAGGGGTGAGCGGCCCCCTCGAGCCAGTGTCGCCACTCCTCCAGGGCTAGCTTTATGGCGAGGAGCTCTTTGTTGCTAACGTCGTAATTCTGTTTTGCTGGGCTGAGCTTCTTGGAGAAAACGGCGCAGCTTCTCAGGTTCTCCTTGTCTCTGAGACAGCACCGCCCCTACCCCTACCGATGAAGCATCCACTTCAACCACAAAGGGCTTACCGGGGTCCGGTTGTGCCAGGACTGGGGTGGTGTTAAACCTCTCCTTCAGTAGGCTGAAAGTGTCGAGCGCAGCAGGTGTCAGGTGGAGGGTCCGACCAGGACCCTGCAACAGAGAGGTGAGGGGCACCGCCACTGAGCTAAAACCCCGGATAAATCGTCTATAAAAATTTGCAAAGCAGAGGAAGCGCTGGAGCTCCTTGCGTGTATGTGGTATTAGCCAGTCCTGCACCACCTTGACCTTGTCCACATCCATCCCGATGCTCCCTGGATGAATGACATAGCCGAGAAACTTCACTGAGGTCGGGTGAAATTCACATTTCTCACCCTTCACATAGAGATGGTTGTCCTGGAGCCGCTACAGGACCGCATGGACATGTCCTACATGCTGTTCCTTGTCGGGGGAAAAAATCAGGATGTCATCTATGTAAACAAGGACAAACTTGTGAAGGTAATCAGAGAAGACGGTATTCATGAATTTCCGAAACACAGCAGGACTATTAGCGAATCCGTAGGGCATTACGAGATATTCATAATGACCTGTGCTGGTCACGAACACGGTAACATTGTGCAAAATCTTCACAAGCTGCTAATGTATTATTCTGACTGTTTTGCAGGGGATATTTAAACCGTCGTCTTCCCGAGTTGACCGAAATAGTCCGACGTATAACGATAAGCAAGTAGGCCTAAGTAAATAATTAAGTAAATAAATAAACGTGTACAAAACTAGTCTTTTTCTCGTGTACTTTTTCGTTTGTTCCCCTGGTTGTTTTTCTTTTATTTGTCCCATAATACAACCCACATGTTTAGCTCCTGGGAGGAAATGCCACTTGCTTGCTGTAGCTCAAATTCTGGCCGGTAAAAATTTCACAGAAATTACCGTCATACTTGATGGAAATGTACATAGTTTTGTTCTTTCTTAGCCGACACCTTCATTGAAGATTACGTATACTGTATGCTTTGTACAAGTGAGGTGACTTTCTAAAGCACGATATTCCGGTCCTCCGTTAATATAGCTATACCTATTCTATCATTATTCTTTCAATATGTTCTGTGGTTATTTTACTACAGTGTATTTCTTGAATGCTTATCGCAGCAAGTTTTGTTATGGGACTTTCTAATAAATATTTAACAACTGTTTCTTTTTTCTATGGAGTAAACCAACCGTTGCAATTAGTTGTACATTACAAAGTACAGCTGAAAGTTCTCACCGAGTTTGTTACTGTTGCTCTTGACAGAGTCTTGGACCCATCTCTTGCATGGTGCTTTGATCATGAAGAGGTTCTGAAGAGGGTCCACATGGTGCTGGATTCTTCAGCCGAATCAATACCAGGCCTTAACATAAAGTCACATTCCTGTTTTTTGAGACTCTTGAGAGCATGCAGGTACATAATAATAGGCCATTCTTGGGTTCTGTGGCCATCATGTAACACTGCATATGACGTAATGTGTTCCTGGACAGAAGGTACATCTTGATCTCAGGGAGTTGCAATGGATAGAGACATGCATGCAAGCAGTCAGGTTGGACTCAAAATTCAGAGGATTGTCAACATTTGAAGGTAATAAGTGTCATCCAAGTGACGAGTTGTAATTGATGAAAGCCACTTCACAGAAGAAAGGCGATCACAGATTTTGGAGAAATCGCTTACCTTGGTCTCATCTTATGAAATTCTGTTGTGTATAAAATTATGCAACCATTAAAATACTTTCTCCAGATGTGTCCAAATCAGAAAGTATTTTCTACACTGCACTAGAGATTCATGATTCAGATGACATATAACCTATAAGACATGTCTACTATTAATGAAGCAAGCAGTAAATATACTTTACAAAGGCATTAATTAGAAAAGTATCTTTGGGATTCTTAAAGCCAAAGAAGTCTGACTCATTATATCAACTAGACAGTGATCCTGTACCAGAGAAGTAGCAACTCAAGATGAATGGTTGGATGAAGTAAATACATCATAGAAAACAAGTTCTCAGACCAGGCACTGTTGACATGATCAAATATTTTGTGAAGGTAGTGCCAGAATTTGTATTCTATGTGTGCTCAGTAATTTAACATGTGTACCATACAATTAATTACACGTCTCCTGTACCAATTTGGTAAAATAACCAGACAACAGCCTTATCATTGGGCACCACAATGTTCTAAAAAAAGGAAGCAGCAGTGTTAAAACAGATATCTTTATTCTCATATTTTACTTTACAACTTTGTGAATTACATATTTTTCTGGAAGACAGCAGCATCTCAAAAACTTATAATCTGATGTCCAAAAGATACAAAATTTACAAAAATAAATAGCTTTGAAAGGAAGCTAAAATAATAAAATACTTAGGTCCTTCACTGAAGGGATACAATGCTGTTATGTTTTTGATTTACTTTTTAAAAATCTTTTGCACATATCTGGAATGATACATCACACAATTCCACGAAGCTATATTTAGAAGAAAAAACCTTATTTTAAGAAGCATTGTATTCTGTTTGAATTACGTTTCTTTGAAATCAGTACAACACATTTTTAATGCGCTAGTCTTCTCTCATGTCTTGGATATGTGATATTTCTCAGGTGGCTCCCCCACCCACTCACCCTCAAATTTGCTTTCTTTGGTTGGTTATCTCTGATCACGCTCCAAAGACACTTAAACAAGTTCTTCATTAATCTGCTGAACAGACGAAAAGGCAGGTGGACCCACTGACTCAGTCTCGCTGGCCTATGCTACATCTCGCTCCTCACTGTATTCGTAAGGAGAAAGTCAACCCTTATGCTATACATCCTTTCACAGGTGTAAAAAAAAAAAATCGGATATCCTCACATATACATCCCTACATATATAAATCAACACGATTCGCTCCAGCTATCATTTACTATATCTGATGCACTTCTATCACGAAAGGGGAGATCTTCCTAAGGCAGAACGTGACCAGAGGATTATTTCCCCATGCAGATGGTTATTTCTAAGGTGACTCCTTGTTCCTCATATATTATCAAACTGTGGGGGGTTAAAATGCTTAACAGGAAAGGACTTTGTAAACATCTAGAATACTACATCTCTTGAAAAATAGTAAAAATACTGAAAAAAATAGCCAAATACTGAAAGCAGCAGGAAAATAAAATATTTGTAATGGACAAGATGTTGTCAAAGCTGTTTGCACAGACCTAAAACTGCCAACATAACAATAAACACAGCTTGTCAGTTATGCAGAAATGTGTTGCTTTGGCCCATAATATATATATAAATTACAAATTTACATATGAGGTGTACCTGAAAACACTTCACTGACATGCGCATGTACTCCCTCACATTCCAGGTTCTAAAAAATGTAGAAAATAATGCCAAAAAAAAATTAAAGATGTTCTAGCATGACCTTCCGGACTCTTCAGCCAATGGGCACAGAGTGTTGTGTGATTTTGGCCTTGACAATAAATCAGTTAGGAAGAGTGACAGGAGCGATGCAGCCAATGAACACGTGGGAGACTGCAGCCACAGCTTGTTTTAAACTGCCATGACTACTTTATATTTCAACCACTTTATATGTAAAATAAGCAGTTTTGATATCTGTGGTATGGTGTTTCCAGAAAATGAGAAGGCTTGTTGTTTGTTACTTTAAATAGCTCAGGAACCACACTACGTTGATGCACGTCCTGTGTGATACGTTTCTCAAAATAGTTATTAAAACAAAAGACCTTTCTTGCCATCAAAAACAGCCTGGTTCTAGCTACAGTTAATACCAGAAATCATACTTGAAAATAACCAGCCAAGTCCTGGACATGCAATAAATTCAGTCCCAAGTCAGTTTTGTTCTTGACCTGAGCCCTAGAACAACAGATTCTGCAAAGGAAGGATGCGGGTATTTGATACTTCAATGGTGTTTCTCAGTAGGTTTCATGCAAGGTAGTTTCCCTTTGTGGCTAGAACAAGCATACAGTATCGTCACCTAACAACTATAACAATCGTAAATACTTTGAGGTAGATCTCTATTGGGTTAAAAAAAGCTTCAATAGTGGTTATTAATTAAAAAACACAAAGAAAACAACAAAAGTATTAAGTTAATCTTGGAAACAAGCCAATGCCTTGTAACTTGCTCAGGTCAGCTAGTGCACTCTCCTTTCGGTTTTGGCCTACAGTTTTCCTGCTTGTCTATGAAGCACGGTCATGGGTGGTTAGTAGCTCACTAACTAGTAGCTCTGTCCTGTTTTTCTCCTCATGGCCTCCTCACTCCTGGCTCTGCATGATCTCTTTCACCCACTGATGGAGCTACGCCCTAGCATTCCTGGATGATGCATTCTCCTGATATTGGTTCGGGGTGGTGGGCTGGGTCGCACCACTCGGGGTCCACCGTCTTGCCGGTGTAGTCGGTGCAGAAGATGCTACGACGCCGAACGCCTGGACCACAAGTTCGAGAACAGGAGGACCAGGGCCCCATCTGCCAGACGGGGCAGGGCAGGTCTGCGCAAGCTCGGATGTCCTCTGGCCTCAGGTCCTTGTCACACAGGTCGGAGAGGAAGCCGCTGCCATCACGACATTCCACATCGCGTCGTGACCAGCCAGACCCGCAGGTCTTGGAGCACTCCGACCACTCACCCAGGGACCACTGAGGTACCCCGAATGGCTGGATAACATGTGGGGAACCCTTCTTCTCCTTGACCTTGCTGAAAGGAACATCCTTGGGGAGAAAGAATGTGTACTTGACCTTGGGGGGAAACGCCTCCCCAGCTGTGGCCAGCAGCTGGACAGTGATGGACTCCCGAAGCTGCTGGAAGCTCTGAATGCGCTCCAGCGTGGTGGAGGACCCGCTATACCGCAGGATAGCCCCTCGCACCGGGATATCCTGTTCCACCGTGGACACGGAAAAGTTCCCATTCAGGATGTATGTGCCATCTTCTCGCCGGATGGCTAGGTAGTGGCCGTCATGCTTTACACCCCGGTGGCTGCGCTGTTTGACGTCGACGTTGGTCGCTCCGGCTGGAATGGTGACGACATCGCTGTAGCCATAGCTAGGGAAAGATACAGACATAACTAAAGAAAATCCTGACTGTATTCAGCCAACACTAAGGACAGCATGCAGGATTGAGGTTAACGACATCCAGCTAAAGGTTTCTTCCTGTAATCTCATAGGATTACTCAAATCTAGGAGTGTAATGGTACACGTATTCATACCAAAGATTTTCGGTATGGGACTTTCGGTTCGGTACACATATGTCCCAAACCAATGCAGCAAATGGAGAACTTTTGTGTGTTTGTATGTTTCCCCGGAGAAACATTTGGAATATTTGTGTTGTACAGTTCTAATATGAAGCTGAAAGCTGCTAACGTGAATACAATACAGGTCAGGTACAGTTAATCTTCTAAATGTGCACCTTAATGAATATTTATTTTGATTTACTTTTAAGTAAATTTTACTTTATTAGTAGGTTGCAACAGTATTGACAGACATTTACGACAATCATGCTTTGTTCAGTAAACTACTGTTTAATAAAGAAAAAAGCAATTTATGATTTGTTTCCTTTACCCCCGCTGCACTGAAGACATACTGAACTGTGACTTCAAAACCAAGGTATGTACTGAACTGTTATTTTTGTGTACCGTTACACCCCTACTCAAATCCCATACGGTCATTGAGAGTACTCTTGAGTATGGATGACTCTAATTAAGTTGCTTTGGATAGACTAATACTAAAAAGAATGGAGGTGAAGTAAGACTAACAAATTTCAACTGTAAAATCCCCATGCCAAAAAACTGACATTTTTCTCTTGGCGTTGCATAGTTGACCAACAAGGGGACATCAAGGTGTCAGTGTCATCAATGCTTACATGGCCTTGTTCAGGGAACCGGTGACCTTCCGGCAGCTGGAGCCATTACCACCACAGACGCCGCACTTGTCCAGCTTGGCGTTGGATCCGATCTCCTGGTCGCAGCCCGCCTTGATGCATTGGCCCTGGACGCAGATGGAGGTGGTGTCAGGGCCACATGTGGTGCCGTCGACGACCTGTGTGAGCAGACTGGCATGACTTGTGGTCCAATCCAACATGCAAGAGCCTAGCTTGTTAATAAGCTTATCCGTTAATGAACCATTAAGAAAATGTTTTTTAAAACATAATGAAACAAATTCACATTGTATTTCACTGTGGAGGGGGCTGGGTTCTACCTTAGCTTCGAACACCTTGAATTCACTGCTTCCCTTTGCCCTGCAGAATAGTTTGCACCTGTCCCGGGGCGACACGCCAGCATACTTTGGGATCCACTCCTTAATGTTTCCGTGAATATCCAGGTAGCTGAAGCTGTTGTATTTCTCACACTGCTCTTCCCTGAAGCTCTTCCCTGCCAGGAAAAAGGGGGAGCAAAAAAACGTTTCCTTTTTGCTCCTGAAGACGGACAGTAGAAAGTGGAAAAGGGTCGTCCCAACGTATGTGTTCGTATTCTGTTAGACCTTTACTGTACACTCAGTCTTGTGAGGCCCATGTGCATAACAATCAAGCCAAGTTTCTAGGTGTTTCTTAAAACTTAAAAATGTGTATTAGTCAAATCTAAGGAAGGAATTCATTACCGTTGTTGTCCTCGCAGGCCTTGGTGTTACAGGACTGGTACTTCACTCTCTGCCCCTCGCAGTACCTTCCTCCATTTCGGGGCTCGGGGCTGGTGCACTCCCGGTGAGAGAACTGTACCCCACCACCACATGTCCTGGAGCATCGTCCCCATGGTGCCCAAGCTCCCCAGCTACCATCCACAACCATCTGCACCCAGGGTGGCGGGGGGCAAAAAAAAACATTGTCTGATATCACTCCAGTGACCCAAGTAGGACTGCTGAGAGTAACAACTCACCCACCAGGGGCACCTTATGTCATCACACTCAAGGACAGGACCGGTCACCATATCACAAAGAGAAATGTGTTTTTGTAATCATATGTTTTTAATCGCTTTAGTTAATGGCAGACAGTCCGACATAGCAGGACGGAGAAGAGCAGCTACAGTACAAACACAACAGTGCGTTAAAGCATCTGCACTGCAAATCTGTAAATTAACAGACAGATGTTTTCACCGCACGTGGGAACCATTCTAGGTCACAACAGCTGGACCCCTGGGCCACGTGGACGGTCTGAGGTCTGGGTGAATCCCCATCTCACTACGGCACACGTTCATGTCTATCGACTCCCCCCTACTCCTCCGCGCATTCCTGCCCCCGTGTGTCATTGCTTGCGAAATCCAGGGTGCATCTGGCAGAGGTACAGTTAGCGCATGTGCTCCTGAGGAATTCTGCATGGGGCTGCAGCCAACAGGTCTGAGATCAGCCCTGGCGGCTCGCTAACAGCAAACCGAACACAACCAACTTCATATTAACATTTGAGATTTAGACAAGAGTTAATAGTTTGAAAACATAAACATTATTTTTTCGTCTTGCGGCATTGTTTTGAAAGTTGAACATAGTATAGAATGTGCCGTCTGTGCTCAATGGTGGTTTATACAGCAAACTTTAAAATTATCTTCCAGGACATGTAGAAAATGAGTGTGTATGGAGGAGAACTTTGCCAGTGATAACTGCCCCCACAGAACGGCGACACGGCTGCAACTTGCCTTGGGTCTCGTGGCCTCGTCCACCGCTATGCACACCCCCCCCAGGCAGGCCTGGCTGGTGCCGCATGGGGTGCCATCTGCCCACAGTAAACTGCCGTTCTTGGTGGTACAGTGTGGCTGGCCCCACTCCCTGCACCACAGCTGGCTACACGCATCTGAGTCCGACGTGTTTGGGCAATGGGCGAATTCCTCGCCGAAGGTCTGCCGGCACTGACGGTCCAGACCATAGGAGAGGCCTGGCAACTCGGTGGGCAGGGGAAGGGTCCTCTCCGGCACATCCAGCAGGCAGTCACCTATCAGACGAAGACAAGGCACCATCACTTTAGTTTACATATTCCAATAGACGAAGGTGGGCAGAGAAACAGTCGAAAAGATGAGTCTGGCTCACTCGATTCAGTCAGACGCCTGTCTGTCGCTTTTCCTTTAGACCAACAGGATGTTCGTTCAGAAGGAAATAGGGGTTATGCAACCGAAGCACATCTGAGTCATGTGGCTGACATTTCAGAAACGTATCACAGGAATGTACATCTGCAGGCGTCCAGAAGGACACTTGGGGCTCGGAGTCCAACTGACTCCCCCGAAACCCAAGGGGCCTCAGCGAGGATCTCATCGAATCTCGATGTTGACTTTCATTTTCACAGTTAGCTCTGGTTCAGGGAATGTCCTTGAGCCACGTTAGCACATTCTTATGTGTGAACATTGCTTTGAAACTAAGGAAACAATGTGGCCCACTTCACATTGGACCTCACAGCTCCTAAACCTGGTATATGGGAGTCCTCACTAGACAGTTTAAGAGAAGTGAAGTAGGAGAATAGCTTGAAATATAGACTGATAAAGACTTTTAAAGAAATAGCTATTTCACAACAAAGTGCCTCCCATTTTAAACTCAATAATCACAAGGAACTACTTAAAATCCCATAATTCTCTTGTACAATCACCCCCAACACTAACATTCCCTTAACAAGCTACCTCAGGCCTTCAGAACCTCATTCCTTGCACCATCAGGCTATTTTACTAGGGCTTTACACATGTAACAACAGCACTCAGTAGCTGGAAACCAGGAAAGTGAGAAAGCACATTCTTAAGACTGTTATTGTTGCATTCCCAGCTGAATTAATCTGTGTGGTTTCTCAGACTGTAATTTGTGGTTTTGCAGCAAGTCAAAGCAGGGAAGGTGCAGTACAGAAAAACGTAGTTTGTGGAAGCCGAGTCTGTGGCTAAGAGGGGACTTTTCTCCACCTTCCAACCCCAAACTACTGACCATGTTTGACTGTGGGCCAGATTTCTGGCCAAGAAAACCCAGAAAGTGTTGACTTTTTAATTTGACAGTGGTGAGAAGGTTACTTTGGCTTAACGTGAAGGATGGCACGTTTATCCTGCTTTATGTGGCTCAGAATGTGACACAACTTTAAAATCGTATTCAAATTCTGATGACAAATTTGTCACACAAAAATGACAGTGTTAGGTCCGGGACAAAGTTTAGAACCACTATGAAATTAAGTTACAGTAAGTCCATCCGTTTTCTGCTTATCCTGGTTAGGGTCATGGAAGAAAATGGCCTGTACAGTATTAGCATACAAGAGTGCCTGCATGCCCAGCTTATGCATACAAACAGCAGCTAACTCACATCTACTGGATAGAGCTCCACTTTGAGTGAGAAGGAAATACTGACAGTGCCAGAGAGGAAGTAGTTCTTGGTGTCAGAATCATGATTATTCTACTTGGGTGATGACCTTATTCATCAAGCTATGATTGGCTACCTACCGATTCTTTAATGTTTATCTTATTAGTCCACTCACCATGTCCGTTGTCGAAGAATTCAGTGACATAGAGGGCACTGCAGGGCGACCAGGGTAGGGTGTGGTTAAGGTGCACAAACAGGGGGGCCATCACGTGGTGCTGGTCCAGGGACCCGAAGAGCCCCTCACAGTTCTTGGAGTCATCGTGCGGCATGCTCAACACATGACCTGTGGAAGGGAAGAAGCTGCTGGTACTGTTGCTTGAACTGACACACCAGTGTCAAACTGTAGCAATATTACATTCTTGGTGGATTGAGTCCCCCTTTTAATTGGCCTTAAAAGGATTGAAAGAAGGGAGACGGAAGGGTTCTCTAACCTCTCTAATGGAGAACATTATGACTCAGCCTAAAGATATAGCAGAAGCAGTATTTTTTTCTGCGGGGCCTCACCTAGCTCATGGGCTGCGGTGAAACCAGCCTGCAGACCGTTATCCTCAATGACGGAGCAGCTCCTCTTGGGGTCACACATGGTGCCAACGTCAGCGACGCCCAGTGTGTCACAGCTCTGGTGCCCGCAGATGTCCTGCAGACCAGGGGAAACTGTTTCAGGGCAGGAGCAGTGCTCTGAGGGCTACCAAGAACACCGCCCCCATCCCCCATCGAACGCTTGCCAGAAAAACATAACTGTCAGTGTTTCCATTGTAAAATGAAGCAAATAAATATTCCCGGAAAACTCTGCAGAAAAGGGAAGCAGGAACGTGGCGAGAATGTACCGTCGAGCATGTGCTTCCACTAACAAGTTCCCAGTTTCCCTGTTTATGTCAAATTCCTCGTAACTGGTGCATGCCGTGAGCACACGACAGATTGCCAGGCATGCCACACATGATTCAAACCACATCTGGACCCAAAGAGACCGACATAGCAGACCCGGCCTGTGCATAGTGCGGGAAGCAGGGGGCCTCTGCTCAAACACTGGCATTCCCCCTCCAGCCCAGGCCTCATTCTCCACCAGCCAACATGCAGCCATGTGTGCAGGTCCCACTTTGTTATGGGAGGGAGCGGTCGCTGCAATAAATTTCACATGTAGCATTCCTGGAAAGGGCCCACAATCAGAGAGCTAGCATTTCTGCAAAGTCAGTGGCAAAAATTCTTTAACTCTGTGCTCTCCAGCTTCCTGACATTTAAAATAGCTGCCTACAGCTGACCGCCCAGGGATGCTAACGATGTTGCCATGATGCTGCATCCTCATCGAGGATGGTACCATGATGGCTTTGCAACATGAGGCCAAAATCACAGTGATGTCATGGTTAGCTCAGGGAAGCAGGGGGGTTCTTACCTCTTTGGTGAAGAGCAGAGCTGTATCATAGTGCTCTGGGTGTCTCTGGCTGGCCGGGTTAAACAGCTGCTGCCAGGCACAGAAGTTGCGCAGTGTCACACCACCGTTACTGGAGATCGATGGTCCCAGCTCCTCATCCTCCACAACCAACATCTTCACCACCACCATGCTGATGGAATTCTTTATACTGGGGTGCTTGTAGATCTGGGCAGCCATGGCGATGAGAGTCAGCACATAGTGCTGTGGAGAGAGGCAGGCACGGGGCATCGTGAGGGCCTGGCCTTTCACACAGTTTTCTGAACACAAACACCCACGCAGCAGCACTGCACTTGCCCAGTAGCCGCCGTAACCACACAGACTTACACAGATTTAGAGGGATTATTATGGTCTTAACTCAATAGCAATTGCTAAAAACCAGGTTGATGCGGTGTAATCCATCATCAGCCCTCAGTGCCAGAAGACTGTTCATCCTGAAGAACCACATCTGAAATTTTGGATTACCGCTCTGTATAATTTGTCTCTCATCGTTGATACAGTTTATTCCAAAGTAATCCAGAAGGAGACAGTAACTTTAATACCGTGTTACTGTCCTGGTTTTTCTCTCCTCACGTGAAAGAAACCACTGGATCATTTATTTGCATATAGGCAAGGTTTGACATCCAAAAGGATTTCTTCATACAATTTTACAAGCCCCCACGAATCTGTCCAGGATAAACAGATAGGAGATGGATAAATGGATGGGTTTTATGGTCCACGCTAAACTCCCCAAGAGGAAATTGGTTGGATCTGCATCACTCGCAATTTACTACATGCGTCACTTTTGAGTCTACGACCTTGCGGCTTCTAGCGTCTGCAGAAGGGGACACGACTTTCACACACACGTGTCATTGACTCTCTGGCTTTTCATATTGGATTTCCAGCTATGTGTCTGATAACCAGGTTCCATTTCGTTACTAAGAAGGAATTTCAGATTTGGCAGAAAAAGTACACATAGCGGAAATTAATCTGACAAATAAATGACCATATCTCTCGCTCCTTTTCCACTTAAGGACAAAAAACTCTCGCTTATATAAATTATTTGGAAATTTAGGAATTATCTGTGGACATTAATATATATTTGTCTTCTTTTTTTTTATGAAATCTGATATATATGCGCTGCTAACATTCATTGAACAACACGGAAATCAAGCACGGATTTAAACTTGAGTTACTGTTCTTTGCCTCTTAATCAGACTGTCATAATTCAGTATTCCCCAAGTGAGGAACGTGATACGTAAATAAAACAGCTTTAAAATAAACATACCGGGCAGCATTATGAAACGTGATCATAAATTGCACATTACATTAAACACAGTAAACGCAGAGCAAACTACAAAACCTAAAGAATTTAAAAAATCAATACACGATACACATAGAGAATGAAACAGACATCTGAATTGTTAATTAGTGTGTTTAAGATAACAAATCTGTAGGTATGCTACTGTTCTGTTTGTGCTTTACTGACGATGAAAAATGCTGTGGATATGGAAAAAGTATGACCAGTCTAAGGTTATCTCCCATAAGGAAGAAGGTTCAGTGGTACTGGCCAGTATTCTCAACCTCTAATACGTGATGATTGATGGATAGTGGGGGCAGAGGAAGCCTTAGATATTTGCAGCGTAACCAGATTTTTCCCCCTTCAGTTATTTTAACTCCCGTTGTATCAGAGAACAATGTTTTAGGAAGGGATTGGTTGTCGGCGCACGTCAAGATGTGAAGACCTCCAAGGTCTCCACACCCCCAAAGTGACTGAATTTATTTCATGGTAATTAGGACCTAAAAAGAAAACAAGAAAGTGCCAATGAACTAAGCTCATTCGTGACGGCGAGGCGGACACGAATGCGTGGGAAAAAAGCGCTCTGTTTAGGAGGGTTTCAAGCCTATTTTCTGTCACACCGAACACGTTTCGCGACGCTTTGGGTAGTCCGGTGACACCGCGACGCCCACCCATAGCATGTCAAATTCAACGAGAAGGGCTATCTTCCTCGCCCAGTCAAAAACATTACATGGAAATTGAGTTAAAACCATTGCTAATTCTTACTGAACTACTACTACACCTTTAATTCATTTCTAAGAACGTGAGTTGCACAATTCGTCTATAATGATAGGTATGCATACAAGCACCTTCACGTCATCGAATACTAAATATAGATCTAAAGGAATAAAGATGTGTGACCCGGAGGTGTATCTTGCGCAACCCACAGTACAACAAATGACATAATTATTAATGGGGCTCTGAACTTGATTGTGATTTACGTTCGTATAATTAAAAAACAAAACAAAACAAAGGACTTATTAAGCACGGGAGAACGAGATGGTATACCCTACCTTGATCTCGTCGGCGTGGAAATGAGTCATGGAGGAATCCGCCACTACGAGAGTTTCCACGTATCTGGGTGCGGACACGAACCGCTTACTCCTGGCCGTCCGGTGCGCAGGCACGCTTCGCAGGGGTGAACTGCTTGCTTCGGCTGACCCCTTTTTCGCGTCCTTTAAATCGGATGTGCTTCTAGTGTCACTACGTGTGTTCGCAAAAACCCGTCTTTTGACAACGTGCAATTGTGTGGTGGATCGGTGTGGCGAGCCGAGTTTGGGCTCAATCACATACTCGTCTCCTTCTGTTATAAACGATCCTTGGATCCCCTTACACAGACTGACAGCAACAACGGAGTCTCGGTTGAAGTCTACAGTCCCGGAGTAGAAGCAACTTCTGAGATTTCCTTCGGCTTCCTCTGTCCAGTTAATACTTTTGAGAAGATCTATTTCACCTTTCAAATTGAGTGCATCTTGCGATTCTGCAGCATCAAACAGGGCAGACAACCGTTTCCTCTGAATGCGCTGAATTTTCAGGTTTGGAGATAAAAAGCTGTTGTCCGGCGTCAAATTTAAAACGAATTTTTTACCGAAGGCCACAATTCTGAAATTAGGCTGCTCCTCACTCCGTTTCCGAAACCGAGCGCCGCTCCTCCCGGTTAACTTAACAGGTAGAACCTCTTCTGACTCATAGAAGTGCGAAAGTGCGAAATTTGCAATATAAAGGATGACCAGAATGATATGCGGTCTTGAAGGCATCTTAGACGGTGACAATCAATATAAGTGTTTGAAAGACTGAAAATAAGTTAGGCGGACTAAATGTGAAGCGCTTTCCCTTCACTTTCTATTGCTGTATCTCGCATTTAATCACGCGCATCTAGCGACCGCAGAATAAATATCTCCTGCTTACAGTAATGCTTACACCTATGCACACAAGTATATATTCAATTGCCATTCACTTAGCTTTATATTAATTTAGAGCTATAGTTACTCGCCAGTCTCGAATAGGAGGAATTACACATATAGAAAAACCAGTCCTGCGGAGGTTGTTGCAAATAATTCTAACATCAGTGCTGTAAAACCAGTCTTGGTCTAAAGTATTCTAACATTGTTACAATTAACACTGCACACTAATGGTGTGAAACATCTAGACGCTGAACTACCAGCGGAGGTTACCAGTAACGGTGGTATTTATACCTTCCTGCCCTTCTTAGACTAAAGAGGTTTATTTTTGATATCGCTCGCCGTATCGCACTCTCCACCCCCTCGAACTTTACGAGAAACCCCTGAATCAAAGCGATCCAATGACGGTTAGCGGACACTCCCCCCTTCTTAAATAGCATTACATGGACTCGCAGACAGCTATTATTACTCCAGTTCGCGGCGCACGCCGCTTCATAGCGAGCTGCCCATAGTATACATAGTTAGCAGTCCGCACTCCGATTTCTAAAACACCACACCACTCAATAATACACCTCCTCATAGTGCATAAAGACGTAAGGCAGTACAGCGGCAAAAAAAAAAAAAAAAAAATAGAATCTTTAGATCGATACTAGCCTTCGTGAAGAATACTCAAGAAAATATGCGGAGAATTAGCTGTATCAAGGAAATATTTACTTTACCGTGACATCTCAGGCGAGCCTAACATCAGGGCAATATAAAACATATAATGCAGATACATCCTACTGATATTAAGAGTAAGATCACCGTTACTGCAATATCAAATGATAATCTCAGCTGAAGGTACAGTACCTACGGTATATCCATCATTAAAAACCGAAAGTCACATAAAATAATAATCGTCAGCAAGTGTATTGAATGCACATTCGATTTATGCGACAAATTATTTGGGAATAATTTTACTACTCCTTTCCAACGGTGTTGCATACTGTCGAAACTATAGGTGATAAACCTATATAAAACGATTAAATAATTAGTATTCATTGTCAAATATTTATTGTTCATTTACCATTTTTCCTGAAATTCTGCACTTTTTTGTTTGTGACCCGGATAAAATTTTGCAAATATGCAGGTCAATAAATTTAGCCCACTGTGGAGATTATATACTGGGTATTATCTGAAAAAAATTATGGTCGTTCTATGTGCAGTAAGCACGTGCTTATAGCTTTATTATAACGACCGTCTTGAACACGTGGGCGCGTTCAAATTTATTTCACCTTTGCAAGTCCTGTGGGAAGTCCCATGGCTTTATTGTCGTTTATTAAAACCCTAGTGAAAGACTTTAATTTGCTAAAAGTGGCTATTTTGATCGTTTGTCTTGTAACGTGTCTTTTTTTTCTAAATATGAGGATGAATATCACAATCAAACCTACACCTATGTGTCTTTGCCACAACGTAATTTTACGAGTTATGCCACCCATTGTGTTGGTTGTATGTCAGACAATACTGCACTATCATACAAAGTACAGCGTATATTCCACGCTCCTGCTTATACCATCTACACTTAATGATTACTGGATTTGAAAATAATTTTGTCTTTTAAATTAGTATGGTTTATTTATATCTGTCTTCTTTGTTAACCCCAAAAGTTACACATAATGTGCAATACTTTATTAATACGGGATACTTTAATTTACATATTGAATCAAGCTACAGAGCATGCATTAATGAGACAGAACATACATGAAAAAGTGATTTTCTGAAAACGCAAAGCAGAAATTAGTTCATACATTCGTACGGCTTGTTGAATTTTTTGAGCTTCGGTTTATGTATTTTTAAGCTTAGCTCAGCTCAGATTTTAGGAGTAGGGATAATTCAACTTAATAAATAATAAAGATAAGAGATACAAGAATAATTCGTGTTGCAAACCACAGTTAATTTTAAAATCGAACCGGAGGACGTATGGTCGATTTTACTCGCCACTAGGTGGAGCTGTTACCATATAATTTTTAATATTTCCCATTTCCGTTCTTACCATACCCAGAGACCATGACCAGGATCAGTGGTTGGAAGATGGATGGACGGATGGATGACTATTTACCATATATAGTGCAGCGTTAGCATGCACTTTCCATGTCGTGCTGGTCTCCTACAGGTATTCTGGTTTCCTCTTACAGTCCTCACACAGTATATCATTGTGTCTGTCCTGTGATGGACTGGAATCCCATCCTGGGTGTATGCCTTGTGCCCTGTGCTGCCCGGGGAGGGGTGTTCCAGGCCTGAATCCTTACAAGGATAGGAAAGTGGAAGATGGATGGATATTTAATATATCTAACTTTTAAATATACCAAACATTTGACATATATTTTGACATTAAAGTACAAATCATTTATAAACTAAAAGATAATTTTGTAATAAATGATTATAACAATGTCTGTTTTGATTGCTTCATCCAAGAAATGGCATTCCAATAAAACTTTAAACCTGTGCTTATTTTATTTAACAAGCAACTTAGACTATTCCCGTTATGTCAGGCTAATTAACTCTCGCTCCACCTTCATAGCATACCTGCCCGGTTACTTCATTCTACACCTGCTGCCATCTGCGCAGTCACCCAGCACTACTCCCTAACTCTCATGTTCTGCCATTGAACCTTGCTGGTCTCTGTGCTCTCGCTGACGTAGCTTATCTTGTTCTCCCCGATGCCCTGTTCTCTCTCTTCTCCTGCGCCCCTTGGTCCTGCATCGCTGTGCCCGGCATTGATTTGCCCCTAGCTTCCTGCATCTCTGTAACCCTAGAGTAAAAAGTCTTCCTTGTTTCGCCACCCGACCCTACCTCTGTCTCCCGTTTGTGTCTGCTAGCGGGTCCCTATCCTTGGCGTTCGCCAAGACCCATACGTTTCCATGCAGCACGTGTAAAAATATTACATTTCTGTACAAATGTACATAAAGACACATTTCATATTCATTTTAGTTAATCCATACGTCGGATACGCCACAGCACTGCCCAGTCTTCGCAAAAGAGCATAACGAGTCTTGTGCACAAGAGGGCGACAATTCTTTCGTTTAACTGAAAATAAAGTTTTCAGGCCCCGATTTACAGCATATTACACGTTACAGGTCGAATCATTTTTTAATCTCACCAAATTGTCCCTAAAAAAGAAATAATCTGGTATTGGCTAAGTCAATTCAGTTCAGCTATTTATTACTGTATGCGAATATAAACTGCTCAGCGGAATCATTAACCATATGATGTCACAGTTCTATTTAAACAGTTTCTTCAACGATTTATATTGTAATAAAAATCAGTACCGTGGCAAAACTGTTACTATACCAGTTGAAACCAAAGAGAGCGCTTTTGTTAAGTGTAAAACTGAGAACTGCTAAATTCTAATATTTATCCTGATGGCTCTATCACATCGATCACTAGATATATGCGAGTCTATTTGTGTACTTACAATATAACATGAATATAGTACTTCTCTTTACTGTCGGCCTTTGGGTTTGTATTGTACTGGGAACTGGCCAATGTACTTGAAGTCTTAATACATGTGGATAACTTCGTGTTTTTCGCCCCAAATTCTAAACTCAGAAAATAAAACGATCTTGAATTAAATAAAACATATACAAGTTCCAATACTAGATAACACCTTGAAATGTAGATAGGCCTATATTTTATACCTTAATATAGAATTGTCAGATGTTTTAAATGATTCTTTAATCTGGCATTAAATTTTCACTTGCTTGCAGGCTAGCTGGAAATTACTGAACACTATTTAATACAGATAATTTCCTTAATATGCAAATATTGTGGACGGTTTATAAATGTTATGCAAATGAAAATGAACGTGATGATTTGAAATGAACTTATATCCCAGATTTTGCCGTATCTTCTTCGGATGAAAAGCCGGTTGTTTCATACAAGCAATTCAAATAGCACTGCCCCACGGAGTGGGCGGGGAACCTGTTCCTCGTGCTCGAAAGTGATGATAATATTTGGAGAGCCACAAGTGGGCCAAAACATAAACCCAGAGGAATGACCAATGAGCTTTTTCAGTACCTCCCCAAAAACTCTGATTACAATTCTTCAGTGTTTACACATGACGCAAAGGCATATAAGCGGCAGAATCTGAGGCTCATTTTAACAGACAGGTATAAGATCGAAATGGATAACTTGCTGGGGGTGTTTAGACTGAACGGACGCACGGCTGCATTACTGTAGGCTGCAGTGATTTGGATAAATTGTATTACATGCACAAATTACATTACTATTACCGATACCCTCCAGCTGTCAGTTGTATACATTTATATATTACGTGCAACGGATTGCGCTCTGGCGCAAAAATGGCTATTTTTATTAGGAAACTTATAATTTTGGACGCCCTTTTATGCGTCAAATTGATCCTTTCGATGGAAAGTGACATCTGTTATCCTGTACGACTGGACCGCCAATATTCTGCAAATCATATTTCCGTTAGCAACGCGAACGACGCACGCGAGAATCTGGTCGTTATTAAATTAACGGCGTTCAACCAAGACTTTGATCTTCGACTGTTACCTGACAGCAATTTTATTCTACCAAATCCCTCCGTATACAGCGACACTCCAGGATCCAGTCGCGCTGCAAATTCTGATTTCAGTGGCTGCTTCTACTCGGGTGATGTTAATTCCGACCAGGACTCGTATGCGGCTTTGAGTCTGTGTAAAGGCGTGCAGGGCGCTTTCGGTTTCCAGGGTTTGGAATATTTTATAAGCCCAGTAGAGAATGACACGGCTTTGCCCAGCGGGGTAACCGAAAGAGCTCATATGATACGCCGACGGGAAAAACCTCACCGGAGCAGCGACAAGACCGCCAGGTGTCCTGTGGACTCTCCTTTGAACAAAGACGTTTTAAAGACTTTGGGGAAATATAAGAGCGCAAACGGACATCATGTCGGGAATTTAACCAAAAGAGTGTTCAAAAATCTAAGCAGATCCAAACGGTTTGCCTCCATCCCCAGATACGTTGAGACCCTCGTCGTCGCAGACGAGACCATGGCTGAATTCCACGGTGACGATCTCAAACATTACCTCCTGACCCTAATGTCGGTGGCCGCCCAGCTTTACAAGCACCCCAGCATCCTCAACGCCATCAACATAGTGGTCGTCAAGTTTATAGTCATTAATGAAGCCGACAAAGGACCCAAAGTCACTAGTAACGCCGCTTTGACGCTGCGTAATTTCTGCACCTGGCAGAAAAAGTTGAATAAAAATAACGACAAGCACCACGAATATTGGGACACCGCAATCTTATTCACGAGACAGGTAAGGAAGTGGTGCTTAATAAACATGGTAAAAGAACAAATACAGTAAAATAGATAATACCGATTACCTATATACGCATCAAGTCGTGATATATGTCGTGGACGCTTTATTGTCTGGCATTGCAGGTATGTTACTTAAAACAAGACAATGTGCATGCCGAATTATTTTAAGCAGTCACCGGCTTTGAGGTTAATGGTTATGTGATAACATCTGGAGCACGCGCTTTCCAGCTGGCACGAACCAAAATACCGCTGCAATGGCAGTGTGCATTTTCAAGGTTCTGAGGTAATAAAGATTTTATTCGGAAAACATCGTCTTGGAACGCCGTAACTGTTTATACATGTAGAAAATAGTCTTAACATAGTTTACTATTATTCCATCTGATGACTAAATGGAATAATGGTTTTTAAGTTTAATGTTTATGGGTGTATAGTAGGGTGTAAGTTGCATGTGTTTTTTTAAGGCAATAGCTGTTGCCTAGGATGTAGGATTGAAAGAATCTTTGTTTCTATTTGCAGCATTAAGCTTTTTATGTGAAAGTATTTGTTTGCTAATGCAATTTCACTAACGACGCTTGATAGGTTGAGTTTGTTAGCGGTTTTTCGGTTCTGTTGGAGCATTCTCCTTAACATATTTTATTAAGTGTTTCCGATTTGAATGAAATTCCGTGATCGGAATTAATGGTGCATTTCCTGAACAATGTGAACTCACATCAGTCAGCAAATGCCATACACCTGCTCACATGGTAATGCATATCGGCACAAGTTTAAAGAAAGGAATCTTTGGGTGCTTTAACTTTTTTGCATGCCTTTTTTCCTGGCATAACTCTGGATGTTGATTCGGTGTTCTCTTTCTAGGAAATAAACTCCAACAATGGTTATTGTTAGCAGAACATCTAAGGGGCACGCCAGGCCTGTAGAACAGAAGTGTGTTATAAGGCAAAACAGAGATAGTTAACTAAGACAGCCGAAACAGCGAAACGTTGCTTGCGTTACTTGTATTGACAAAGCAGTCTCCTGCCTGCCAAATTGAGCCGCTGGACAAACCGTGTCTTTGTTGATGGCTGAGCCAAAAATCCGGGAGTCTTCACAAGGATGTCATTATTTGATTTAATTTATATCCAAAGCATCATGCACGGCTTAATGCTACTCATGTGCCCCCTGTATACACAAGGATATTTTTATACTCATATCATTTCACTACAGGGCACAACAGCATCAGTTCTCAAAATACAATGTAATGGACTCATAGATCCTTAACTGCTACCGTCTAACTGTATGGAACATTTCTGGCACTGAGCTTCTGTTCAGGGTCTCAAAAGCCTAATCCAAGCGGCATTGCGCACGAGGCTGGGTACACCCTGGATGGGATGTCAGGTCAACACAGGTCACAAGGCTGGGATACACCCTGAATGGGATGCCAGGCCATCGCAGGGCAACACCCTGAATGGGATGCCAGGCCATCGCAGGGCACAAGGCTGGGCTACACCCTGAATGGGATGCCAGGCCATCGCAGGGCACAAGGCTGGGCTACACCCTGGATGGGATGCCAGGCCATCACGGGGCACAAGGATGGGCTACAGCCTGGATGGGATGCCAGGCCATCACGGGGTACAAGGATGGGCTACAGCCTGGATGGGATGCCAGGCCATCGCAGGGCACAAGGCTGGGCTACACCCTGAATGGGATGCCAGGCCATTGCAGGGCACAAGGCTGGGCTACACCCTGGATGGGATGCCAGGCCATCACAGGGCACTTACGCTATACATAACTTAGACACTCTAATTGCCAAATCCCACAAAACTAGGGTGGGATTCAAACCCCTAATTCTGGAGATATAAAGCATTAGTGCTACCATCTGAACCACTGTGCCACTGCTGCAGAGAAACAAAAAGGGAAGAAGATTGGAAGGAACTAAAAGTTCTGGAGGAATGCCGTCTGTGTTGTTGCCAGGAGTCAACATATTGTAGCAGCACCTAATAATAACAGATGAGCAATGAAATCAATAGGCCAAAATGAAGGATCTATCTGTTTGTCTGTTTATCATTATTAATGAGACTAGTACAATTACCCCAATGCCACAATAATATTTCTCATCTCAAGCGGTATTACATCACACTGACTTATTAGGACTCATGTGGGAAGAGCATGAGGGGAAGTATCCATTCCTGCACACTTTTCCTCTTCCAGCTGTGAGCCCTCAAGCTCACTCTCCTGGCTCACTGTGAGCCTGCTTCCCATTTCCGCAGCCAAAATCCCTGTACAGTGTGGGAAACTCCAAAAGCTGGGGCCCACCTGTCAGCCCTCCGTTGCCATGACATCCCCTCCCAGTTTTGGGAGGGCATGGGCTGGTCCACATGTGCTAGAAGCATGACTGAGATAGGAGTGTCCCAGCACGGAATACTGTCAGAATACAGAATATTCCAGAACGATACAATGGGAGGTATATAGAAAGGAAACACCTAGGTGTGACTTCTAATGGTGTCAGGCACTTGGTAATGTTTCCTTTTCTTTGAAGCAGTCTATGAAATCATCTAAGCAGCTGTGGACAGCACCACTACAGAAACGATGCCTCGAAAATGAGACGTTTAAAAATGAACAATTAAATCACGTAAAGGGTGCTTCGGATAATATTGCGAAAAAAAAATTGTAAGAGCCCCCCCACCACATCAGAGCATGCTGAGCCTCTTCAGGAGGCAGTTTGAAGGATAATCGGTTTTCCCCGTTAAAAACACCTTAGCTGACCTTTGCAGCCAGAATAGGCTTCAAACGGGATTTTAAAGTACACCCTTTAGCGTGTTTTGAATACTGATGGCACAGGTGTCTTTACCATGAGGCCTTGAGAGAGTTTGTGTCCTACGCACTGAAAAAAATCAGACTAAAGGTGATCTCACAGGGTGTAGGACTGCAGTAATTAAGTTTTCACATAGTTATTACACACCAGTCATGGACCTGTGGCCTCCACCACCGTGAGCCTGACCTGCTGGGGCCCACAGCTGAGAGTGTAGGCTGGGACTAGAATCTGTCATGGGTTCAAGAGGCAGTCCTCCCACACTCTCCACTGCCGAGTGCAGCACAGTACATGGCCCAGCTGTGTGTTTGTACAAATCCACAAGTGACACAGTTCATGTAGAACTTTATATGCATATGGGAATTTGCTGTTTAAAAACATAAGGCTTAAAAAAACTTAAACAGCATTTATTAATTTTCAAAAGCGTTTTCACCAAAAGTAACTACTTGGAAATTTTAGAGTGGGTGTCATTGTTTTGAAATGTAAAATCTTTTGCGTCGTGTGTTACGGCTTTAAAGAATAGCTGATGAGACTGGGTTTTAGAGAGATTAACGGTTAGAACTTCCTGTGATAGAAGCCTGTGCCTTTTATAATCCTGCATGAAAGGGTTCAGTCATTTTTACCAGATTATTACTAGATCATTCTGTGTAGTTTTAGGTCTAACAGTATTTGTTATGCAACAAAGGTCTATTTGATTTCGGGCAGTATATTTAACAACTTCTGTCTTCCAGTGAAGGCATGTTTTATGCATTTTAAACAATACCTTTTCTGTTAGTGAAGTCTTTCATGATGGATGGCAGATTTTCAATGCAATAAAGAAGCAATCCAAACAAATAAACAATTTTGCAATGCTCAAGGTTTTCTTGGGTTTATATGCTGTAAAGTAAGCCTGAGACCTTGACAAATGAGATTTTAACCTGAATGCATGTTAATTGCTTGACCAGCGTTGATCCATGCCACTTTTCCAAATGCTTTGGAAGGGTTGCCAAAGAAAATCAAGTTGTACCGTAATTTTCTGTCAAAATTTTCACGAGTTCTGTTGAACTGCCACAGTCTTTTTTGAAGTACACATGTATTCAGCATTATGTGTTTTTCACATTTGTTAAAAAACCTGTTGAATGCGGAAAGCTGTCCTAGTGAAATGAAACGTCCAAAGAAATGGGTCCAGACGGCATGGTAAAATTAAGTAGGAGGCCAGTTTGTATAGTTACACAGTATTTTTTGAGCCTAACACAACTCTGTTTTAATGTGTGGGATGGAACTAAGATTTTTAAACAGCTTTCACATCCAAGACATCCTCTTTTCATTTTCATATGCTTTGATGCTGTTTTTTTTACAACTGCATGCATTTGGTTCTGTCTTCTGGTGACTCATCTGGCTCTGTGACAGTCCTGTCTTCGGAAAAAAGTCCATGATCGCCGTCTTACTGGATGGCTTGCCCCAGCTTCTAAATTCAGCTGCGGGGAAAAATTACTTTAAGTGAAACAAGCTGCCAACGCCAAGAAGGTCTGGAGGAGGAGGAGTCAGATGCTCAGCTATTTTCCACTTTTATTTTTAGATCAAGGTTGTTAGAAGCCCTTGAAATAGCATCCTACCTCAGCAGCCTCCACAGAAAAGAGGGCCTTCCAAGAGAAGACACAGGGATGATTAAAGATGTCAAAATGTCAGTTGCAAGTCTCACTCCAGTAAATTCTAGGGAACAGAGTACTCCTGGTCCTCTTTCCTTGAAAAGTCCTCTTTCGGAGAAACTTTTTGTGGGGGAAATCCAACCCCTTGATGGACAGGCTGATCAGAACGTGCTCAGCGCACCTGCATTATGCTGTCAGCACCCCCATCGGACGCCAGAAGGTGTGTTTGCTTTGGATGTCTTTTTGCTGTGGACATTTCCTTACGGCAACGGAAATCAGGCACAGTTTGAGGTGGCCACAGATGCTTCATGTTTTCATTCTATCTGACCGCTGAAGTCATCAGCTGAGCTGGTATATGCACTGAGGACTTCACCACTGTTCTCAGCTCCGAGGTTGTCAGTGTGGCTGATGCCTGGGCTGCACCTGAGACTGGCCAGCTTATGGGACACGCTTCCATTTGGTCCGCTTGCACTCTCTTACTCTGGTGACCCATGCCGGCTTTCCTCTTCTTGGCCCCTGCAGAACCTGTGTGGAGCCACCACATGTGACACGCTGGGAATGGCCGACGTGGGCACCATGTGTGACCCCAGGAGGAGCTGCTCCGTCATCGAGGATGACGGCCTGCCTTCAGCTTTCACCGCGGCGCACGAGCTGGGTGAGTACGCGTGTTTCCGCTGTGCCGGCTGGCGGGTGCTACATTACATCGCGTTATGGTAGTTCACAGAGTTTGGGTGTTTAATCGCTAAAGCCGATGTTACTTCTCATGAATCGTCAGTGTTTTACATGGCATACGGCTGTATGGAAACTTAAGCCAGGGTTGTAGGCTTTGTTTGAAACCAGGCAAAGAACCAGAAAATTGCACACAACTGATTCAGTAATTCATGTGTAAAAGTTGATAGGGATATTTGCAGCCTTTCTGAAAGTTGGTCCAGACGTGTCTCACCATACCATCCTGAATGTGGACCTAAGAGTTCAGCCGTAGCCAGTTTGTTTTGTGGTCAGGGTTAGGGAAGCTTCATCTGGGTTAGCCGTTGATGAACCATCATCTCTGAGTCTCTTTCCACTTCATTGTCCCCATCAGCGGGCAACTGGGTTCAATACCCCGGCAGGTTTGGTGAGTTTAAGGGTGAGACGGGGACGTGACAACTGCATTCTCGCACAGGCCACGTGTTCAACATGCCCCACGATAATGCCAAGGCCTGTGAGGAGACCTTCGGTAAGCTGAAGGAGAACCACATGATGTCGCCCACACTCATAAAGATCGACCGCAGCAGTCCCTGGTCCGCCTGCAGTGCCGCCATCATCACCGACTTCCTGGACAGCGGCCACGGTCCGTCCACATCTGCTTTCCCTCCTGTTCTCTACCCTCTTTGCTCCAGAAACTGTTTATCTGTTTTCTGTCCACTGTGGTCCACTTCCATCGTTCACCGTCCTGTATTTCTACCACACTGACTTTTGGTTCTTGTTATAATTTTTTGACAATTTGAGCTACCTGCTTTTCCAAGATCTGTTCAGCTGGGTGTTTTCCCCAACAACAGGACGTACTAAAGAACGCACGGTGACCTGAAGTTCTGTATTGTCATCAATGCTGTGACACATTTTCGCTCCGGTGCTCACAAATATTTCGGGTCTTCATTAACCGAACCATCGTGAGACAAACTCGGACTCGTCAAGCAAAGTTTCACAGGCATGTAGAAAACAGAGAGGTTCTTCTGACCACCTTGTATTTTCAGCCACTAGCTGACATGCACCACAGGCCTCCATTTCTTCCATTTGCGGTCGGCGTACATGTTGTAATTATGCAAAGCCCGAGTCTCCCAAGCTTTGACTGACAGCCGGCGATGATTTTATTTAGATGGTGTGTCGTCTCTCATTGGGCAGCTAGAGCATTTTACGATGGAAGATGTTCAGTGGGCTACTCTGGACTACGGAGCATTTATTTTTTTTAAGAATGAATAACCAGTGATCATTGAAGCTGTTTTTTTTTTTATATGTGTGGTGAGGCATTTACATTGTTTTGAGGCCAACTCAGTTAAAAGACAAAGATCCAGACTGCCCGGCAGCTGTCCGTTCATCCTGAGGTTGTGCTGAGACGGAGTCTGCCGAATCGGTCTGCTGTGATTTCTCGGAAACTGGACTTTGTCTGCTTGCCACCCTCCAGAGCACAGCTGTTGGGCCGTGGCTTAGCTAATAAACTGACATCAGACTTGTGTACATTAGGCAGTGTTTAGCTTTATTTGATTATGAGACAAGGCAGGAGAAAGAACACGAGGAATGTATATTGTTTCTCCTTAGCCATCAGGATATTTATGTACATAGCTGGCTTATATTTCTTTAAGGCAGAAGTATAGTGACTTCATGAAGTAATTACAGGTAATTACGATGAGCGTAATTTGAGAATAATAAGTTGGTGTGGAATGCGAGGGAGAGCAAACAGCTCGGCTATGCCAGCAGACTTTGCTGAAGTTTAGGGTAGCGGATCCTGATTGTCGGTCGTGATGCAGGACAGCTGCGTGGCGCAGCCCCAGCTACATGCGTGGCGTTCACGGTTAGTGTGTTTCAGCTGTGGAATGCCGTTTCCTCCTACAGTTCGAACGTGGGCAGTTCAGGCAAACTGGAAGCTGTAATTTCACATCGAGAGTGTGTGGGTGATTGCACCGCCTTCTTCTGGCAGCATTCTTGTGCTTCTTGATACGGACTCCGGACCACTATCACTGTAATCAGATGGATAGAAGTTTTTACCGTTTGGCTTGGTTATCCAGCCCGGCATGTGTGGTAGACATGTCTTCCATGCTGAACCGATGCTGACATTCCTGTTTCTAGGTGACTGCCTGCTAGACCCACCAGCGAGGCCGCTGGCTCTGCCTGAGGCCCTTCCCGGTACCAGCTACAGCCTGACCCGGCAGTGCGAGCTGGCTTTCGGTGCGGGCTCCAGGCCCTGCCCCTACATGCAGCAGTGTGCCCGGCTCTGGTGTACTGGCCTGGCCGGAAAGCAGCTGGTCTGTCAGACACGCCACTTCCCCTGGGCCGACGGCACGTCCTGCGGTGATGGACGCATCTGCCTCCGCGGGGTTTGCACCGACAAGCGGGACGCCTCCAAGGCTCAGGTGAGAGCCATGGCTGCCGTGGGGGCAGGCTTCCTGTCTGTCCGTCCGAACAGTAACTAACAGGATGTTCAGCTTTTTGACTATCAGTGTTTGCGAGAAAGATCCGTTTTATTTTCAGGTGGATGGCAAATGGGGCAAGTGGGGACCATACGGCCCGTGTTCCCGTACATGCGGCGGGGGGGTCCGGTTGGCCAAAAGAAATTGTGACAGCCCTGTTCCCACCAATGGGGGCAAGTACTGCGAGGGAACACGTGTGAAGTATCAGTCCTGCAACCTGGAGCCATGCTCTGAGACAGGTAGGCTGGAAGATCTCAGCAGGATCCCAGCATTGTCAACTGTTCTAACCACCTTGCCCCCTACAGGTAGTACCTTCCGGGAGGAGCAGTGTGAAGCCTTCAACAGTATTAGCCTCAACACCAACCTGCTGGCCCCCACGGTGGTGTGGGTCCCCAAGTATTCAGGCGTGTCCCCCAAGGACAAGTGCAAGCTCATCTGCAGGGCAAACGGCACGGGATATTTCTATGTCCTCGCCCCCAAGGTTAGAGAGACCCTCTGCTTTCCGGAGTCTTCGTATCGCTTGTGTGCCTCTGTTACCGTTTAGCTTCGGTTAGAACCAGTTAGACAGGCAAAAAGACCTGATTATCAAAGCAGAGCTTAAGATATATACAGTAAAAATATCCATCCATCTATCATGCTCACATATCCTAGGAAGAGTCCTGGTGTTAGTCTGGATTGCAGAAGCCACAGAGTGTGATGCATGGGATGCCCTAGGTGGGATATATTCAAATTTCCATGTATAAATGATATACACTCACTGGCCAATCCATTAGGTACCCTTCGCTAGTACCTGGCTGGACCCCCTTTGGCCTTCAGAACTGCTTTAGGTCTTCGTGGCATAGATTCAGTAACGTGCTTGAAACATTCCTCAGAGATTTTGGTCCATATTGGTCCATATGCAGTTGCTGCAGATTTGTAAGCTGCACCTTCATGATGCGGATCTCCCGTTCCACCACATCCCAAAGGTTCTCTATTGGATTGAGATCTGATGATGTTGGAGGCCATTTGAGTACAGCGAACTCTTAGTCATGTTCAAGAAACCAGTCTGAGATTATATGAGCTTTGTAACATGACATGTTGTCCTGCGGGAAGTATCCATTACAGGATGGGTACACTTTGGTCATAAAGGGATGGAGATGGTCAGCAACAATGCTCAGGTAGGCTGTGGTGTTATAACGATGCTCAGTTGGTACTAAGGGGCTCAAAGTATGGCAAGAAAATATCCCACACACCATTACACCACCAGCAACAGCCTGAATTGTTGATACAAGGCAGGATGGATCCATGCTTTCATGTTGATTACGCCAAATTTTGACCCTACCATCTGAATGTAACAGAAGAAATCCAGACCTGGCAAGGTTTTCCCAGTCTTCCATTGTCCAGGTTTGATGAGCCCGTGCTCAATGTAGCCTCAGTTTCCTGTTCTTAGCTGACAGGGCTGTTCTTCTGCTTAAAGGTTCAACATGATGTGCATTCAGAGATGCTCTTCTTCATACGTTGGTTGTATTGAATGGTTATTTGAGTTACTGTTGCCTTTCTATCCGCTTGAAACAGTCTGGCCATTCTTCTCTGACCTCTGCCATCAACAAGGCATTTTTGCCCAGAGAACCACCACTCACTGGATGTTCTTTGTAAACCCCAGTGATGGTTGTGCGCGAAAATTCCAGTAGATCAGCAGGTTCTGAAATACTCAAACCACCGCGTCTGACACCAACAACCAAACAATGTTCAAAGTCAGTTAAATCACCTTTCTTCCTCATTCTGATGCTTGGTTTGAACTTCAGTAGATCCTCTTGACTATGTCTACATGCCTAAATGCATTGGGTTTATGCCATGTGATTGGCTGATTAGATATTTGCTTTAACAAGCAGTTGAACAGGTGTACCCAGTGAAGTGGTCAGTGAGTATATTTGGAGGAATAAATATTCTCCTTTGGACTCTCTCCTCTCAGGTAGTAGACGGGACTCCCTGTTCTCCGGGTTCGTCTGCCGTCTGCGTCCAGGGAAAGTGCGTCAAGGCCGGCTGTGACGGACAACTCTCCTCCAACAAGAAGCTCGACAAGTGTGGCGTGTGCGGAGGCGATGGCCGGGACTGCAAGAAAGTGTCAGGGATGTTCACCAAACCCACGTGAGTCATATTCTCCCCTCCCCGGGTGACAGCCTTCCGTCTCCTAAAAATGAAGGTTCATCAAGTCATTTGACTCAGCCGTCTGGTGTACCAACCTGTAGCTGTGAAATTAAACCAAATCTTTTTATATCTCTGGAGCTTTTGCACGATTAACATCGGACTTTGGTACTTTTGCGCTCGCTCCTGGCGTCCGTTTCCTGCAGCTCCACCTGGCATCCGCTCGCCCAACGCGGCATGTCTTTTTCAGACATGGCTACAACTTCGTGGTGATGCTGCCCGTCGGCGCCTCCAGCATCGACATCAGGCAGCGCGGTTACAGGGGCCTCCTAAACGATGACAATTACCTGGCGGTGAAGGACAGCCAGGGCCGCTACCTGCTGAATGGGAACTACATGGTGTCAGCAGGCGAGCAACACATTGCGGTGCGCGGTGCCCTGCTACGCTACAGCGGCACGGCGGTGGCAGCGGAGACCCTCCGTGCTGTGGGGCCCCTGCGAGAGCCGCTGGCTGTGGAGGTGCTCTCCGTGGGCAAGATGACACCACCGCGGATACGGTACTCTTTCTATCTAGCCAAGGAGAGCAAGGAGAACAAGGTGCTGAGGAAAGAGGGGTGGAGTCTTTCGCAGAACAGTGTGCTGAGTAGCGGTCCCCAGAAGCCCCCGGGGGAACCGTCGCATAAAAGAGACCCCGTGATGTGGTCAGCAGGCCCCTGGGAGCCCTGCTCGCTCAGCTGCGGCAACGGGCTCCAGAAGCGGCTGGTGCGCTGCCTCGACCCGGCTGGCATCTGCGACCCGACTCGACAGCCCGGTGCCATCCAAGCCTGCGGGGAGCCCTGCCCGGCCTGGGATGTAGGCGAGTGGTCACCCTGTTCCAGGAGCTGCGGGAAGGGCTTCAAGCGGCGCGTGCTACGTTGTGTGTCCCACGCAGGGCGGCCTCTCCAGAGAGATCAGTGTGCGGGAAGGAAGAAGCCGCAGGAGCTCGACTTCTGTACCGCACCGAGCTGCTAGGGGGAGCCACACCCGTCCCTTCCCCCAGAACTCCTCTTTCCCAAGTCCCATATACATGTGCATGTGACTGACAGTGCGATGGCTGTTTACCGTCTGTAGGATATGGTATCTCTGTGGCAGCATGGGGCAGAAAAGGAGATGAGAAAGGAATGGGGATGGGGGGATGTGAGTTAAGCCACAGGCAGGAGTTACAGATAAAAATCTACCTCTGACCAGGTATGAAGCCACGCACATGCATACACACGTGTTCCAAAATTACACGTGTAGGCATCTGCGTGGAAAATAGTCAATCTTGTAGTCAGTTGAAATAGTACTTAAAGCAGCTTTTTGGAAGCTGGGATAAAAGTAGTCACTGGATTTACAGGGGACCACTACCCTTAGTCAGGAGAATTCAGAAAAGACCTATGCCTTCAGCTTGTGTCTGACCACATGACCAGCATCCACACTGGCCCTAGCGATGCCTTTGTACTGCAACAAACCATTTTTCACTCTGCCAACTATGTAGACTAACCTCAGCTGCATGCTGGATTGTAGACTTCCATTAGTCTGTTCAGTGCTTCACTTGCCGTTCGGTGATATCAGTGGGGATTCGCATGACATTAACCAAAATTAATAGCTCTGTTTCTGGAAGGAACATTGCTCCTGCATCCTGCTGTCCCGTTCTCCCTGATCCTTCCTGCAGTTCCATGTGATTTGTATCCTATCGTGTTTCAGATACCCTGTGATCCACTGCTTCATGTGTATTTCTCGCTTTTCCATTTATTGTTTGCAGAGACTTAGTCTTCCACCTGAAAGATGGTTCCTGTATTACTTGGAATTGTGTTTTTGTTTTCTTTTGCACGTTTTGAAAAGCAAAAGACGTTCTGTACCAGCTGTTTTGTATACTGTGTATACATTCACTTGGCTGTGCACAAATAAATTATGTAAATAGCATTTTTTACTCATTTTTTGCATTTTATTTGATCTCAGAGTATTTATTCCAAATAAAGTCATTTAGAACTGATTTTACTCTGGACTTTTTGGTCTTTGAGCATAAAGTTGGTGCGTATAGGATGACCCTGAAGTACAATTACCTGTGATCATCTGAGTATTTCCCATGTCAATAATGAGAGTGGACTGTTTTGCCTGAGTCCTCCACACCTATCTGAGGGGTGGACTACTCCACCTAAATCCCACATATCTATCAGAGGGGTGGACTACTCCACCTGAGTCCT
>JAACJT020000031.1:3229605-3250202 GCA_009936485.2 Gymnarchus niloticus | reverse complement strand
CACCTATCTGAGGGGTGGACTACTCCACCTAAATCCCACATATCTATCAGAGGGGTGGACTACTCCACCTGAGTCCTACACACCTATCTGAGGGGTGGACTACTCCACCTGAGTCCTACACACCTATCTGAGGGGTAGACTACTCCACCTGAGTCCTCCACACCTATCTGAGGGGTGGACTACTCCACCTGAGTCCTACACATCTATCAGAGTGATGGACTTTTCCACCTAAATCCCACATATCTATCAGAGGGGTGGACTACTCCACCTGAGTCCTACACACCTATCAGAGTGATGGACTTTTCCACCTAAATCCCACATATCTATCAGAGGAGTGGACTGTTCCACCTGAGATGAACACCATACCTTCCGTTGCTTCCAAGTTGCAGTTTACGATAAGCACAAACTGTCTGACTTTACTACTTGATGTATGTATATAACACTTAAGTGGTATAGCAAAGAGAGTTCCTCCCTTATCTAATTCTCTTTTCAATAATTCACGGCTACTGTTCAAAGTGCATTTTGGCATGCTGCCCCACAAAGCACATCCATTTCTGAGCTGATGGACTGTGCTACGCTGAAAAAGAACATCCATGAAACTAAAATATGCTCAAGCAAGACACTATGGGTTGGTTTTTAAAACACAGATTAAAGCTAATCTTAGACTAAATCACCCGCTTAAAGGGAAAGCCTGGTGAAAAATTAAAAATACACATGCAGTTGATCAATCAGTGCATGTTTGGTCAAGAAATGTAGCTTTCTTTTTCTTTTATGCGTTTGTAACAGGCTAATTTTCCTAACAGCCACAGAAATAAAGATATAAGTTGATCTCAAATTTCATTTTTCACAAAACATTCCCTTTAAGAGGATGATTTACTCTAAGATTGGGTTTAATCACTGTTTTAGAAACTGGCCCTATAAAATCTCTACCTTGTTAAAATTAAGTTTTAGCTGAGCATACCAGGTTAATAGAAGGCTGAAAATGAAGGCAAACATTATTATCTATAAGGATTTAATATGTAAAAGCCTGAAAAGCTGATCTAAAAGAAAAACAAGCCTATATCAAGCTCTATCTCTCTATCAGACTAGTGCAAATAGAGCCCTCCTGGCAGATCAGCTGATCTACCTTCAGACAGCACGCTGCAGTCACCTCGCTGCAAGTAATGGTCCCCATTTGGTGCTTGGTGACAGCCCGATCTGGTCGGTGCTGTTAAATTTTAAGTTAGGAGCATGCAAATTTGTGGAGAACCGTAACTGGCTTCACAGGGGAAATTAATTTGAGAGAAAAAAAAGACATGCACACACACAAAAGTTTGCAGCAAAAGTTTGAAACAATGACTGTATTAATGGCTTGTGAAAGTAAATTGGAGTTTATGTGCTTGCCAACTCCAGCCATTTTATAAGGTGCCACTAAACCAGATGGTCAGGTAATTATTTCCTTTTTGGTAATAAATAAATAAATAAATAAATGAAACCATCCGCAAATGAATAATGAACATTGGTAGTACACAGAGAGCAGATTGATCTTGTGGTCTGATTCGAAGGCTAACCCTTTAAATGAGCCACGGGATAAAAGTTATATGAGTTTTGTTCCTATTTGCTGAAAGACAATAAATCAGCTACATGGCTGTAATTATTGCCTTGGGTCAAGGCTAGTGCAGTGAGCTGCTTTCGAGGAAAAACACGATGAAGTAATACGTTCATCTGGGGGCAGCCTGGAGGAAGCGGCTTAATGATGGGGTCATGTGACCAAAAGCGATGGCTTTTCAGACCCAGGCAATTAGCTTGAAAGGCCTTAGGAAGTAATAAGCCAAGCATAAAATCATTCAATAAAAACTGTAGGTGACTCTATGGTCACCAGGAAAATATTTCATAAGCTTGCATCTCTTAGTGAAATAAACCCCAGATAAATAATTCATGTACGCTACCGTTCAGAAGTTTGAATCACTCAGAAATTTCCACATTTTTCGAAGAAAGTCACAATTTTTTTAAATAAAATAACATTAAATTGATCAGAAATGCAGTTTAAACATTATTAATGTTGCAAATGGCTGCTATAGCTGGAAATGTACATAGTACAAACGTTCATTTTCAGCAGCCATCGATCCTGTGTTCCAATGGCACGTTGTGTTAGCTAATTCTAAGTCATGTTAAAATGCGAATTCCTCATTAGCAAACTTCTGTGCAATATTATGTTAGCAGAGCTGAAAACTGTTGTGCTATTTAAGGAAGCAATACAATTGGCTTTCCTTGGGCTACTTAAATATCTGAGGGACCAACATTTGTGTGTTTGATTATGGTCTTAAAATGGCTAGGAAATGAGTTTTCTTCAGAAACGCATCAGTCTATTGTTGTCTTGAGAAATGAAGGCTATTCCATGGGAGAAACTGCCAAGAAACTGGAGATATCTCACAATGGTGGGTACTCCTCATTCACAAAACAGCACAAACTGGTCAGGGAAGAAAGTGGATAGAAAGAGGATAGAAAGAGTAGTGGGAGGTCCCGGTGCACAACTGTGTAGGATGATAAAATCATCAGAGGCTCTAGTCTTAGAAATAGACATATTGTAGTCCTCAGCCAGCAATTTGATTAAGTAATACTCACAAAACAGCGGTCTCATCTTCAACAGTGAAGAGGTAGCTCCAGGAGGCTGACCTTCTAGGCAGAGTTGGAAAGGCAAAGCCATATTTGAGACTGGCCAATAAAAGCAAATGGTTAGAATGGGCAAAAGAACACAGACATTGGATGGAAGATGATTGGGAAAAAAGTGTTGTGGACAGACAAATCTAGGTTTTCGGTATTTGGATGACAGAGAAGAACATTTGTCAGGTACAGAAAAAATGAAACGGTGTCGTAGGAGTGCTTGACACCATCTGTCTAGCATGGTGAGGAAATGCAATGGTGCATGGCTGGTTTTGTGCTGGTAAAGAGGGTAATTTGTACAGGGTAAGAGTAATCTTAAACAAGGAAGGGTATCACTTCATTTTGCAACACTATGCCATACCCTGTGGACAGTGCTTGATTGAAGCCAATTTCATCCTACAACAGGGTAATGAGCCAAAGTACTGAGCCAAATTATGCATGACAAATTAATGGAAGAAGCAGTCAGCTGGTGTTCTGTCTTTAATGCACTGGCCAGTGCAGTCACTGCATCTCAACCCCATTGAGCTGCTCTGCAAGCAGCTTGACCGTATGTTACGAGAAAAGTGCCCATCAAGCTAATTCAATGCCAAAGTGGGAGGTGCTTCAGGAAGCCTGGGGTGAAATTTCTGCAGACTTCCCCAACAAATTGACAGCCAGCATACCAAAGGTCTGCAAGCCTGTCATTGCTGCAGATGGAAGATCCTTTAATGAAAGCAAAATTTGAAGCACAAAATGATTGTTTCGAACAGAAATCATTTTCGTTCTTATCAATGTCTTGACTACATTTTCTGTTCATTTTTCAATGTATCTGATGAATAAAAGAATGAGTTTTCATGGAAAATGCGAAATTTTCTGACTGATTTCAGCTTTTGAATGGTAGTGTATATTCTAGTTACAGAGAGATAGATAGATATGCTGACTTCCTATCAAGGCTACATCACTTACCAGAACCAACAAAATGTGTAATTACACAGTTAAATGAAAAATGTAAAAATGTGTTCTACCTCCTGGTTCCTTTTACTTGTACTCTGAAGGAACAACATCAGGAAAGTTCTTTAACAGCTGTTCTGCCTGCTGTTCCCTAACACCGAAGGTTGAAGAGTGGGAGAGCTGTATTGTTAGCTTCCCAGGCCAGAAACTGTGACTCTACAGCTCTCGGGGAGAGGCAAGGGATAGACCTTGCTTAATTTGTCATTTCAGCGGGTAATTCAAAGAGGGTGGGGGACACTGGGAGGAGGCGGCTGCTTCAGAAATCTCCCTGCTGGCAGCCCTTTATACAGAGAATGAGGCCCCCATCACTGGAATAATGAAATGGCTAGGATGGTGGATATTAACAAAGACTCAAAGGGTTCGAGGGAAGCGGCATGTCGAGGCGTCCTGCAGGCCACACCAGCATGTCGCTTATTTGGCTTCCCTGCACATCGCCATTGATGAGTCCACATGGACTGCTTAGTGCTGCCTCGAGTCCATTCCCTAAACCACCACACCACCTGCTGGTGAGAGCTGGCAATTCGGCCACTCGGTTCCAGTGAGGGTACCACACCTTCAGTTAAAATGGTTTTTAAAAAATTCTCAGCTTCTTTCACAGCAAAATTCATACTGCTGTTTCTGGTAAAGTTAATAAAGATACTAAAGTCTTTTTGGGATGGAAATACTGTCAGGCAATTATATTTAATTACCATTCTCTTTGGAATGTGGAAAAAATCACCTTGCATTAATAAATTTTTGATGCGTTCTTACATTATTTTAAGAAAAGAGCAAGTTTTATGCAAACTGATGAGCATTTTCATCTACAAAGATTCGAAGCACTAATAAAATAAACTGGCAGCCCTTGAAAACCGTGAGATCATCAGTGTGAGACACTGAAATCTGACATTGTGAACATGAAGTTCTATATCTGCTTAGCTAATGGCTTAAATAAAGGCAGCCATTCAGTAGGAGAGTGCAATAGTGGTGTGATCCAGAAACAAACCACTGTAACTGTGCTGTTTCAAGGAGTGCTCTGTCTGTTACATGTGTATCCATCCAGTCTGCTCAAATGCCTGCTTGTAAGTGGATCTAATGGGTCTGGCCGTGGAAGACGCTTGGGGGGGGGGCTGCTGTGACTCAGCTGTATAAGTGGGTGGGGGACAAGTAAGGACAGCAGATTGTCATGAAGCCACAATTCCCAGATTGCAGGAAGGGATCCTCATGGCTACATGCTAAACCCATGCCAAGCAAGCCAGCTCCCAGGAACCCAAAGCCAGAGCTTCTGCTGTCCTGATCTGGAAATCCCCTCAGAGGGAGCTGCCTTGGCTTCAGCAATACCCTGACTGTATAACGCACAACCTTCGGGGACTTTTTCTGTGCCGTGATCCAAAAGCAACATCTGTAAAAAGCAGAGCTGAAAACTAGAAAGATTAAACATTAAAAGAGATTTTTTTCTTAATATTACTAATAATGTTTATATCACGGAACCACAAGCACACAGACCACATCTTTACATCTGTGTCCAGATCCATAGAAATGAAGCTGGATGTCGACGGGGTGCTTTATAAACAACCATCTGTCCCTTTTGCCCCGTCTCTGCAGCTCTCCAAGACAAGTCGCGGGGTAACAAACGACAGAACACACAAACAAAGAAACACACACCGTCGCCCGTCCCCCAAATTGCCCATACGGTGCATAAATACTGTTCAAAAAGTGGCTTGGGGAAAAAAGCAGCTGTTTGTTTGACCTGCAAACATCTAACTGCAGAAGAACTGCCACCAAAAACAAAAGCATCAAGGAAACTCCAACATGGCAGGACCATCACGGTGCTCTGTGACTTCCAGAGGTCCCCTGTGAAGCCTGGAGCAGACACTGCACGCCCCGATTCACCTTCTTCATAACGCAGAGCAATCCTCTCAGACCTTCCTTCCCATTCTGTTTCTAGAACAACACGTAGAACAACAGGATCAACAAATAAATCATTTGAGGTCATATCGGGAAAACCATAGTGTTACATACCATTACTGCTCTAAGGGCTTTTTAAATGCATTCTTCACTAAGTCACAGTCTTGCTAACTTGCCAAATCTCCTTGCAGCACTCGAGTGTTTACTGGTGTTCAGGCCAAGTCATTAAGCAGGTCATTAGGCAACATCTAATTAAAGAAAAGCAGTAAATCTAAGGATTTGCAGAGGGGATAATGTAGACAGGCACATTTCCAATCCGGAGCAGAATCAAAGATTGCTGCATGTTGGCACTGCAATGCTATTTAAAAGAAAGTGCTGAAAGCAGATTACCCATAATGCTGCAAAAAGGAAGGACTCTACCTGGATCTGAAGGATGGCAACTCAAGTGCATTTAAAGTCATAATGTTTCCATAGTGATGCTGCATTTTGGCTCCGGGACACAGTGCTGCCTTTGTCCCCTTCAGCTAGAGACAAAGAATGCCGGTTCTGTGCCCGAAAAGCCAGGGACTTTACCACTACTGCCGTCAGCAACAGCTATACTTCTGAGTAGCATGCAGTTATGGGTATGTCGATGAACTTTTAGATAGGCGAAGAGCAAGGTGTCACACTCCCAACCTCCAAGAGGAAGAGTGTGAGATGATAAACGTATTTTGACAACTCAGATAATGGACAGATCAAATAAGTGAACTGCATGTCAATTTCCATTGGGTCTAATAGGTGCCATTTTTGTCAGATATATTCATAAACCTGGAACTGAATTCATGAATCTTGCATGCATGTGTTTAATACTGATGTTAGTGCCACTTAAAACAGTAAACAAAAGTGAAGATTCATCAAACATATCAAATACATTCATCAAACATCATTTCTGGGGCTAGTAAGCATGACCAGCTTCCAGAGTGCTCCCCTTAAACTGTTTTCCTCCAGGCCAGGTAAACAAAGGTCATAGCAACGCTATTTGAAATGGAAAACTCTGCTGTGAAAATCTCCCCACTGCCAGTCGTGCCGCGGGATTTCCTCTGGCTCCTGGGCCACGGAACAAACGACTCGTCTCCCAAACCCACCGGGAACCGAGTGAAGACTGAGATGCACGTAAAGTGCGGGGGAAATTGCATGGGAGGTCTTGGCATCTCTCCGTCACACGATGCGGAACAGAGTCTATTTTTGTTCTTCCCTTCCTCCTCCCTGGTTGCTATGGCATCATTGTTTCTCAGAGCGGCCCTTCCACCCCCGATGGCTGCCTCGCCACCCCCTTTGCGAATCAAGAAGGCCGACAGCCGAAAACAGCTTTGGAAAAGCGTGCAGGCAGCAGAGCCGATGCGGCCCCACTTGAAAGCATCAAAAGGCTCCAATAAACGGGCGTGAGCCATTCAGTTCATCCATCACATCATCGAAATGAATTACACATGGAGCATCAGGCTCATTCATGCATATGTATGCTTATTGTGTGCTGGAAAATGGACCCGCAAATCAATGAGAAAATCTAAAGGAAGCTTTTCTTTTAAAACAGTATATCATTTGCAGTGTTCTGTCAAAGCCATGTCAATGATTTACTGATATAGTCATATTGTTGTAAAGATTTTTCTATAGGATCAGTAGGACCTCTGCACACTTATTATTAGTGACGGGACAAATGAGGCTTCAAAACCCATGGTGGGTGGGAGTGTTCTGAACATCCAGGTTCGGGATACTCCTACCCACAACCTGTTTTGAAGCCTCATTTAGTAGGAGCACTGATTGGCTAGTTCAGGATAGTCCCACCCACCGTGGGTTTTGAAGCCTCATTACTTATTATTAAGAACAAATATGAGCACAAAATGGTGATTTGTGTATTCATATTCAAACCTTCATCAGTTAGGGCTGCTTATTTTGAGTTAATACACACGTGCACACCATCGCATGACACAAAGGTGTTCACAGATGTTCTACGTTTGTAACGACTTTGAAGGCAATTCCCAAAATGTCACTCATTGACAGGCACATAATTCCAAAGATTTCACCGAAGGAATCCCCAGTATCAGCCAGTGTCTGTTCCACCTGAGAGCACTGAACCAGCAAGCTCGGAGTTGTTTAAATGTGGAAAGACTGCGAGGAGCTGACGTCACAGACTATTTCCACAGGACTATTGACCCCATCAGAGTATTGAGGAGGCATCTCTAGGAAGCCTTCTATTCTACTGCTTCTATGGGATGCAAGTGCAGGAGCAGATTTTCTCCTGAGGGCCCGGGAGTGGGGGTGTGACGTCTTCCTTTTGGTAGTCCTTTGGCTCATTGTTTTTCCAAAGTTCATTGTCTGGACCACCGTGCCCTTCAAAGGCCATCCGTGACCAGTACCGCTATGCTGCCCGGGGAGGCCCAGGCTGGACAATGTCCCCCTGGGGCCCCCAGAGAACTCTGAATAGGTGGCCCCACCCCAGCTCAACCCCACGAGCCCCCCCACCTACCACCATCGCAATGGGAAGTCACCTTCAATCCTGTTAAGCCATGGCAGAGACTTTCTCAAAGGCGGTGGAGATGTTTTCACCTGTGACCGTTAATGCAGCGCCAATGACAAACAGTAAAAAAGCATAAACACATTAAAAAGCGGCCTTTAAAGAAGCAGCCTTTAAAAAACAAAGCGAGCCATAAGCCGAGGAGAAACGGAAACAGAGCTGATGCCACAAAGCTCACTGACATATTTGTTTGTAATAAAACTTTGGAACAGATGCTCAGCATGTCTACAGGGTTCAAGGAGAGCATCCAAACTGCATTTCATGGGGCTGGCGCCCATGTCATTGGATCGCCGTCTCGAGGCAGGTTTCGACAGAGCTGTCAGTGGGGCCGCAAAGGCCGAGTCAGGAACTCGCGGTTAAAGCAGTAAATCTCCCAATGCTAAACATAAGAGGCAATGCAGCGGCTTGCCTCTACAGAGCCTCTCACTTAAGTGCTCCCATCCTGTCCTGTAGTCACTGTGCAAAGCAGTCTTCAAAATGATGCAGTTAATTAAAAAAAAAAAAAAACACTCATTCTAAAAGGTAGACAGACCACAGCTGTTTACAAGAACTGCATAAGTCGGGAAATGAATCAGTGTTACCGTTACACGTTATAGTTTCCTTAGATTCCAAGAAAAAGAACATGACAAACTGATGTACATCGGGATGAATTCTGCACTTGGTCAGTACAAGAAGAGCTCACTCCATTCCAGTATTTACCAAAATAAATTATACCTAAACCGCTCTTCACAGTCTCCTAAGTGTGTCATATGTATTATGGGAGATAAAGGGTCTGATCATCACACGCTGGTGATTAATTTATTTTAACTGATCAGCCCTGACACAATGCATCACTTCAATTATATAAAACCTATCAGCCATGCGGTCTATTTTGCCTGACGTTAGTGATTCTCAGCAGCCAGGGCTTGAAGCTGAATTTGTGGGAATACTCTGGTGGGTAAGCATCTGTTCTCAATTGAGTCTGCCTCAAACATGTCCAGTACTCGGTTGCTTACATTTGCCTCAAGTTGTTACCGTACTGCAAGCAGTTCAGCAATGAAAAGATGGGTTTCCCTAAAGGTTTCCCATTCCCCGTGACCACTTGTACTGTTCCATATAGCTCCAGGTGACACCCATCTGAATAGTGCCTTGGTTTTACACCAAACATAACCCATTTAGGCATACTTCAGCATGCCCAGTCTACTACCATCCTCTGGGATGCTTTAAATATTTTGATGCGGTTCAAAATGCAACTGCCTCCACTAAGATGGTAAAACTGAGTTAACTACATCCACACCATAATGCTTTGTCTAATCAGCCTGGTCAGACAACACGTTATATCCTTATTGTCATTCAGTTACATTTACAATAGTTACAAGGGTCTGTTTTCCTATACTAACAGCTATTATAATTCATTACTAAATTACAAATCTCTAGGCTTCTAAGAAGAAATAGACGGCTTTACCGTCCTGCTGTTCATAATTCAGCTTGTGTAGTCTCCACAGCCGAAGTTCAAGCACAGAGCACTTGAACGAGAAGGCTGCAGGGACGAACATCTGTTCCGTTGCATTGTAATGATCTAAGAAAGCAAGTTCCAAGAAAGTGCGTTCGAGAACAGCAAAACAGCTCAACCCAGTCAAGAGGCAGAATCAAAAAGTAAATGGTTTATATATTTTATTTTCTAACAAAATTCATATTTCCTGAAACATGTGGCAGTGTTGTCTGTTTGTTTCACCATAATGAATATGCTTCATTAACCAGTGATATTTACATTAAAGATTAAAGGAAACCTTGAAAAAATAATAATACTGTTTATATTTTGTTTTAATAAAGGAAAGAATTAGCCTGTAATACATGCTAAGGGTTCGAGTATTGCTACTTCAGTTTAAACCAGGCAACCAAGAACAGAGAGGAGGTGTCCAAGTTTAACCTCGGATTGTCTGTCACTATCACCAGTCATCAGGAGAAACCTGATAAGGAAGATTCAACTGACCAACAAATCCTGCAAAACAAATGCCGGAATTTGTAATTAATACAAATGATGACTAAATCTAAAATACTGCTTAACAGTTTGGCTGAGAGATCATTAATGGTCTTTGAAGGTTATATATACTGCCATGATAGACACGAGAATAGCCCAGAAAATTCAAATATCGTGTATCAGTTGAATGTTTTAACATAAACTACACACTTTACAGCGATGTTACACATAGATCACAAAGATAAAATAAAGAGGCAAAAATCTCACATATGGGAATTACCCATCCTTCTTTTAATCTCTTATCCTTGTCAGGTTTGGGGGGGTCAGGGAGCCTATCACAGGGAGAACCGGGTCAGAGGCATCAGTACACACCACACCATCTTCCCAGCTTCCCACCCATCTCTACTTCCATTTTGAGTTTATGATGCTGTGATTTGGGCTTGGCCTTGGAACGACCCTCTAGATGACCAATGTTCACACCAGTGGACTACCACTTGTACTAAAAGATAAGGAATTTACACGGGTGCCATTTCAGCAGTTCATGCACAAAATAGCCTTCTGAGTGCATGTACTCATCTCATTGAAAATGTATTTAGTTCCATTTTGTCTGGCGCTTTGCACATTTGCTGGCAACCCTATGCCGCTCAAATGGCAGGTAAACGAAATCTCTCGTCACAAGAAGAGCCAAAAGCAGCACTGTGCTAATGTTCGCCATCCAGTAATTTGCAGAAAAAGTGGCCCATTTAGGTGAAATGTGGCAAAGTAGACGTTGAGTCTGGAGTTTCTTCGTGTCCCTTTGTAGTTTCCTATTAAAGAGCTTCTCTGCTGAAGACCAGGGCCTGAAGCCCAGCAGAATTGTTCATGGAAACTGTCAAGCTACATTATCCCTCCCATGCACTCATTTAAAAAGGTAACGAGGATGCAATTAATGATTTTCCAGTGTTGAAGCTCTGTGAAGTTACCATGGTGAAGATGTATTAAGCATGTTCGAATATAAAGCTGGGAAAAAAAAAACACTTTGGTAAGCCTTAAAGGAACAGGGTGGCTGTAATTAAAACAGCATGCTGTGGAATTTCTTTGAAATTGGTTTGCTGAATAATCAATGTCTTCTTCCTCATCCTGCAATCCCTTATGTTCTTTCAAACAGCCCTGATGAGACCCAAGAAGAACCCACACTGTACAACACACGGACTATCTGTTCCCAAGGTTCTTTTTGGAGGAGTGGAACTATCACTGGGCATTCCGGGTAAACAACTTGTGGAAAACCTTTTTACTTTCCAGGAAGGGGTTAAGAGCCATTAACTGACCAGAAAGGGGCATTATTATGCCTCTGGAAGAGGCATTCTCAGGGAATATGAATTATCACAATCCTGTCTACTGTGTTGCATGCAGTTATGATACTGTACGACTACATAGACCTTAATTACAGTAATAATACCACACAGTATAAAACTATTTATAACCACAGTGCATGCTGGGAGTGCAACCCGTAAGTAGTGCTGGCCCAGGCCACGACAATATTTTATATACTTTGCCTACTTTGGCTGCTTTTATCTCACATAAACAAAAGGCAAATTAAGCTGGCCAGAAAAGGGTTATTCAAACAATAAGAATAACAAAAATTTAGAGGTTCGTGATATATTCGTAAAATAAAACAAATGCTTATAATTCTATAGCCAGAATAGCAATGACACTTCTGTCCAAAGTATCTGGTAAAATTCAGCCCATCCTCAGCCACAAGAAATCAATCAGGCAACAGTTCCCCAATTTGCTTGGAGACGGGACTTAAAGATCAATTTGAATGGCCAATTAGAATCATTACCCACGTCCACAGCAGGCTAGCCGACATGTTATGCTGGCAGACGACAGTCCCTCTTAGCTGAGTTTCTTGCTTTTTTGGCCAGGAGAACAAGACATGGAGTCATTCCCCAAATAAAAGGCTGTTGGATATTTCTAAGCCATTTTTACACAAAGCAAAGACATCACTTTTTGTGCCAGATGAACTCTGGAGGCAAAACCTTGAATTATAAGGCTGTAATTACTCCAGCTAAGCATGTGGCCATCTCACAAACAACACTCAGTTTGAACAAACTAAATGACATGGTCTGAAAATAAGAATGAAAATGAGCATATTGGGAATGAGAAGCTGTGAAGAACCATCTAACTTGAATGCAAATAGCAGAAGTAATGGGTAATGGGTTCACATTAACATATCATTGCATCAACCTGCCCACCCAAATTTGTGACTGAAGTTTCTGCTTGCAGGGCTAATGATGAAACAAAAAGTTAAATTAGCAGCTGGGGAAAATGATCATTTGGCTAAACGAAAAGCAACCAAAACAAAACATAAAGGTAATATTTTTGGAAACAGATTATGCGTTTATATGAGATCTCCATGAGGGGGGCTGGTCCATCCTAAAGCCCAAGCAGTCGTGGACGTTTTTTAATTAATATTTTAAATATAAAGGAAGGAGGCCAGCATTTTCTATAGATTTTTTGAACTCTTACAACATCCCCCTGGCTTCTCCAGAGAATGTTGTGGCCCACCCAGTATCACACAGTTGCCCTATGCCTGCTTCACACATACAGGTGGTTACTCATGAAGCCAAGACTGAAACATTACCCCTTTAAGGGCTTTTAGTCACACATGAAAAGAAACACGGTGTGCCTGAAGCATCATATCAAAATTCATACTCTGTAAGGCAGGTTTATACAACTTTTTAGCACCAAAACGACACTTTAATACAAACATTGCAGGAAAACACAGAGAACACACTGAAATAAAACTATTTAGTAAATGGATCATGTTGTTCCCCCTTATAGCCAGCTTAACTCAAGTGCACTGCGTGTTCCAAAGCAATCTATGTCACTTCCTTGGTGGCACATCCAGGGATCAAACTACATACAAGTCATGAATCTTATTCCTCCCACCCCAAAGCTAACTGTCTCCTTTCTGGTTACATGTGGCAAAATTTTCACACCATTTAGTAGTATTCAGAGTGACCTTAGGACTTCCGAACAATTGCTTCACTTTATAGGCACTTTAGGACAAATTACTAATTATAAACAAGGTTTGCTTGCACAGGAAGTAGAATTAGTGCAAGAAAGCAGACATGTTCCATAAGTAGGACCACAACTGTTAGAAGCAGAACGAGGGGGTAGAGAGTTTCATATAAAGTACCCCCCACCATGGTGTCAGAATACATCCGGAATCTGTAACAGTCTATGATGACAGTCAGCAATACAGTGACTTATAGACCAATAACCAGTATAAGTTCATAGATGGTTAATAGCCATTAATCCGCCTTATGATTAAAATGTAAAGCGGATAACTCTTGTTGGATAATTAACCTCAAGTGGCTATTGGCTGGGTCAATTGTCATGTTCAAATCAGATAAATACTGGACTGTAAACTATATTTGAGGAATACAAATGCTATTAAGTCAAACAAAGACCTCCTTTAATGAACAACTATACTGAACTGGATGGGTTTTTTCAAGTTTCTACATATAAAGGTGTTCCTATCTATCACAACATGGCTGAAGTACAATATCAAGTCTTCAGCTATACTTTATTTAACTTAAATTAGCAAATACACATTGCCAGCAGGTAACTGGGGCCATTTAGGAGCTCGCCGGAGGAATGAAGACAACAAACCCATGGTCTGTGAGGCCTGAAATGTTCATAATTACAGAGAAAGGCTCATACGTTGACATTGATGAAGATACTATCATAATCTTATGGTAGCTCACCATGCAGCACAAAGGTAGAAACCCCTGCGTGGAACCCTGGAAAGCTATTAAAAGCACGCAGAGCAAAATGGCACTTTGTAAAAACAGACAAGGCACAAAGTGTGCAAAGCCATAGCACTGACCATCAGGTTCATTCATCAAGCATAACTGTGCCATGTAAGTCGATAGAACAAACTGGTCTTCCTCATTACTGGCTGAGATATGTCACATTGTTTATCAGACAATAAAGCCACTCACCTTCACATGTTAATTGTCACCTTTAAAATTCCATAAATGAAAAGCTCAGTAAAAAAGAAATGACTTCTTTTTATGGGTCTATGTTTCAACTTGTTACTCCCCAACGACCAATGATCAGGTGATATGATAAAAAGTATATTTTCGTCCTTGTTCTTGACTTTCATTAACAGCTTTGGAGGAATCATGCTTTATAATCTACAGAGAAAATCTTGAGCAGATGTCTCTATAAGCACCTTTTTAGACTTTATTTATATCTAGGTCATTTTCTTAAGAAAAATACTTTGGTTTACTGCAAACGACATACCCGATTTCCTGGCCTTTACAGTGGAATTGACTGTAGAGAATCTTTGAAAAAGACAAAGCATTGCTGGTCTTGAGTTTACAGTGCTTCAAAAGTCACAAGGGCTAAAACAGTTGGATTGTTAATTCGCAGGACCTGCCACCGAGTGTTTAAGGTCTCTGAGGGGCCAGCTCTACTTGTCTAGATATGACAGGACATCCAGGAATGGCTCTTCCTCAGAGAACCACCAGTCAGAGCAGGACTTGCACGATTGGGGGACAGATGTCAGGAAAGATATCTGCCAGGGTGTGGTGTCGATTGGTTCACGTCAGGAACACCACTCCAAGACCATCTGAAAAAAAAAGAAAAAAAAAAACTTTTCTTGGACACAGCATTGGATTTCACACATGAACATGATGAAAGAGTCCTTACATAACACTGGACCTTGAGGCAGCCAGCCCCATAAATCTTGTGGTCTCTTCAAAGCACACGCACGCCACACGCTGAAGCGTTTATGATACACCGCAGACCTCATGAGCATAATGCCCGCTGGGGCCTGTTTGAAGCACCACTGGTCCCTGTTACAAGTTATGATTCCCCAAAAATCTGTACTCCCATTTTAATTTCATGTGCATCGAGTGGCGACGCTGCTAATTCGGTGCACACATGGAGTCCTTCTATACGCGGAGCACAACTCCCAACTTCTGAGGGGCTTCTTTCTCTGTAAGTTCATATGCAAGCCAGTTATTAACTGAGCCGATTGCTTTTAGCAGCTAAGCAGGATTTCACAGTGGTACTGAGATACGGACTGCCATAGGTGACATAAGTAGGGTAACAACTTTTGATGAATAGCAAATCAACACGGGGGCCACACTGGGCACCTGGGCATGTCTTTGAATTTTCGCTTTTTCAGTCTCAGTTGCTAATAGTCAAACTAAAACCATGTGAAGGACTTTCAGTCTGCATGTTTACTGCAGGGGAAGATTTCTCAGCGTAATGACACGCGTGTGTTGTTAACTGAAAAGGTACAGTATGACATGGAGCTGTGGTGCCTTCAAATTCTAAAACAACATGACATTTTTTCAAAATGAGACATTGGATATGATGATTGATGACAGACCAAAGATAATGACTTTGAAAATGTCAGTATTACCTCTGAGGAGTGACATATTCCCATTTCCACAGTCGTGGTGCTGGAACTGGTGCCCAAATCACTTCCGCGTGTTTCCACCAAATTCTTATGCTGACAAATTGGTTCAGGACCCAGCACCCAGAAGCTGCTGATTTGGAACCAGGAACCCATGATGTGAATCGCTGGGGGGCGGAACAAATTGCACAGTCACTGTGCTAGGTTGTCCAATAGCAAACAGTGCTAGTGTCACGGTCTATTAAACATTAAATTTTGGTCTTAATTTCTGACAATCTCTTTGAATTGGGTGAAGACACTGAATGAGTTGCCTTTGGATTTAGGATGGCTTGACACTACCTTTTCTATCTCTGGTACTGATAACACAACCTTAAATATCATCCGACGCCAATCGATAGTCTTTTTGTTTCCACTGAACTTTTAAGCCATTTGTATACCATACGTAATATACTCTTCAAAAAAAGCTAAAGCTATGAAACAAATATTTAATCCACTAAAGGAATAATTATGAAATGAAATGCCAGTTTGGCAATGTGAAGAGAGGCTTGCCTATGTATCGTATCAGATTCTACCATTTTTTATCCAATAACCAATCCAGTGCTTTTGGTCAGTATCGGACCGATACCAATACTCAATATCGGACTGATGCATCCTTACGTTAGATGTGAAAATATACCTTCAAAGCTTGGACACAGAGGACGCGGCCTGCTGTTTGTTAAGTATTGCCACTGCAGCCGGTCAGTGACATAGTTGGTACGTTGTCGCTTCAAATTTGGCCCTGAAGGTGGTGGACACAAGGGTGGGTTCACAGTAAGTTTGGTTCCGCCACCGATCCAGCACCAGCACCAATAGGGAAAAGGGGTAATTGTTTCGGCGACTGATCCCGGAGTAAGAGGACTCTCTTCATCAGCTGAAAATACATGTGATCTTTACAAAATTACAGTCCACCATGGTCCCAGTTAATCAAGTGGACTGCCAAGATTCAAAAGTCAAGATGCAAAGGGAAAAGCAATTTCCAAGTCAACTCTTTGGAAGAGAATATCACAGTAAGGAATGAATACCTCCCTCAATTAATATATTCAGTGGTTTAGCTCTGACACAAAATGGAAAGTTTGTGCTCCCTGTGGTCACATGATTTAAAGTCTCCCCATAGATACAGCAGCGGTGTATCATCCACTACTCGACCAACACCATCTCAACTACCTCAAACTGACTCTGGACCTGTAATCACCACGAGAAGGAAGGACAAGTCACATGTGCAGTTCTCCTGTGGTCTGAAGGCTTCGTGCTCTTTCGGCAGCCTAGCCTATTTCATTAACCTCGCCCTTACATGCGTCACAGCTAAAACTGTGCAAACTATGCTTCGAACAAGACGCCATATGGACCTCCTCAAACCTTCAGCCAGAGGGCTTCTTGATCAAAGACACCAGTATAAAAAAGGAACAACTGGTTTGTGGGAAGGAAAATCTGGTATCTTCGGTGGTTCAGAACTCAAATCCAAATATGGAAAGAAAAAAAAACTGACCAGTCTCCTATGGCATTTGTCTTTAATTTTGTGTAATTAGCTTGCTGCAAAAATAAACAACCTTAACTCCCATTTTTTATGTAGGTAAACATAGCTATAGCTTCTGAAGCTCCTCCCAGGCCTGTCAATCATCCATTTTAATTGTTTTCCTGAGGACTGGTGTTATAATAGAAAGACTGTTGTGGGTTCTCTTTCAGCTGCCCCACAGTCTTGGTACACCTATGTGCCTTCATTGTCACAGCAATATTGAATCAAAGCTACTTGAATATTTATTCAAATCCAGTTTTTAAATATGTGCCTGTCGCTAGTGACAGAAGGCAATTAACTCAGAATCTTCTCCACCTCAGTGTCACGAGAGTCAGCACAGGTGTGAAAACCTGGGGTACACCCTGGATGGGATGCCAGTCTATTATAGGGTACAGGGCAGGGGTACACCCTGGACGGGATGCCAATCCACCACTGGGCACATGCATGGACACACTCTAAATGTACAACACAGGGGAGAACGTGCAAACTCCGCATACTCAAGGTGGAACTAGTATTCGAACCTCCAATCCATCGTCCTGCATGATTTCACGGTGGCAAAGAATGGTAATATTAAGGAGTCATTCACATGAACCTTAGTTCATAAACTTGCATTTTCATCCAAGAAGTAAAAAAAAGAAAATGCACAAAACAAAAACTTTCTACTGTCAGATCAAATCTAATTCCAGTACTCAACTTGTATTAGTGGTGGTTCTGAAACCTGATTTTAGATTCAAATGCAAACCACTTGACACTGATCATTGCTGAAGAGTTTCTCTTATGTTCTGAGAATGTGTGCTGCTATGGTAAACTTTCCTATGGCACCTTATTCCATAACAGAAAGTGAAATATTTAATTCTGTTCACCATTGCCTCGTTCTGCATAAACACACACAGCATCTGTTCACTCCGTGCTAATTAACTCGATCTTAAATCGCACTGATAATACGAACACTGTCCTGCTTTACACTGACTTAAGGTTATTATTCAGTCAAACATTAATTAGCGTATGTATATTAGCTTTATAACTGCAGTTTTCAGGCTCATATATGAAGATACGTGGTCGAGGCCATTCCATTAAAGGCTAACTTACATGCTAAATGCATCAGTGTAGGCCTTAAAATGACTTCCAACAGCACTGGGCCTAGTGATGGGAGAAATCAGGCATCAAACCCTGTGGTGGGACCAATCAATGATGGCGCTAAATGAGGCTTCAAACCCCATGATAGGAGGGAGTATACCAAATTAACCAGTCATTGGTGGTTTTGAAGCCTCATTTGTGCCATCATTAACCAGGCCTCTGTAGAAATCCCTGCTGTAATCATCTTTCTCCATTCTCCCATGGATAGATAATCCTGTATGAGGTTTGTGCAGTCTCCTTTATTGCTTGCGGTCCATTCATTTATCTTTTTGTGTTTTCCCAGCAGCCTCATGGCATGTTTTGATGTTCCTCTGGGTTGAGTATGATTATAATTCCACTCTCTGGATAATCCAAAAAGATGAAAGCTTTCCAAGGTGGATAAATAGTATGGCTGTCTATACTGGGTAGAAGTGTTTTGATCATAATCCATCGCATTCAAACATTAGCATCTATATTCTCATATAAGAATTTTGCCATTTTTTTTTTTTGCTCTATCAAAAGTTATCAGTACTCAAAATAATAAATTTTAATTTTCAACAACCCCTTGATCCATTGCATCATTTTGAACCTGTGGGCACAATCCCTTTAAGTATGACAGCTCTCCTCAGATCACATTCTGGATGGTCTGTAAACTTGGTCTAAAAACAGTTTAGGACCAGCACACATTAAATATCAGTGAAAAGAACATGACTTAAAAATACTTTGAGCCCACAAACAAGTTAGGATCTGCAAACAGTTTAGGATTTGCAAACAATTTACAGTCTTCAGAACAGTTTACAGTCTACAGAAGTGGGCGACTTCTATTCCAGCTTCTCCTATGATTATTTTCACTTTGGCAAAGTTACGTTCATCTGCTCCACATGACACTGGGTCATCAGATGAAAGAAACCAAACTTGTGTACTTACTGCTCCACTTGATTTCGAGTTTTTTTAGTACGGAGCACGGAGATGCTGAGCTGAAACACGATGATTAAATCTTTGCAGTGACACCCCGGTTTAAATAATAATCTGTTGTGTAAACATGTACATGTACTTTGCTTTCCCGATGAAAATGTTTGACAATAATTTGGTCTGAAGGAAAATATTTCATGCAACCCGGGCTAACAGACAGCACGACCTGAGGAGATCGAATAATTCATATGACATGTTTAATGGGATATGAGACGCTTATGCACTGGTAAATGAAATGTTAGCTTGGACAATAAAGTGACTGTAATGGTACAAGAGTTAATCCACATTAGAACAGTTCTTAAATTTTCTTAGTGGGGACTGGCTGAAATATCTATGCTGTTCACAGATCAGACGTGTCCTCCAGCAGTACCGTAACCATAGCGTCTTACGGCATGGTATCACAGCACGGGGCAGCGTTCTGTACGGAGCTGCCACACTTCAGGCCCCGAGCCTTCCTGTGGCATCCTGTTAATCAAGCAGAAGAGTAACGTTTGGTCAGCAAACCCAGGCTTTGCAGACGTGGCAGGATCACATGATTAGATTAATTGATCTGTCATGCCTTAATAAGCAGTCCTAATAAACAAATCCAAAGCTGACTTTCGTCAGACACGAAATATGCAATGTGATCATTTTGAGGGGCCTCTCCTTATATCATCGCAGCGGGGGTAACACCTTAAAGGGAGAATGATTATAAACGCAGGGAAAAAAAACAAGCACACCTCCACCAAGCTGCAGACTGTAACCAGTTTCCCTGGATGGAATGTTAAATATATATATAAAGATATGTGTCTTTTGAGTCATTTTTGGTGACAGTATCTGCTAGGCAATTAATCATGATGGTACTTGAAGAAGTGTGGCTGACTCTAAGATTTCCCCATTAGATATGAATAATCATGAAGAAATGTGGCTGACTCTAATATTTCCCCATTAGATATGAATAATCATGAAGAAAGGTGGCTGACTCTAAGATTTCCCCATTAGATATGAATAATCATGAAGAAAGGTGGCTGACTCTGAGATTTCCCCATTAGATATGAATAATCATGAAGAAATGTGACCAACTCTGAGATTTCCCCATTAGATGTGAAGTGTTTTGATGGGTTCTGTGACGATACATACTACACGTGGATGCACACTGACAGCATTCTTAGTGATGGCCATTATAAAGTGCTGCCAAGGGTGTAGAGAGTCCAAGCCTGAATACCTTTAACTATGAAGTCTATTAAAAAGGAGAGGCAGAGAGCAGAAACGAGGGGAGGGGGGCGGCCATGTTCACAAAAGGGCTCTCAGGAACTGATTACCTTCTGAGGCTCTGCATATGGAATGGCTTTCAACTGGAATTGCTCTAAGCAAGTGGCGTCAACAGACTCCGTGGTGCGTTTTATGGTGCATCCCGGGGGGGGGGGGGGGGGGGCGGGAGGGGGAAAACAAGCACGGGGGGGGAGACCCCCCCCGCCCACGCGGGGGGGGGGGGGGGGGGGGGGGCTCACCTTTGCCCTTTCAAGCTGCAGCT
>JAACJT020000031.1:3204596-3229505 GCA_009936485.2 Gymnarchus niloticus | reverse complement strand
GTGCCCGGCCAAATTGACGGCGGGGGGCCCACTCCCCACTCCCTTAATTTAAAAGGTCCAGACAGAAAAAAATTTTGAAAGGGGAAAGCCCCCCCCCCCCCCAAAAAAAAAAAAAAACACATTCAGAAACTGTGCATCCATCTTCTGGGAGCAGAACTTTTTAACTCTTAAATCTGGAGCAGAGAAAGCGCAGTCCAGGGGAGTGCTCAAATTGGATAAACACCAGATCAATCAAGGATATCTTGTTTGTAATCTGACTATTATTATCATCTCTGACTCATTTTCACCTCTGTGTGTCTGTTAGCATAGCAGATAAATTAGTTTTAAGGTACTTGGGTAACTCTCAGTTTAGCCACATCATCCTTTGACCATAATGTTCAGCTCTTGGCCAGAACAGGGACCCTATCTTGGGGTTTGATCCTGCACTTCTTCAAGTCGTCAGACTTGTTTTACTCATCTGCTGCTTCTACCAGAAAACATTTTCACGAGAACACAGGCGACTTTGTGTCAGTTTGCATCTTTGCATGAAATCAAACTTTTTTTTAATCGGAATAGTCTGGCTGACAGAAACATCACAACAACATAGTTGATTTGAACAGATTTCTTCGTTTAAATTTGCCTTAGAATATTCTGCTGTGGCACTGATTTTCCTGGTCTCCGGTGTGGCTATGTAATTGTTCTTGCAGTGAAATTTAATCCATAAACACCAATCACAGGGTATGACTGTGTCTACAGCAAAAATAAATGTGCAAGTCAGATGGATGCTTTGCTCATAAATGTTACCTTCAGGGAAATGCTATTTACACTAAAGTCCAATCAGAATCGACCTAGATGCTTAACTTTTCACTGATTGGTCAGCTGATTGGGCCAGCTTTTGCACCTGTTGATTTCCATGCATTTCTCTTCGAACTGCTTATCTCCACTACAGTCACAGGAAGTTTGGAGCCAATCGCATCCAGCGTAGGGCCTAAAACACAGAAGAGCCTTAATGGGATGCCAGTCCACCTCATCACAGGTTACTCACAAATGCACACAACGGGAAATTCAGAGATGACTGATTAACCTGATTAAATGTCCTTGAGGGAGGAGAATGGATTTGACTGAGGAAATCCACTCAACCTGCAAACTTCAGACAGAGCAGGGGAAGGGTTCAAATCCCCAAACACGGGGGCAATAGTGCTATCCATTGATCCACCTTGGCACACTTGGATGATGTCTGCTGTAACTAGCATACTGTATATAGGTTGTTTTGAAGTTAAATGTCCTTAATGTTCATAGCTAACTATGTAAGAAACATTTGAGAAACTTTGCATAATGGAAAATATGCAATCTCAAGATCTAAGGCAGAAAATATGTTTCACATTCTGATTCTTAATCAAGCTAAATAAATACCAGGCCTGGTCAAACGTGGCATACGCAATATTCTGACTAATGTCTCCGATCATGCATTAGTTCACCAGCAGGGGGCAGCAGCGACCCAGCCTTTGTCAGAGACCTGTTGAACCTTCAGCTCAAAAATAAATTACGCTGCATATATAAGATGGAAGCACTGGCGTGATTTTTTTTTTCTTTTTTGCTTTGTTCTAGGATTAATATGACATTTGACAGAATGTCTGCTCTGAGGATTGTGGCCTTTGCGTGGTGGGGGGGTCTGTATGCCTTAATGATCCAGAGAGGAATGTTATCTCAAGCTTGAGCTCATGGTAGGCCTTCCCATGGTGAACAGGTCTGTAGGGAGAGGCTATAAAATTTTGATACAACAAAGACCACCAAGCCAAGGTGCCAGAAATATCAAGAATACCCTGCTGATAATAGGGTTACTGGGACCCACTGTAGATCTAGGTTTGGGGGTGGTGTCTACTGGCAAGTGCCTGCTTGGTGAACCACAGACACAACCCCACCATCTTGTAGACTAACCAGCCTCGATATGGTGGGGTTAAGGTGGAGTATCCTTTGGGCAGCAGGCATGAATAGCAATGTAACACTTATTGGCAATGGACACTGGTTTTGGGGATGTAGAACCTCTTTGGCAGGGTAGGGGCCCAAGCTCTTGCAGGAGATATAAAGATATGGCCTAGATAGAGACAGCCTTACCTCTACACACTATCTGGGCTTTGAAACAAGACCTTTTGTTCAGGGATGGAGTCTCTCATACTCTTGATTTTCCTGTGGTGAAAGGGTTCAGGTGGGTGTAAGGATATTTGGAAGTTCCAGGCTGAGGAACGTGCATCTGGAGGTTTTCCTGGTGGATGTGGGTGCTACCTCTATATGAAAGCGATTTGAGATTTAGAGAAGTCTCATTCAGAGCTACAAAAAGCACTTGATTGCAGTTATTGCTTCATAAAGGTGGGCTACAAAATATTACCTGAGGGGCCCCAATTATTTTGTCCATGCCCTTTTCATTAGTCTTATTACTTAAAATAATGTCATAAATCAGAAAGTGTCTGCTATATGGAATAAAGAACTGTGGATGCCAATTACCCTTGTCCGTTTCAACTTATTTCACAGAAAACTTTGACTCTTTTCGAACCCTTAAATGCATGGAAATCTCAACATCCACTATTGCACTCCTCGGGTTGATAGCAACTCGGAACAGAAACATCCACTGAACCACTAATTATTCTTCCTCCTACAACTCTGTGATCATTCATGGGAATATGGTAACACACACATGACCACATACCCCAGCATATACTGTGGAAAGTGCTTCAGAAATATTGGCTTCTGGGTTGCCAATGCCACTTTGCTGTTCAGTCCCTGTATGAATGCAATAATCCACATATATGCATGCTTGGAACATAAATGGAACAACCTCTGTCAATGGTGTCTCTTGTCTTCACCTTCACTAGTCAGAGGGGTTTGGGATCTGAGAGCAGTGATTCTGGGGACAACATGCAGGTGAACGGCTTAAAGAGCAATCTTCAGAAAAGAAGAGACTGCTCCGTTCAGGTGAGGGGACAGAGTCTGCCCTTAGTGAAGGGCTAGACGTACTGAAGTAACTTGGGATTTCGTTCACAATTCAGGGTCAGAGGGATCATGGCACTGACAGACGGATCAGTTTGGCAACTGCAGTTTTCTGAACACTGAAGATGTCTGTGCAAGACTAGGCTCACGGCCTTCCTATCCTCATCTATAGTTGAGCTTTGGGTAATGACCAAAAAAGAAAGCGGACATGAGTAGAAGAGGTTGCTCTGCGTGGTTACTGGACTCACTCTATGTGACTGAGTGAAGAGTTTAGACCTAAAATTAGAGCCACTATTCCTTCAGATCAGAGTCTGTTGAGGTTGTCGGAAACCTGGGTGTCATCTAAGAACACCACCTGGATGTTCCAGGTAAACCTCACTGGGTAGAGGTGCTGGGCAGGATCCAGGACTTGCTGGAGGCATTATGTCTTCCAGCTGGTTTGGGAACTTCTTAGGGATCTCCCAGAATCAGCTGAAGTCTATGGCCATCGATGGACACCTTGACCCTCATCAAGAAAAGTGGTCGGAAAATGATGATGGTGATGATGATGATGACTGAACCTGAAGGTTATTCCAAGGCTCAAATCGAGGATCTAAGAATAACATGTTAAAACCACATTGCAAACAGAAAGATTCGTCCCAGTACAATTTATGGACAAGCTTACGCAACAGGTCCATTTAGTCTCCTGGTGATTAAGATTAATTTCATGTGCCTTCCACAACCTCGATGCTTTTTCCCAAAATTTTGAGTTTGTCAGCAAACTTGTGGCTGGTAAAAAAAAAGCAGTTGATTACATTACGTAGTGCTGCTCATTTCTCAAGAAGGGGAAATAGCTGCTGCAAGTGTATGTGTTTTTACAGTGTGTTTGAGAAGCTAGACCAGACCAGACTCCGTCAAAAAGACTCAAACACTGAATGGGGTCTTCAACTTCCTGCCTCACTGCTTATGGCCCCCACCCACTGTTTTGAGGACTGGCGCCAGGAGAACCTATTGCTGTAGGAAAGTATGGTGTGTTTTTGGGCAGACCACAACCATGGAGCTGTTGATTCAGGTGGCTGAGAGTGAACTCAGGAGGGGCTGGGGACCAGGGGGTTAGTGATGCGGTTTCACTCTGCGTCCGGGGGAAGTCCATGTGGTTTCATGATGCTACATTCGTTATCGCAGGACAAACAATGGATAGTGGAGTAGGAAAATGAAGTCCTGTGTCTTACATCACATTTAGCTGCAATTCTTCCGCTACCAATACATTTTAATAGGCTCAAATCAAATTAAGAACGACGGTTGATCTCCTGCTAGGATTCATACTGGCAATCATGCAGATCTGAGCCTTTAATTATATGTTGGATGATTCTAGACGATTCTACTGTTTGTGGGTGTAACAGAATGGAATCTGCCCAGGCTCCTTCAAGCTTCTCGGAAAAGCAAACAATCATCAGCACCGGGAAACCACGGAAACAGCATCAGGTGAAAAATGGTGATTAGGTTTTACTGCCTTGTGTCACTGGTAAATCTCCCTGTGTGGAAAAAAAAAAAACCCATTGTGCACGGGGCCATGGGCAGGGCATTCATCAGTTTGTGTGATGTCCTTGGGTCCTTGGAAAACTGTATGGTTCAAGCAAGGCCTACAAAAAAGAAGTGGATGCAGAGAGAACGTTGTGTCTTTGATTCTGCACACAATTCAGTGTAGTTTCCTAGCACACGTCTGGTATCATGAGGCTGGATAATGAATCAGAACAACATAGGGAAGACAAACATGCAGGTTTTTTGAGTGCTTACACCATCTTTCCATCTGTCTCCTGGAGCCTGGGTCGTAAATACTCATCCAATGTGTTGTTCACCATATTGCATTAATGATCTTGTCCTGCCTGGTGCTGGCCAGAGGAGGACGGGCTTCCCTCTTGAGTCTGGTTCCTCCCAAGGTTTCTTCCTCCTGAGGGAGTATTTCCTTGCCACTGTCACCCTTGGCTTACTCTCAGGGGACCTTGGACGGAGGACTATGTGAAGCACTCTGTGACAGCGCTCCAAATTAACTTTAAAAATTTTTTGAATTTCATAATTTGCGTTAGTCCAATATCTCTGTATCACAATGCGGGACCGAAAACAGTGGGTAAAGGTACCTGTCTGGATATTACACTTGGGACAGAGGGTGGAGGAGGAAACATCAAATCTGTGTCTATGGTTGGGTGAGATATACATCCTGTGTAAAATTCTAAACTGAATTGCTTTGGTGCCATTACATACATATCTCGATTTAGCATTTTTCCAGATGTTACCCCACTCATCATCACTTATAAGCATAGACAATTATTTCTCCCACACCTTCCTAACTGCTTGTATGTCCACAACTGGTCTGACTTTCAAAATGTCATAGAAAACCCAAGTAGGCATTTAATCGATCCATAAATATAGTGTGCCTCTAAGTGAGGCATGTGACATGTCATCAGGGTTGCCCGTTATGTTGGTCTCCACCAAAAGCATACGGGACTGAGGTCCAACGCACTTCCTCACGTCTGGAAGCATCCACTCGTACTGGAAGTGTCTTGATGACAAGTCTCGACCAGAATACCCAGAGATGTAAACTCATTGTAAATCCTGCATGGTTTTCCACTCTGCCATTCAGGTCGTGTTATTTGCTAAACTGAACGGCCACTCTATTATTATGCAGCAATCAAGAATGGCCTTCATTGATTTAGCCGTGTAAGCTTTATTCTCCTGGGTTTGCATTGTTGACCTTGGAGCGTTTTATTTGAAAGAGAGTTCTGTGGGCAAAAGGGTAACAACTTAATTATGATACTTTTAGTGGGCAATTGCTGAAGTACAAGGACAGGTACACTGGAATTCGTCAGTTTTCTCGTGTCCCATGTCGTTCACTATGAGACACCACGTACAGGTGAGAGTGAGACTTGGGGTCAAAGTGCAAGATCAGCCATGTATCTGGCCTCCTGGAGTTTTTGGGAATCAAGGGCTCAAAAGTGATTAATATTCTGCAGACTTGAGTTTTGAGCTCACAACCTTTTGCACACAGACTCCAAACTCACAGACACACACCACCCCAGTCAAGGGAAAGAACATGCTGTTGTACCCTTTATTGAGCTGCTTAAACTTCATTAATTCTTCATAGGTTGACTCATTAATATTCACTTCAGTTGTGCTGAACGCTCCAGGCTGCTTGTCCATCCTGGTGAACCAGCTCCACCCCCTCATTATGACTGTCTACCCCGATGGCACAGGTTGTTTAAAGAAAGCGATTTCTTTTTCTCCCCATCCACAATCTTCCACTTACCCCGTGGCCTCTGCTTTTTTCTACCCAACTCATTTCTTAATCATTTCCACCTTTTAGCTTCCCACTGTCTAGCTCTTTGTATTTAAGGGTGAAACTGAAATTTTTGAAGTCTTCATTAGGATGACATTTTGCAAAAGCTGTGCACGGAAAAAACGGACTAGGAACGGGATGAAGATTTGGCAGTCATCAAAACAGGCTGGCAAACGGAAAGCCAAAGGGATGTAAACAGCATTCTCTTATGTCTTAATTCATAGTTACTGCCATTCTTGGCTCTTTTTTGTGGGTTTTGTGTTCTGTGTTCTCACCATGTGTACATGCGTGTCTTCATGCAAACACGTGCTTGCGATGGAAGCACACGGGTCTGCCAGTGGGTGGGGTTGGAGTCGGCTGCTTAGTTAGGCAGGTGGGTGGTGTTTTCCTCTGCAGTGCTCTGACCACATCCCAGCCTGGACTGGAGTCAACACACATCTGGAGCTTGTTACTGCCGAGGCCAAGGTGGCTGGGGATGGGGGGGGTTTCCAGCACTATTCAGGTTAACCCTTACTTTTCAAATCACTAATGCACAGGTAGCTTTTAACTCTTTCATGCTATATGACTCTTCCAGATGAATTCTGTGCTTGAGTACTTATATACGTCCAGACACACACATATGATTAAAAAATCATTCTTGATCAGAGTTAAAATTACATATCAACATATCAACAACTGATGTATTGTAATGCACTTTTCATGTATATTCAAAATGGTAGGCCTGAATGTACTATTGTGAGACCTCACAATACATAATGCTGTGCGCATGTAGGATAAACTTAATCTTCTCTAACTGGTAGCTGCTGACTAGGTTTTAGAAAAACCATAGCTAGTAATGTAGTCTTCTGGTCTCTCCCCCTGGATGGACATGCAGACAGATTTTCTTTAGTGTCGTTCTTCTCCTTCACCAAGAACTCTATTCATGACATTATCTCCCTGTTTTCAATGTAAAATCTTTACTTATCAGAGTGTGAAAAAGGCCAGGAATGTGCTTCATTCACTGTAGCGCCATCATCCATTTACTGTGGGTCGCCAGGTGGTGACAAACCAAGCACCGCTGTCTGGTAACCAGATCTGCATCTCACAACAGTTAGAATATTATTATGTTATTGGTCAATTGACGTGGGCAATGTGAAATTATCCATTTATAAAGGTGGGTATTTTAATCATGCAATTACAATGAAATTTTTGCACTCTTTGGGAGGAAATCTTGAAACCCTTCAATTCCAATCTGTGTTTTTAAAATCGGTAAGTCATGCTGTCATGCAGCTCGTTCTGTGGTTTTCGTGAACCTCCGCAGGCCTGATATTTGCGATATTACTATCACATATCGTGCTGCTCAATATCTTTTCCTCTTTTGGGAATCAAATCTGCATCCGGTGTTGATTCCTATCATCATCCTCTTTCGGCTTTTCCCGTTAACGGTCGCCACAGCGAACCAACCGTCTCCATCTCCTCCTGTCCTCTGCATCCTGCTCTGTCACACTAACCACCTGCATGTCCTCTCTCACCACATCCATAAACCTCCTCTTTGGCCTTCCTCTTTTCCTCTTGCCTGGCAGCTCCATCCTCAGCATCCATCTCCCAATATACCCAGCATCTCTCCTCTGCACATGTCCAAACCAATGCAATCTTGCCTCTCTGGCTTTGCCTCCAAACCGTCCAACCTGAGCTGACCCTCTAATATACTCATTCCTAATCCCATCCATCCTCGTCACTCCCAATGCAAATCTTAACATCTTTAACTCTGCCATCTCCAGCTCTGCCTCCAGTCTTTTCTTCAGTGCCACCGTCTCCAGCTCATATAAGAACTCACTACTTAAATGTCTCACTACCATCTTGTAGACCTTCCCTTTCACTCTTACTGCTACCTGTCTGTCACAAATCACTCCTGACACTCTTCTCCACCCACTCCACCCTGCCTGCACTCTCTTCTTCACCTCTTTTCTGCACTCCCCACTACTCTGACCTGTTTTCCCCAAGTATTTAAACTCATTCACCATCACCAACTCTACTCCCTGCATCCTCACCATTCCGCTGTCCTCCCTCTCATTCACACACATGTATTCTGTTTCAGTCCTACTGACCTTCATTTCTCTCCTCTCTAGAGCATACCTCCACCTTTCCAGGGTCTCATCAATCTGCTCCCTATTCTCACTACAGATCACAATGTCATCTGCAAACATCACAGTCCACAGGGACTCCTGTCTGATCTCATCTGTCAGCCTGTCCATCACCATTGCAAACAAGAAAGGGCCGGTGATGATTCCTGTAACCATTAGATAGTCCTATTTCTAGCCTGGTCAGTTTATGTCAAGGTGACATGGACCATGGAAATCACCTTCATCTGGTGATTCTGCTAAATTCTCCTTCTCCCCCAGGCTGGCAGGGGGATTGTCGGGCGTGTGTTTATCTTTTGGCAGGCCTGGCGTCATGTTTGTTTACTTCCATCCCTTTCGAAAAGCAAGCGGGCAATAGAATAATAAACAACTTTGATTGGATGCCACCCCCCTGTGAACCATCAGAGTCTCAGCCCCCTAGAGATGTTGCGGTCACTGATGGTCGGAGGCGGCTGTTGGTCTGATCTATCATGCAGGCAGTGTAGAAACAGGTCGCTATCACTGTCATCTCCCAGTAATGCTCACAGATGCTCCTCAGTGCTCCGCACAAGAGGCATTTGTTTTGTTCCTCGTATTCTGTTTTTATCTGGAGATGAGCTGTGGATGAGGAGACCCCCATCCAGCTGAAAAGATTTCTCGAAGTCTTGTTTATTCCAAACAGAGCTGGCATCTGCTTCTTTGTCATTTCACTATTCTCACAGGTAAACAGTTCTTTTTGAGTTTTTTCTTTTTTTCTTCAAGTATCTGCATACCGTTGTTGTGGACCTGTGATGTTTTTGGAGCACGAGCCGACCAGGCTCTTATTTCCCAGCCTCACATAATGGCCCGTCTTGGATGTTTCCTCATGAGGTTTTCGAGTTTATTTCAGTCTTTAAGTAACAGTGCACCAGCGCCCTTATACAGCGCTGCAAACACTGCCTCTGGTGGTATGATGCAGATAGTGCGGACTAAGGAATGGGTGCTGTTGGCAGAACCATCTTCACTGAGATTGCATTGTATTAGTTTTAATTCATCCTAAAATACATAAGTAAGTAAGTAAGTAGGTAAATAAATATTTACATGTGTACATGCCAAAGTAGTGGGCGGAGAACAGAGGGTCTTTTGAAGAGCTGTACTGGGACAACTTTGCCCCCTCCCCCCGCTTCATGCATAGCCCAGCTTTTCCAGTATGAGTCCTGCTGAATAACAAATGTGAAAGAATTTCCGTGGAAAGGCCAAATTCAGACTGCACAGTCAGTCTCCTTGGCTCGAGCAGGCCGCTTCCTCAATAAAGACGCCTGCTGGGTTCTGGTAGCGGGACCTTCTGGTTTGTCTGAAAGAGCTGGATCTGGCGTTTTGGGACTGCTGCTGGTGAGACTCCAGGACTGTGTTGGAAATGGTGGTGAGCAACACTGGGGCTCTTCGAGGAGCTGTCCCATCTTCTTTCCTGTTTACCCTTTATATGCTGGACTTCCAGTGTAAAACCAGCTCTTTCCATCTACATAAGTTCTCAGATGGTTCCTCTATTGTAGGACACATCATTTAGTGGAGGACTAGTGAAGGACTTTGTCTTCAGGTGAAGGGAGAACAACCTACAGCTCAACATCAGCGGGACAACGGAGCTGCTGGTGGACTTTTGATGTGTAAAGCCTGAACAAACTCATCAAGAAGGTCACCTCCATCACAAGACTGACCCTGGAACCACTGGAGGCAATGGTAGAGAAGAGAATGGTGGCAAAATTGTGCAAAATTTTGAACAATTCTGCCCACCACCTTTGTGGGGTGCTCTCCTGGAGCACATTTAGAGACCAGCTCATCCCACCACAGTGTGCCATTGGGAATCCTCCCTGCTGGCTGCCATCAGGCACTACGATGCCCCCCCCCCCCACCCTCATCCAGAACATGTCAGGGAAATCCCACCATAACCGTTTGTTTTCAGTCTGACCTTAAAGTGCACATTTCAAATATCCACTGTACATATCCATTCGCAGACTTAATTCAAATTAATGGCTACTTTCTAATATAATTTGTTTGCAATATGTTTACCTGTTGCTCTAATTGACCAGTGTTGTCATTGCATGTTTGTCTGAGCTTTACCCTGATGTCAGATGTGACAAAATTTCCCCCCGGGATGAATAACGTTTTCTCTTATCTTAAATCAAACCGATGTACTAAAATACATTGTTTAAAAAAAACTTCCTTCTCCATCTTCTTTACCATATTCTAAAGGTTACTCTCATTCTAACTGGCTGTAACGTACAGTACATTTGTTTTGCTGTTGGTAAAATTACCGCACACCTAACCGCTCTCACACAAGTCAATGTGCCAGCTTTGCTACAGGCAAAATGTTGCTGAATTTATGATCTTTCCCTCCTTTGAAAGCATACATAAGGTTGCAATTTCACTAATACCCCAGAGCATTCTAGGCCAGACACACCCATGCCAGAAAGGCCTGTGTAAACTTGTGGAAAATGTTAAAGCTGCCAATGTCTATAGGGAATGTTTTCATGGATACTTCTGTGCTTGAATTGGGCTTTTTCATTACAGATAAGCAGCTATGTGGGAACTTCTCAGAATGAACATTTATTTTGCCGTTCTTCACATCTTTTACATGATGTAACACATTTAATGACAGTTAGATATTTTGGATTTTTCCTGTGTGCTGTGTATGACAGCAAGACTCCTTTGGGGCTCAAACCAGGAAACTTTGGCTAGTTTCTAGGTTTGTTCATATGTTTCGTGTTGTTGGCAGTGTGGGCTTTGAGCTGTGTTGGAAAGCAGGGGAGTTTCGGAAAATCTGTGAGGAATGAGGGCTACACTGACAGACAGATGTGGGCAAGACTGGGCTTTGAGTGAGTGAGGGTCCCGTGGCTCTATAAAGAAGTCTGATTCCTGGGCTGCATCCTCTCCACTCTTCCAGCCTGAAAATGACAGACAACAGTGAGAATTATGAGTTTTAAGGCAGTGTGCTCTGTGGCCTTATGAAAGCATGCTGAGAGTTTGTTATGCTGTCATTGGATTTGAGCGTACCCAGTAACAGCATGTATGTGTGGGTTTAGGTTAGGGTTTGGATTAGGGTTACATATTTACTCCCTGGCCACCTTTTACAGACCATGACATCACTGAAAGCTTTTTCTGCAGGGCTATGGACACCTGCAGAAACGTGAACTAATGTGTTAATGCACCATATGCCGTTCCAAAAAGGGTTAATATTAACGATACCTAAAGGGAGGAAAAACCCTAGTAACAAAATATTTTTGGATTGCTCGCTGTTTCTGTGGACAGAACTATGTTAGCGAGCCATAATCAGCCAGGCTGACAGAGCTATGGGAAATGCTGAAAGTCTGCGGCAACACCATAAATTATTATTTTTTTTACTTTTGTGAACGTGTGACACTGAAAGTGCCCAGCATATTGTGGGTGGCATCTGCAAAATGCCAGGATACAATCCCATAATTCACTGGCAGTCCTGTTCATTCCCAAAACAGCAGGGGGTGCCGTGATTAAAGAACCCGATGCTACAAGTACACAACCAACTAGGTTGTCCATCCTAAGTGCTTAGTGAGAGATTTCCCACTGAATGACCTGACTTGTGTGAAGAGGATGCATTTCAGTGGCGTTGTAGAAAAGCGTGAAGCCGGTGAGAAGCGGCAGAACTCAGGACTGCAAAAAGAGCAGCATTTGGAGGCCACTTGAGGTCAGACTTGGTCAACAAAGGTAAGCAGGAGTCACCCACTGACATTAAAGTGACAGGTTGTGGAGCTGGACATGTGACCTCTGTGTCCCATGTCCCTTTCTCGCTGTGATTGGTGATGAGGTAAGCTTTGCAATGTGACAATGTATTCTGGGACCAGACTGCTGCTGTAGCCGTAGCCACAGAAACTTCTCCACACAAACTCACATGGTAACCTCATCACTTTTCCATTTTATTCTTTTACGTCGAACCATGAAATAGCAGAAGACAAATGCAATAAGCTGCCATGGCAATAAAAAATATAAAAAATATATTACATCAATAAAACAAAACCAATAAGACTGTAATCGAAATGCTGGGGTAGGGTGGGCTTTACCATCCTGACCCTGGGATCTGTCAGCAAAATGATACCATTATTAATATTTAGTTGCTGACAGGAGGCTTTTATTTAAAGACAAATACATAACTTAAAAGTTATATGTTTGTCTTCTTACAACAGGCATTTTTCAAAAATAAGTTTTAAAATGCCTCAGCCAAATGTGGAACAGGGGAAACTCACTTTCCCTAAATACTCTATCAGCAAAGTCTTTGAATGTCGTGACACACACTCGCACACGCACACACACACACACACACACACACACACACACACACACACACACACACACACACACACACACACGCACGTGTGCAGGTACCGCGTGTCAAATTGGGAACAAGGCTGCCCGGCAACAATCAGGCTAGCAGCTGGGCGTTGCCGTTTACAGCCTAGGCGAAAGGTGGTGGAGAAGCTTTCCGTGCCACCGACATTTGACAGCTATATAAAACACCAGCAGGGGGCACGGTCATTTACGAACAAAGACGCTGTGTGGACTCCCAGGAAAAAGGTTCAAGTTAAGCCTAAAAGTACTATTAAGAAAGATAGAAAAATACTGTTTTACTGCCACATAAGAAAAAGTAGGGCAGAGGACTACACACCCGTTTAAGACCACTGAAGCCTTAATCCAAGCTGGAGGCACAGTGCATGAGATCCAGAAGCTCATCAAACCTCATCTCAGTCACACAAGCATCACGGAACCTCAGGCAAAGCTGCTGGACCCTGGATCTGACAGTGAGAAGGGGGCATTCATTTCCCACAAAGAGCAGAGGGTCAACCATTGCTCCCCAGGCAGGGCTTAAGCCAACCCACTAAGATCTCCAAACCGGCTTTAATGTGTTGTGAAGCCACGGAAACATGTACCCTAACAGCCCATTTGGTTCACATGGAAAAAATGACATGAGTAAGAAACATTTTGCCCAGTGGGGTGTCTGATGCAATAGTGGGATACCCCACCAGTTATTACTGAATATAAGCAACACCAAACTTAATACAAAGTTCTCTAAGTCTTCACTGGCCAACACGTCCATCTGTCACAGTAAACCAGCCAACAGGAAGCACAATAAAAAAAAAAAAGGGGTGGACCTTAGGTGTTCAGAAGTATATTCACCCACCTGTTCCTTGTTCCCCTGAGTTCTCGTTCCCCTGGCTTAACGTGCTTCCCCACCACATTGCCTTGACCCCATTCGTGCCCCTGTCAACAGCACCCTTCCCTTCCCTCCCCATGTTCCATCCCAGGGCCCCGTGGTTCTGTCCGTCGCTTTGTCCGCGATGCTGCCCTCAAGGGTTGTGCTAATCGAAAAAACGCCTCACTGGACCAGGCGTAATAAAAAGCTCATCGTACATGAGCCTCACTTGACTGTTTTCTGCCAACAGCTTAACTGTACAGAATAAGGTTGATATCCATCAATTTAAACTGAAGAAAATGCAGGGATTTGACTTGGAATTGGCCAGCAGAGACTTCACAAAAACAAGCACAGAGGATAAAATAGTGTTATTAACATAATACTACAAAATGCCCGCCACCAAACTCCCATCTCTATCGTGGTTAAACCGGCAGACTTAACATACAAGTCGTCATTAGCCAATGGAACAACCATCCCCCCATATCTGAGGTTCTGTTTCCATGCCAGTCTTCAGTCATCGGCGTCATGTCTTACCATCTGCATAGGAAGGGAACAGTAGAAAGTCCTGGTCTATGGTGCAGACTCTGGGATTGGCTTGGCAGAAACAAACAGAGCACTGCAGGGAAGGCATCGCATTGGTGCGACAGACGCTGTTCCTCAAAGTGCTATTGATGAAGTTCTGAGGCAAACAGGTTTATTTGGTGAAATGATGCCCCAGACAGCACTGGGTGACCAAATCACAGCCCAGTATCGGTACTCTCCTCCCCAAATTAACCCACTTGGTTTTGGGGACATTGCTTCCTGAATGTTAGACAGCATCAGGATTTTGCGGTGGCCTAATCTTTATCTATCCTTCCCAGTAATAGAGAACAAACGTACAATGTCTCCACGGCCTCAACCTGCAGCCGATAACTCTGAAGGAGGCATGATCCGGATACTAGCTAATCCCACAATGCACCAGGAGATAAACTTCACATTCACCGGGAAAAGGAGGCCTTCAACGACACCCTTAACAACAGCGCTAAGACCCTACAGCCTGAGAGCGTGGCCCACCAAAGCCACACGACGCTGCCATGGCGACCACCATCACCAGCATTATGGTGCACTTCCCGAGGAACCATGACAGAGGCTCTTTAACACGCAGGGAGCCTGGTCTGATCCAGTGACAATGGGTCACTCCAGCGTCTCTCGCTGCCAGCTGTGTGAAAACAGGAGAAGTCAATTTCTCACTCGCCGAAGCCCACCAACCTTCCTGCTGCCCCCCTCCCGGGCTGCCCCTGAGGTAATTAAAAGCCCAGCAGAAGTTTGCATCCGACGCCGGGGGGGAGGCGATGGTGGAGAACAGTGTACAATGAAATGGAGCGGCAGGGGCCCGGCGACCTTTGTGGGAGCAGGCTTTAGCCCGGCAGGAAGGGGGGCGCATGCTGGGCAAGGTTATGAGCCCCCCACGCTTTACCAGCACAGCATTACCAGCGAGCAGAGTAAAGCCATTGAGGGAGGTACAGAGGTTCGGTGTGGGTGTCTGTGTACGTGTCTCAGGACACGCAAACATGGAAGGGCCCTGCGTGAGACGAAGCTGATCACCTGACCGGCACGTACAGTCCCCCCCTTGAAATGAGAGTCCCCCGACCAGGCAGGAAATTCATTCCCTTACACAGATTTTCTGTACTTATTCTAAACAGATTAAAAAATGTCTGATCGTTCCTTCAAACTGGGAGCAGATATACAGTAACCAGAATTACATGCTATTTCAGCGTGACAATGTGAAATTCGCCACTTTAAACACAATATGAAAAAATTCAAATGAATTCAACGGCCGAGTGAGCTTGTGCTGCCCCCTTGTGGAAAGGAGAACCTCCAGCACAAGAGGCTGGTAGCTTCATGCAAAGGCAGCGCCATCCACAAGTTTATGTTTTAAAAGCCAGCAGAACCTCCCCCAAGTTAAACCCTCCGGACAAAGCAGACCTCAGCGTTCCACACATGTGCCTCATTAAACTGACCTGAACAAGTTCGTTAAAGACTTCAGCACAGACTTAATGAGCTGGGGCCTTGGCCCGAGCCACATTGCTCACACAGGCCGAACGCCACCAATCCAGAGGACCCCAAAGGGGCCAATAATAGCCCACGTTACAGCAGTAAAAATAGCAGAGCGGCAGGTGGCCCCCAGCTCCCAGGAGCGGGAATCCACACAGCTCAGACAAAATAAGTTGCCCCCCACCAGGGATGAGGAGAGGGGCAAATGGAGAGTAAAGTCAATCCCACTCTTGGGGCAGAACTTCTCGGTAATGAATCGAGAGGCAGAACATACAAATACACGGGAGCAAATAAAAGAGATAAATGTTTCACAGGCTATCCGGGCTGACGGTAAACTAGGGTGTGTTATGGAAAGCTGGACTCATCTCTGATGGGGTGAAGTTTGATGCCAGCCTCTAGAGAAGTCAGTCTCTGACACAGATGATAAACAAGCACCCCTGGGGAGACCCAGCATGGAGAACGGGGGGGGGGTGAATAGTCCTTGAAACACAAATGTAATTTTACAACTCGAACCTGCGACTGCATCAAGCGGCGATATGGCCTTAAGGTTTCAGGCAGGAAATCGCTGTGCTGCAGAGACAAGAGGTTGCCATGGAAACCGCTACGCCAACAATGAGCAGAAATGGACGCACGACCCACAGATCTCGGCCAGGCTGTGCCCGCGTCTCGCCGATCTTTTTTCCTGGCAGCCACCACCAATGCAGCTCACCAGCAGCTCCAGGAACGGTCAAGGACAGATGTGGAGATCCCAGAAACCTCTGACTGACAGTGGGACGCAGAGAAGGGAGAGCAGTCAGCACAAGGGCAGGCTGCAGATGTCTGCACTTCAAACGATCAAACTTACTAATGAGCATCTGCTCCCACTTCCTAGTAGAGACTCGTTTGTTGCCTGATAGTGCCTGCCACCATAAAACATCACAAGCAAATGTAGGGAGATTCAATGTTGCGCAACTCAGCCCGTTCTCTGATCGTTTTTGCCACATGACACGACGCATAGAATGCGGCAAGCGCCAGAGACCCAGATGTTGAGCGGCTTAAATTCCTCCAGGACAAACAAATTAACGCCATCAGCAACCAAACCTGTGAGGCCCGCAGTGCAAAGATCGTTCTGCTCGTTAAAATCGCGGTCACAGGTAGAAGAGGCTGACTCAGCACTGGGCCCCGAAATCAGAAAACTTCACACCAAGACGCCATATTGCCCAGAAAATGGCCCTCAGCTGGCCTGAGGCTCGATGGACTGTCAATAAGCCCCCAATCCCCCCCAAGCGTTCATGTGAACGCTACCATATTCAGTCAAACCCTCAGTCCACCACCCACCTAGCACCTCTCTAAAATGACACAAACTAAAATTACCCTGTGTTTCAGGAAGCTGGAGGTCAAGGCAGGGATGATCCATTTGTTTCTTTTCGGGGGGGGTGGGGGGGGGGGGGGGGCTGAATAATCTTTTAATCCATCTAACCGACACTGAGGGTAAAGCCAGCTTTATAAAAAAAGGCAGGACATCAGTATGTTTTTCACAGACATTATCCGGCTAATGTTACCTGCACGCCTACTTTTATCAGCGCTAACCATGTTAGTGTACTCTGTTCACCCAACCTTCAATGTCCTCCACCGGAGATGGGAAGGATTTTCGTAAACCCATTCTGCAACCTGAGACCGAAGAGACACTGAGCAAAGTAGTTAATGAACCGGACCACTGGCCGACAGATACTGGGATGGTGGTTATCAATCCAACATACGAAGCAGAAGAAGCACCACACCCCCTCCTGGAGAATATCTGGCAGGAGTTTCTTCTCCAAACAGAGATCCCCACCCAATCAGCTTGTTTAAAGATTCCAAATTTTAACGTCACACAGAGACTCAAACTTCCAGTCTATAAAATCTCAAAAAAACAAAATGGTGTCAGCAGATCCAACTAAAGGTGTCCTTGACCAGCTCTCCATCAAATCTGAGTTACTGAAATTAATGCCAAGTTTGAACTTCCCTTAAGAGTAGTAAGCTTCAGACACAGAAGATAGCAGGTACCAAACTGCACTGAGGCAAAGTTATTCAAACCTGGCTCTTCAACTTCCTGCACATAGATGAGCAGCATTAACAGGCTGAAGCAGAACAAACTGATATCAGCTTCTTAAATCTCAGAGCTCTGCTTGTCAGATCCTGCATCGAATTCACTGCTTTATGCTAGTATTTTAAAGCTCTTTTATTAGTTTTTAAATGTTTATATGGTGTCCTCAGTGATATGATTGTAAGGTATGTCCAAGATAGATCACTCAGATAATCTAACAGTAATTTATTGGTCATTCCCAATATCCAGCTAAGGAGAGAGGAGGCAGCTTTTAGTTATTATATATGGCCCCAAACTCTGGAACTGTCTCCCTGGAAACCTGAGAGCTACTGTATGTCTTAGTACTTTTAAAACTAGGCTGAAAACACATTTCACCATTGTGTTTAATAAAATAAATGCAGAAAATGAAAGTTTTCTTCTGTTTACTTTTTAATTTTAATTTCATGCCTTTTTGATCTTATTATAACTTTTTAATTTCTTAACTTATTCTAAATTCTTCTGTTCTTGTTAAAATGCCTGCAAATCACTTTGTGAACCCTGTCATTGAAACAGCGCTTGATTGATTGATTGATTGGTCGGTCGATTGGTTGATTCTATAAGCATACATCATGTTCATCCATGGCCAGGAGAGAGACCCTGGTGTTCATGTTTAATACATTTCTCCATAAGCAAAACAAACTGACCGAGCAAACTAAGTAAACAAAATAAACAAACCCCTTTTCATTTAAGGATTTCTTTCACTGCGAACCACAAATGTGATTTCTGTGCACCACTATGCGCTTAGAAGCTGTACTGAAGCCTGCGAACCAGCTGAAATGAAAAGAATAAGGTGAATTTGTATGCGTTGGTACAGTCAAGAGCCGAAAGACACTTGTGTGACTGAATGTGCCACAATGACACAAACTCAACACTACTGATCTCAGAACAAGCTGAACAGGGCTTGTGTCTTTTACACTTTGGTACACGGCCAATAGCTTTATGCCGATGATATGGGTATGCTGATATGAATCCTTAGACTCAGCAAAATCAACACCATGAGTGTTGATGACTGGCATTTTTCTGTACAGGGCTCCCCGTACACAGTATTTTATTTTCTGACCCAGGGAGTCCATTATCTGTGATTTCAAAACTGGATATAACCGGATCCTCTTCCCATCAATTTAGCGCTGTTAACACCATATAAATTTATGAAACTGTTGAATGAAGACCCCAAAGGTAAGATTACCTGAAGGTCAAATGTGAGGTCGAACCCGATATGAGGACAGGTCACATTGCAAAGCAGGTACACCTCAAGGGAACAGAAGAGAGCAAGCGTATGGGCACCTGTCAATGAGGGTCCCAAACAACAGCCTGATGGTCCGCTGAATGTTCTCAGTGCAAAGCCAGCCCCACTGGTCCTTCATGAGCAGACACAGGATGTCCAGGGCCACTTCAGCCAGGCCTGTCTCTGTGTCTGTAACCACACACACACACACACACACTTAAGTCAACCGACTTCTGTAACTGTGCAGAGAAATTGCCAGACACTGTAATGCAAGCCAATACTGTCCTCTACAGAAAACGGAGTAGTACTGCAGCCTAAAAGGTGACATTAAAATTATTTCTTATTTTCCTAATGAAGCACACCCATATTTTATTCATGTCTATTTCTTTATATTTCTGAAACAAAAAAATCTTTCAGAGAAAAAAAATCCAATACATTTGTACATTTATGAGTTGTTACAGTTAAAAATTGCAGCAAACCAAATACTGTATATTGAGAAATTCAGTAACCATAATACTTATGATCTCCCTGAGAACTTAATTATATATGATGAAGACAACTGACAGCAGCTACAGCTCTGATATAGCTAAAGAAGCCATTTAAGCAAAAAAACTAAAATTAACACTTTAATATGAAGCTGACTTCACCAGACTACACCCTAACAGTCAAAGATCTGCTTTGGAAGAAATCATGCATGAAACTTCCCAAGCACCAATGTAACAGGTCCTTCTTTTGGTCTTTTCCTTTGGAGAATTTACCCATAAATCCCTGGGGCAGCAAACTCAAGCTGGTTTGCACACAAACCAGAGCCAGTTCCTCACCTGCAGCCAGGCTGGCTGCCATTTTTGGCCACTCCGCTGGTCCCCCCCGGCTGATGGGCGGCTCTCCCCCAGCCCCCAGTGTTGACGCCCTGTCCACCATCTGCTCCTGCTCTGTGACAAAGGTCTCCAGGCCACCCAGAGAGAGACCCCCAAACACCTGCATCCATAGCACCAGGAGAGGTGAGAGTCACAACCAAGGGGCCCAGGTCCTCGCACCTCCAAAGACCTCATTTCCAGTGGACCCTGTCGCAAAGTGACAGAAAGCAGCCACCAGGGGGCAGCAGCGACATACTCACGGTGCCTCCCTCTTCGAAGCAGTACAGCACCCGGGGCTGCACACCAGCCATGTTCAGTACGGGAGTGGTCTTGCCAGAGAACCTCAGGCGAGATCTGACCGAGTTAAGACCAGACACAGAATCACAGCAAGATCTTTCAGAAAGTGAAAGCTGGCAAAAGGATGTGGACAAGACAGCACTTACGGTAGTTAGTAGGATCCTGACAGGGCCAATAGCTGTCCTGTTTATACTGCTTATCACACACTTCAATTTATTCTCATGATGTTAGTTTATTATTTTACATTTAATATTGTCGTGCTGCGTCTGAGATCATCACACCTGACAAATTCTTCCTATGTACGCATACTCAAAAAAAAAACTGATTCTGATTCACTTTCAGTTTGTAGGAGGCACTAGGCGGAGCTCTTACAAGCACAATCAATCAAACAGTTTTCCTGGGATTTCCTTTTTTTTTTTTTTTTTAACTGTACATACTTGTTTTTCTTGCTGTCCGGCAGCGTTTTCCCATCAGGGTCAGTGTCTACATCCTCGGTAGGACTTTGCGGTTCAGACCGAGGAAAGGCGGTCTTCAGAGTGTCCACAATAGCATTCACCACGATCTGCAGGCCAAGTTCAACATGTCAGCGATTGCTGATGCCTCCCACAGACTCGCAAACAACCATATCCCGGCTGAAGGTGTTAATGAGGGCCACAAGCAGGCAGGTTATGTGTTCGATTTAGGGTATGAAGCCACCAAAACCCTAATGGGTTATGCAAACCAAACCATAATCTAATAATTGTTATTACCCACATTTCAGATGTTAGCAGGTTAATTCAGAAATAGATCAAGTTGACTAGGTTAAACTCAGAAGAAGCCATGGGAGAAAATAGGAATCTTAAAAAGGAACAAATGTTAAGTCTGACACAAATCTTGCAATACCATACCTGGCCTGCAGGAGGCAGTGTGTTTATGGGATAAATGCAGTGATTTACAGGAGAGCTTTCTTTCAGCACATTATAGGCTGTAGAAGGCAGGATGTCACAGTAAGAATCTTGGGCGGCGTTAAAGAACACCTTGTCTATCCGTGAGACGATGAAAGACTTCTTCACAAAGGCGATCCTCGCGTCTGTGTTGAGGGCCAGAAACTCCTGCATCTCTTCACTGTTGGCAGTTTCAGGGATAGCGCAAAGTTGCTGAAAAACACCCCAGGCGCCACACAAATATATGAATACTGCAGCACTCACCCCATTACAATGCACTGAGGATTATAGTTAGGATATTAATAATACTAAAAACAGCCATAAGAGAGCTACTCTAATCCTGAAAGATGGCAGGCATTTGGTATGGACATTCAGCAAGGGGTCAGAGTATCAGGGCTTGAACGGCTACCCCCTCCCCCAAAGAAATGAAGAGAGCTGCACCTTGAGGAAGGCCTCCAGCAACCCTTTCCTCGCCTCCACTTTGTCAGTGTCCATGTTTCCAAAAGGGAAATCTGGGAAAATCTTCTTGGGTCCTTTCACATCTGAAACACAGCAGGTATCAGGGGTTTGTAAACACAGGTCCCCGAGGCCCGGCTAAACTTGTCCCGGCCCGGCCCAGAGGCTCACTTTTCAGGATCTTACGCAGTTCCGCTCTCTCCTCCAGGCGACTCTGCAGGTTGAGGAACTCACTGTAGCGCCTGTTCACCGTGTGATATGCGACGGGCGGCGCCGATTCTGCGTTCTCCACCTCCATGGCGGTCTCGTACTGTGGGGGGAGAGTCTTGAGCATACAGTGAAACAGGGGCACATCCCCAAAGATATGACGACGAAGGTACACACAAGCCCAAACACGCACCCTAACACAAAATGCCTCATTAACAGGCTGACCGGGGCCCGTGACACACAGTCTCGAGCCAGACAGGGCCCACCTTGATGGTGTACAGTGTGTAGGGGTGCGTGCCGGTGCCTCTGTGCTCCTTGGCTGTGATGGTCCCAGAAATGCGCAGGTTCTGGATGATGATGGGCCCTTCGGGGCTGCTGGGCGGCTCAAAGCTGAACGGAGACAGGGGCGAGCAGGTCTGCGGGGGAGGCAGTGGCACTGAGAGTTCACTGGGGTTACAGCGAGGGGTCTGCTCCCCACCCGGGGGACCCACCTCGCCCCCCACAGCCTCCTCCAGCTCAGGGACCATACCAAGCTGATCCACTCCATCTGACACCAGCGCCATCGGACAAGGGGTCTCTCTACTCTGCGGGTCCATGGCACCATCAGCCTCTGTGGGCGTGGTACATTCCGGAGGGTGGTCCAACAGGGTGTCTTCGCTAATCAGGACCAGTGACTCTACTGAGCTCTGCCTGAAGTCAGACAGGGGAGAGTCCAGGTCGGAATCTGCCTCTCGATAGAATGGGTTGAATTTCCCCGGCCTTAGGTAGTCCATCGGGCTGACCGAAGCTCTCCCCGCTACAAACAGTCGAGTCCCTTCTTCCGACCCAGTCTCATCATCCTCAGGGTTCTGAGAGAAGAGCTCAGCAGCGTCAACGACATCGTAAAGCATCTCAGGTGTAGGGGGCTCTGTCACAATGGGTGGTTCTGAAGGGACCCTCAGGGTCAAGCTGGAGGGCTCCTTGGCACTCTGCGGCTTTAATTCCACTGCCTGTGACAACGATGGGCCAGCATCAGGTGGGTCTACAACAGGCTCCGCCCCCCTCAACGCCCATTGGCTGCCCTCGGTAAAGACAGCAACGACCATCTGGTTGACCCAATCAGGGTCGGACAGCTTGGCCATGAGGGGCAGGAGCACGTTGCAAGTGAGCAGCTCCCCGACGACAAAGCGGCCTGTCCGGGTCTCCAGGTGAAGAGGCGGGACGAGCACATGCAGGAGCAGTTCCACCACGGCACGGGAATAGTTCACTTCACTGGCATCACTTTGCAGCGCTGGGTGAGGTGTGCTGGTGCGACAGTACAGCTCCCACAGGTCACCTCTTCCTCCTCCCTCCGCTGCCATCTCCCTGGCAACCAGGTAGCTGTGTAAATGACAGCCACACAGCTCCAGCACTTTCCTCGTGAGAGCCCGGCGGTCCACCTTCCTGGCCCGTCGCTTCAGCTCCATTGCCATGGTAAGCATGGCCCTCTCCACCTCCACTTCAAACCGAGGCTCCGAAGACACTGCCCGGTACCAGGAGGACACAAAGTCCCGGACTATCTTGCGCACTGTACTTTGGATCTCATGGTCCAACTCTTGCTCACACTCTGGGGAGCTCTGGAGCGTATCCAGAGACACAAAACGCTCCAGGTGGATGAGGCTGTCCGAGTCCAGGGCCGCCTGGGACCCCAGCCAGCCGCCTAGCACTAGCATCAGGCTGGTGAACACACACAGCAGCCACGCGTTCACAAGCATGTGGAAGAGAAGCATCCAGGCAAGAAGAGCCCCAAATCCCAGCAGCAACCACTGCCCTAGGAACTCTGATAAAGCCCATGGATCCGGGCGTGCAGCCTCACGGCGGAGCATGGCTGCACAGATGGACCTGAATGAGAAAAAAAACAACTGTTCACATTGCATGGCACCATCACTATTAAACCATTCACCGCATTTAACGTTCTCTCTAAACCCACCCTCGCCAGATGCAGATATTTTAACTTAAACATTGTGAAAATCCGGGAAGATAAGTGCCTGTTAAGCGTCTGATTCTCCTCTAGCTGCTTGGCGTCTGTTAGTGGACACTGATGAGACGGTACTTCGTGTTACCTTGCAGGAATCAGAGTCGTCACGAGACCTGTTAGAAACCCCCCCGAAAACGTCCTTCCTCGTTACCTTGCTCACATAGAAATATCAGCCAGGGAAACCCCCGAGTTCGATAAGACCGAGTCAGAAATGTTAAAAGGAGAACAAACACAAGCTAATCAGCGCGTCGTACCTACCCTCAATGGTACCAGTATGTTTACTTCCCGTCTACCGGGGGCTTCGTGCCAGTATTGCCGTGAAAGGCGCCCTCTATCGGTGTGGATGCTTATTAAACGTCCGCAGCCTAAAGAAAGGAATTCGACTTCGCGGTTATTACGCGGGGATTTCGGTCGGGTTATCCGAGAAAAGTACCGTGAATGCTTCCCTAAGGAGGACGTGCACCTGTGCACCTCTCCAATGCACTGAGCCAAGTAGGTGGCATAGCAGTCAAACAACGTCACCACTGTCTTCATTGCACTTTTTTTTTTTATTTCACGGTATAATCCTATAACGTCTATCAGTCGTGCCCCCATTATTTCATTCTATTTGACACTGAAAGTCGTTTTATTTTACAGATGTGTTCTAGTATGATAAATTATGCCCAAATTTCGATTGTATACATTGGAAAAATCTACTATATAGCCATTACTACTGTACTATATTTATCCAATACCGTAAGGAATCTGTTTTGATAAATCAGCCTGTTTACTTTACATTTTGGAGTTAAAGCAGTGGTTACTTACATACTGTTCGGGTCAAATTTGACCCATTTTGACATTTGACAGCAGCAAAAACACCCTAAATGCCATTTTTTTCACCTGAAATTTAATGACTTTTCCTAAAGTGACCCAAAATGCTCAGAAATGAAAATATTTTATTTCAGAATTCCAGGGGGACATTGACACTGTTACGAGAACTGCCTGCATTCCCATCACATTTGCCCTGGTCCCCACTGAGGCAGGCACCTTTTGGCCTTTGAAGAGTTTATGGAGAAACAGTGAAAGAGTAAAACAGCATAGGCATGATCATATATGATGCACAGCTGTTACAAATGCAGCAACAGCAGCTCGCATCAACACCACCCCCACCTTTAGGGTGAAGGAATATGAGGTGAGACGCTCGCTCCAGGCTGTCAACCCCAGGAAGGCGGCAGGCCCTGACGGCGTACCTGGACGT